>VZRL01005927.1:1157165-1294424 GCA_013397895.1 Origma solitaria
AAAAAAGAAATTAAAAGGGTCCATGAACGAATCTGTGTTCTTTTGAAGCATATTCTTCCACCCAGGCTTCCATGAAGTTAACTCAGTGGTTTATTAATTTGCAGAAAACTGTTGTATCCCCTGGGGTTCACAAGTTTTGTTCTCCATCCTTTTGGAAACGTGATGCTGCATAATCCATCCTGTCTGAGGCTCCAGTGTCTCCTCACTCGACTGTCCCTCCTTGCAGTTCAGGAGAAGTCCCTCCTTTCAACGCACTTGACAACTTCTAAGAGCAGTAATCATCCCACTTCCCTGCCCCAAGATGTGTCCAGTTCCTCTCCTTTTAATGAGTCATAGTATTCAAACAGCAGACCAATAAACAAAATGAACTTTCAATCACATTAAATGAAATTGTATGACTTGCATGGCCTCTTCCCTGTCTGTCTGTCACATATTAAACAAAGCATATACCTCCAGAGAGAGCATGTTACACATCCTTGAAGATTATTAATGCTGTGGCATGATGCTCTTCACTACAGAGTCAGTAGTAGTAGTAATATTCCTCTATGTGAATATTCCTGCTGAGATACAAGCAGCTCTAGCAGATTTAGAGGTACATCTGCTTCAGTCTTCCAAAATTCTCCAGGACTGATGTATTTTCTTGGAATGATGTATTTTGAATTTGCTGAGAAAACTCTGTTAAATCAATGACAGTCTATTTAGTAGGAGTATTGAATCAGATTGCAATTAAACAGTTATTAATTGGTACTGTACATTTGCATAAGGTTTTTCAACTGAAAACCAAGTGTCTCCCTACAAAAATATATTACTCTTTCTCCTTCATGGACAGGGAAGTGATTACAGTGTAATCTTTGTCCAATGAACCACAAAGAACCACAGTAAAACAACAACCTTTACTGAATCCAGTAAGGACTTTTTCACAGAATCAGAGAATGAGCTGGAAAAGACCCATGAGGATTCATCAAGTTCAACTCCTGGCGCTACACAGGACACCCTAAGACATACCACATGCCTGAGAGCATTGTCCAAATTATTCTTAAACTCTGGCAGGCTGGTGCTGTGACTACTTCCCTGGGGAGCCTGTTCAGTGCCCAATCACCCTCATGGTGAAGAACTTTTCCTAATATTAAACCAAAACCTCCCTGACACAACTTCAGGCCATTCCCTTGGGTCCTGTCACTGGTCACCACAGAGAAGAGATCAATGCCTACCCTTCCTCTTCTCCTCATGAGGAAACTGTAGACAGCAATGAGGTCTCCCCTCAGTCTCCTCTTCTGCAGGTTGAACAGATCAAGTGACCTCAGCCGCTCCTTACCTCAAGGTCCATCTTCCTAGCCCTCCTTTGGACGCTCTCTTACAGTTTAGTATCTCTCTTATATTGCTGTGACCAAAACTGAACACAGCATTTGAGGTAAGGCTGCACCCATCCTTATTGCTCCACGCCTTGGCATCCCCAGACTTACTTTCCAGAAACTAAAACCTGCTGCCTTTCACCAACAGCTAGAAGCTGGATTATGTATGCCCCAATTATCCATGCTGTGAATTATAGCTGGGATTTTGTTTTAGAAATACATTTCAGGGAATTTTAATTTCTAGTATTGTTGTCAAATAATTCTCTTTAAAAATTGTAATTTTAGTGCTAAGTAAATAATTATATTTATTAAAAGATCATCTTTTAAAAAGCTGACTCTTACCATGTTTTAGGTCCAGCAAGTTAATGACGCAGTCTCAGACAATTTTAAATAAGGCTTATTTATTTTTTAATCTCGAGCAACTTCTGAAGAAGGATTAGCTACACTGAAGTCTGAAATTTTAATACCTAGTTGCTTTTCATATGTGGCAAAAAAGCTAGACAGATTTTTCATCAAAGCTAGACATGTAAATTTTCAGATCCATAATATATAGCTCTAAACTATCTCAATTCATTTTCTTGGAGACAAAACATAAGCATATTTAATTCACAGAATTATAAAATACAAACATAAAGTAGAATAGGCTTTTAATGAATTCAGTATTTATCCTTCATATGAAGAAGAAGCAAACACAAATTTAATTTTTTAATACTTAGTAAATACCGTAATATGTTTTATTATGGAGGATTTTGAAACCTCTGCAAAGTTACATTTACTTTTGGTAGAATGAAACAAAGGAGGATTTTGGTCAGTGACTGAGAATACTATGACAACTAAGCCTAATTCCTGTGTATCTGAATTCAAAATGTCTTTATCCCTGAAATATTGAACTTACTAAGCAATTACACACATGTTTCTACACAGCACAGAGGCCAGCTGTTGGTGTTGGACTTGAACTTTTCAGCCTAGTGGATACTGTCTCCTCTGCAACACTCAGAACCTCTTCGTGGATGTAAAGGAAACGTTTGAATTGCTGGGTGGTTCTTGCCAGCTCAGTCACTGCATAATGTTTGCATAGCTGGAGGAAGAGTGATTATTTCTTCTGGCAAACAAAGTCACTCTGTATTTATTTGGTTCCTTCTTTCTTTGAAAGAGGACTGTAATGGTTGTTGGCTACAAAATTAATGATCTCTCTTTTTCTTCTTTCTTTGCTGTCACTCTTGCACATCTGAATAAGCTGAGATCTATAACTAATTTAGTCTTCCAACAATTTAGTGAGTTCTTATAAAGTCTAACATTGACAAATTTGCCTTCTTATTCTCTATGCTTCACTTATGAACAGCTATGGTATATTTTGATTTTGCTTCCCAAAAAGCAGCTGCTGAAAGATATAGCACATGAATCATTACATTACAAGTAATCACATTGTCCCTATTAGATATCTGCACACATTCCTGTGGTAATCCATTTGTCTCTATTGCCAGAGCAGATGTAACATCATTTACCATTTCTGACTGATAGTTGGAATAGAACAAACACAATTAGAGACGGGGGACTGGATATTGTTTGAGTAGCATTTGGCTTGGTATCAGTTCACAACTCAGTTTTCATATGCTGTTATCTTGTGGCAGAGGAGCTGGATCATGTGAGCTCAAATTGATGTCTTCATACAACAGAAAGCTGCACCTCACATGGCAGCAGCCTGAAGGAAACTCTGGCAATTTAAAGGGGATATTCTAACAACCTTGATGCCTACCAAGTGCTTCTTTGAGTCACATGACATAGGCCTTTCCTCACAACTGTACTTGAATTTCTTACCTGGCATCTCCAGATTGGCAGCCCAAACTGTCATATCATTTTATATAACAGAAATAAACATGTCAGTATCTTCTGTAACTAACTTCTGATACATCTATTGTCCTATTTTTAACCTTTTTTTTAACTTGTTCTTCCTAAATATTTTGACTACATTTTGAATTCTTTTTAGTGTCTGTTGCTGTCTTACAGAGAAAATACTCATGTTGCTACACCTTTATATTACCAATTAAATAAACACTAGTGCTTCCTCCTCATTTATAACAGTGCATTACAACTTCAGCTGAAGAAATATAAAAAAATTAAGCATTTTCTGGTCCCCTGTGTCTGTCAGTCAGAAAACAAGTATTTGTTTTCTTTGAAGGAAATCCTGAATTATCATTCTGTGGTTCCAATCCAGCAAAATACTTTAAAATAATAATAAACACAAAATAACCTTAATGAAGAAATTTAGATTAATGATGTGTTTAAAGTCACATGCATACATATGTACATTTTAGAGGGGAGAAGACAGGATGTTTATAAAGCTGTTTCTGAAATGATAATTTCTACCATTTCTGAGGCAAGATCAGTCTTAATTCTTAAGTGGTTTTGAATAGTCATCTTTTTCTGTTGAAATATAATGTCAGAAAACATAAAAACAAATGTGCAGGAAGAAACAAGCCAGTATCACCTGCAATGCAACAAGTTTACTCTAAAAACAATCCAGTGATATTTTTATTTTGCAAGGGTTGCAAGTTGTTAATGTCATTCATAACTCCATGCTGGTAGCTTTGCGAAACAAAGAGGCTTAATACAAAAGACCCCTGAGGCTTTCAAGATGCTGGTTCTAAAATTATGGTAATCTTGTCTATATTTTGATATTGGTTCACTGGAAAAGTTCCTTATGGATGATGGCTGTGGCAGAACAATGACACAATAATTTGCAGTAAGCTACGTATTTGCAATAAGACAAAATAAAGCCTGCATAACAGGTAATGAGATTAAGCAAGAACAGAGATTTCCTTAAAATAAAAAATCAAAATGTCACCCTGAAGTGTCAGTGGAAATTCAGGGAGTGCAGATTTACAGTGGATTCCATGTCAAAACCAGCTTTTAAATGCAAATAGCTTAAGGATTAATAAGGTCTGGGACAACAAGTTGTGACTATATCCATGTAGTTTATATACTGCCAGAGTTTTAAGCTGACAGTAATGTCTTTGGGCTAGGGTGAGGATCTCTCAGTAGATACAACTAAATCATACTTGTTAAATGACTTTATAAATCACACAACCAGCACAACTGAGATGAAGTTTCATTTATGCTTCAGCTTTTTTGACATTCTGAAGGTGAAGAGAAAATAAAACCAGCCATTATAACAATGTGGAGGTCTGACATTTATACCAAAAGCTCTTAGATTTGCATCTTCTTACATTGTAGCAGTAGAAGGTTAAAGCATACATAAATAATTAAAAACATACAGTGTCATCAAAAGAGCAGATCAAGTGACAGTCATATGTATAGCCAGCAGATAAAGCTTCCACCATTGCTCACTTCCTCACAAATGGACTCAAAGGAGAAAAAATAGCATTTTATGTGATGGAATAATGGTTTTACTGTGACAGTTCTTAAATCCAGCATCTGAATTTAAAAGAAATCTACTTCATATGTGCTCCCTGCTTTTCTGTTGCTAACATTTGTTTAATACCTTACTCCTTACTAATAATTTATCAGATTCATTCTAAATTTAATTTCATGTGCATTATCTCTTTTTCTTATAAAATGCTTTTTCTAAGAAAAGAAGTTTTAAAACTTGTTACGTCAGCTAATTTATACAAACTAAAAATGTATGTTGAGTCTTATTTCATTCTGTAATTGTGATTCTTATTCTTTACTTTTATGTGAGTATTTAGGTTAAATTCCTCCAGACATCAAAAACTGTGTCACTGAATAATAGCACGCATTTAAAATCTCAACATGCTTGGTGAAGTATAGATTTTTGACAGTAAATATCCAAGTTACAATAATACAATCTATTTAATAATACTTTTCAATGCATAATGAGTTATACAAAAATAAATTAAAAATTAAATCGTCTCTCATTTTATAATTTTTTAGATCATTCCCAGTCCTTCCATATTCCCTAAAGTGAAAACACAAGCTCCAAATATCTATGCTTTAGGTTGTTTTTTGCTTATGATGCCATTCTTAGATACCATTTTTGTACCTAAAAATTGATGCATGCATGTTAAATCACATAACCAATAATTTCTACTTAAATCTTTGTATGTGAAAAAGCAGAGTATTCAAAAAGCTTCGTAGGGCATTTCATTGGTGCTTTACATAAACAGGAAACAGCAAGGAAATTTCATTTCTTCCCATCAAAAATATATTTCAGGAATAGGACTTTCATAGATAAATCAGGTGATCACATGCTATTTCATTGCATGGAATGATTAACTTATTTCCTTTCAAAAAGTCTCAATCTGCACTTCCAAAATATGTTCCTTGAAGTACATGTTACTTGGCTATTTTACTGCCATTAATAACAATTATTCTATTTTATAATATAGTTCAGAAAATAAAGTAAATGGAACACACAACTTAGAATGGGAGATGTTCACTCTTTCAAAATCTCTTTCAGAGCTATACACCACGGTCTGTTGAAAACCCACTCCAGGTCTGGGAGATGTCCACACACCTAAATTACCTCCCAAGGTGCAACAAGGTACATATATACATACATACATACGTGTATATCTATCTATCTATCTATCTATCTATCTATCTATCTATCTATCTATCTATATATATATCTCCAAGCACTCAACACCCAATATGCATCCCAATATGCAGCCTGAACTTGGCCAGGGCATGCAAACTCCAAAGGATGGAGAAATATTCTCTGATTCCCTGTTTTAACTATACCCTCGATATGACATGAAATGTAATAACCGTTAATTACCTTGGAATTTTATGGTAGGAAGTTAGCTAAATGTGTGTTGATGAAAGAGACTGGAATTCTGGCCTCATACAATGAGAAAAGGTATTTATCTTTTAAAGTGGGTGTGTTTACTGATTCGTTTTTTGTGTCTGCAGCCAATTGGCCCATGTAGAATTCTCAGTTTTCATTTCAGAGTTTAATCAACAGATGTTATATTGTCATTTTGAAAAACCTCAACTACTAGCAGGAAATATTTTTCCCCTTTGCTTGCATATTCTATAATTTATTTCAGCATTGTCACTAGAAATGTACTTTGAGGATTTTTTTAATTGGGAGGATAAGGGCATATGTACTTTTGTTTATGTCCTTTCTATTTACAGAATGACAAGAGGAGGAAAAATTTTCACTTCAAAACCAATGTTATTTCAAGTTTTCTAAGATAAAAGGGCATTTTTAGGTTTTCAAGGGACCAGAGAAGATGAAGCAGAAGGTACCAGACATCTTGTAAACTTCATTACAGTGGAGCTCAGTAGCAAAAATAAAAATGCCTGGTCAGGATGCACGCACGGCAACCTAACTCCCAGAGATTAAAAAAAAAAAAAGGGTAATCTCTAAGACACTACTGACATTACCCTGCCATAACAATCTCTAATTCTAGGCTTTGTTTGCTGTTTCAACACCTTAGGTATTTTCAGTTTTATATCTATATTCTGCCTGAGAAATCTGAAAGCTGACACTTGGAAATAAAGAAACTAGATGCAATTCTTTAAGTGGGATCATGGTAAAGTGACCAACAAACAGACATCTTTCCTGACAGCTGACTCACTTGTGAAAGAACTCAATTTATAAAAGAAAATCAATGAGCAACTAGAACATTTGGGAAAACAAAGCAGGCTGGAAATGTTGCCTCAGAAGTATTAAAAACAGGTGGGGATACACTAGGACAAAGAAGTTACCAAATTATCCTCTTGGTTGAGAGGTTTGAAAAAATTCCAGCTAAGCAGAAGGAGGCAATATTATAACCAGTCTTTAAAAAGATAATTGAGGCATCTCTTTCCTCATTATGGCCTATAAAACTCCAACAGTTGTATCAACTTACTTCTCAGATAGAACAGACAGGAAGAGAATGAAATGTATATTGGATCAAGACTTTCCATGAGGCATTCAGCCAAATATAATGCCTATCAATGCATCATAAATACAAACAAACAAACAAACAAACAAATAAACAGTTATTTAAATGAGTGAGATATGTGGTTATGTGGTGGAAGGCAGACTGCATAAATAATCTCTCTGAAGCATGTTTTTATGAGGTTCAACTTTGTAACCAACCAGCAAAGACAGAAAAATTACACTGAGCAAGATCTAAGAGCTCATAATATGAGTGACCAGCAAGGCTTTGACAAGAGGAGGTAGCAATAAAGGGTGAGAGCAGCCACAGATGTCTGCGACTGATAGAACCATGGAACATGAGAAACAGAAATATGAGGTAATATATAATGTGTTTTTAGTAGTCACATGGCCTTGGGTATAAGGAATGGCACATACCTAAGGCCCATTTCAGGCTATTGTGGGTAGCCAGTGCAAGCTTATTTGGACTAGTTTTAAAGTATAAAGATCACAATAAACCTCATTTCCTGTGTTTTTTATCCTGCAATGTTTGACATGATTAAAGTACCACCTAAGAGTTTCTGTCAGCTGGGGAATCTGTCTTTCCTATGTGAATATTATATAAGATAAACTAGCCCAGTAACCTTATCACATCTGTCTTTCTATTCCATTGTTTTCAAAGGTCTAACTGTGCTCAATCCTTGAGACTTCTACCAAATAGTGGAGTCTCCTGAGAAACCAAGTTAGACAGTTCAAGCTAACTGAACAACGGAGTATGCTAAATATTGTTATTATTTTAAAGAATATTTTATATATATGGAAATGTTGCTTGACGTACAGAAAGCATGTGTGCTGAGCTGTGAGTTCCTTGTGACATGCCGTGTGTAATTGTTTAGCTTGATGATTCTATCACATTAGGATAAAAGGCTTTAAAATATTTAAAAGTTTAAAATAGATCATATGTATAATTTTGGACGTGTACTTGCTGCATAAATATGCCATCAAATGGAAATTATTCTGATTCCTAATTTGACTATCTCATACCTTTCTTAAATACTGCAAGTCAAATTCTAATCAGCCCTTGGGATCTATTGTAGTGTTATGTAAGTCAGTAGGATTCCAAAAAATATTTTGCATAATTAGCACCAGTTACACTGTAAAGCCACATCATGAGACCTATTTCTTCCCTCATAACATAAAATGAATTGCAATCTAGATTAGTTTAGCAAGAATAAAAGCAGTTAATGTCACACTCATTATTTGTGAACAGCTTGCCTTCCTGGATGTGGAAAAAATATATCGAGTAAGGCCTTTTGAGCAGTTTGAGGGGTGTTGGTTTGCTTCTTTAATGTATTGACTGTTTAAATTTATTAATATTTTCCATCACTACAATTTGCAGCTATAACTCAGGTGATCCTATAGAGCATCTGGAGCTTTTAAAATTCCATTTAACAAACAAACATATGTACATTTTCTACTTGAAACAGTCAACAATAATTATTTCTATCTTCCAGCAATTTTCAAACTGTAGTCACTACATTTACAGGGAAGATATTTGTTCCCATGCTACTGTCACCAAGGGAAGACTTTTCCAGAAGAACTTTCAAATTAACCTTAGAGATGGACAAACAGCATCAATTTCCAATGGACAGGAGTGCTCATTAGTCTTTACTGTTAAAGTATCTAAAGCTGTTATACCTTTCAAGTGACCTCAGTTTAGAAGCCAATGCAAGAATTTCTTTATACTTTTTACATGGAAATACACACTCTGGGAGGAAACTGAAGAAAAGTGAGATTATTGGTGAGTGTTATTGACTAATGCTGAGAGTGCTGAATGACACTCCCAAGAAATTATGTCTGATTTGGCACAGACCTCTGTCATTTGTTTTTCTTGGTGTAGACCAACAGCAGATAAATTGCTTCCTTTTCTAGCTTTAGAAAAGGAGGAGTTGCTCTTTAAAGGTCTCTGCCATTAGACAGTACTTCAGTGTATATATTGGCTCTCCCTCACGACTGCATCAGAAAGACCTCACCCGACTTCTGGTTAAGCTAGCTTTTCGAAAATAGATACTTGCACACAATTACTTGTTGCGCTTTCCATGTGTGCATTCTTCTTTCAGTTCCTTCAGTATCCCTGAAGAAATATACATCTACACATTTGGGGAGAAGAAATTTCAAATTCTATCATGTCAGCATTGAAGGAGAATTAAAAATCAACACGGACTCAAAAATTTCTGTACCACAAAGGACAGGAATCTGCCCACTTAAAACATATATTTTTATCACGGAAAGAAATTTAGCTCCCAAACATTAGATAGGTGTGGCAGTTTCTTTCCAATATATTTCACACAATTGTCTCTTTTTTCTCTTTATAATTTGGAAAAGGTCTTGTCTCAGTAGCATGATGTTTCCGAAGTAGTAGTTTTTGCATCCTTTTCATCCAATGATTGTGTTCTAAATCTTACAAAGCTTCTGTTTTCTCAGTCAACAGAAATGCATTCCACAACCTAAGTACCAATCAAGAGAAATATATAGATATTTTCTTTGTTTTAATCAGTACCGACTTTTCTTGATTTTGCTCAATTGAAATGCTCTTGTGAAAATACAGCAGGTCTGGTCTGCATCTTTCTTTTTTTAATATTCCTTTATCATTATAGCATTCTGCTTCTCAAACTGAAATACCATCAAATATTTAAGTTTTGCAGTATAAATCTCTTCTTACATGATGAACTGGAAAGCTCAGTTTGCAATTGATACTTTATCTCTCTGAATATTTTCTCTCATTTCCATATGGAAGATCTTTTTCTTAAAGCCACTGAGAGTACGTCTAAATTGATTCTGCAATTCAGTTTCAAGAATTCAATTTTTTTTCTGCAGTCAAAGCCCAGACTTACTCTTTTCAGTTACAGAACTTGTCCGATTCTTTCAACCTGTCTGCTTCCCTGTATGTATACACTGACCACTTCTGATCTCACTATCATAATTAGTATAATTATGCTTATTTCTAAGGAATTATTCCAGCTCAGACTATGTAATCTCTCTGTGTTAGAGAAAACTACATGATGGTATTTGCTTTGCAAGGGTTCTCAATGCCACTGTTTTCTGTATTTTTGCTCTTAGAGGATGAGCAATATCAGGGATATTCCTTCATATTGTATGCTGGTATTTGAAGCCCATCCAAACCTGAGAACTCAAAATTTCACACAGTTCCAAGTCAGATCTGGATATCATGCTATTAGCTTCCTGACCTATATTTGGCAAAACAGCAGACAACACTCAGTGATTTCATTTAAACAAGATCCTAAGTATCTGTTTAAGTATTAAGCCAGGCAAATACCACAACATTATGAATTATGTGCTGAATAGATCGCAGAACTTTAACTCTTTGATAATCTTTTTCCATGTAATTGTGCCAGTTCAAACTTCAGACTGCATTCCTGTATTATTTTCCTTTTCAGAAACACCATATCACAATATTTCCACATATTTTTTCACATGCACAGACAAAATCCTGAGCTTAATTTATGTACCATAATCAGGGTCTGGTACTACCTGGTCAACAGTTTAATATAATATGATAGAAATTCTGTCTATTAGGATTTTAAGGATGGCCATTTGTCTAAACTTGGCACTATAATGTGTGTGTCTCATGTCATCGCTCAAAAAACCTTCACAATTCCAGTCAAGCCTGTTTACACATCTTCGCAATTCTTAACAAGCTTCTACATTTCACTGTCAGATGTAAATAATAAGCGGTGATGATTTACATCTCTAAAGTGGTGCCTCCAGTAATGCTCCAATCTGCATCGTGAAATTGCTTTTAGAGAATGAAAAGACTAATGGGAATATTTAGGACCATGCCTTGATTTTCCCTCTCCTTTTTCCTTTTTCTGTTTTCCTTTTTCCTTTTTTCTTTTTCCTTTTTCCTTTTCCCTTCCCTTCCCTTGCCTTCCCCTTCCCCTTCCCCTTCCCCTTCCCCTTCCCATTTTATACCAGAACAAAACCAACAAACCAACCAACCATCCAACCAACCAGCCAAAGACAAAACTTTACTCTAAAGGTGTCCATTAGGCAAATGGTTCTGTTAAATCTGGCAGTGCTTAGATGTATATCTGGGTGCTGGATTGTCCTATAGGAAAGAATTTGTTTCCCTGCTTCTTGAATTCATTTCCCCTTCTTTCTCTTCCCCAATGCAGGTCTGTATCCTTCCTAGATGTAACTAAGACCTGAAACATTTTGTTGTTTTGTTTGGCTGATTCCCTGCCCCACTAAGCCTTAAGTTAAGGAGGAAGGTAACAGTGAGTTAAATTTCTGCTTTAAAAAGGGGAAACAAGTTTTAGCCAATGCAACTAACAAGAATTTTTTTTAAGGTAATATAATAAAACATCTGAAGTTGGGAATATAACTCCATATGCTTTTATCTAAGCTAATATGTCTAATGACAGTGAATAAGTAATTTTCTTTTAAAAAAAGCTACTTTTAACTGCTAATTCTATCTTACTTTTATAGTATGAATACTTACCCTCATTTTGTATATTGCATTATCTATGATGGTATTTTTTAATATACTGTGCATATTTAGGGACATTATGGGAAAATATTAGGTATTATTGACATTTTGTTCTACTAGCACTGTGAAGAAAAATGGAAGACATAAAAATACAAATGCTAAAGTAATAACTAGTGTATTTCGCACTAACAAAATAATCTCAAAAATTTTTGAGTCAGCTGTACACAACTTTAGATAAGGTTAAATCAAATAGGTGGAAAAAAAGAAAACCCATGGGATGGGAGAATACATTTTGGTTCTATACATAAATTGGTCTAGCTATGTTCATAGTTGGCACATATCATTTTTCATTGAAATGGAAATATATTTCTGCCTTCATTATACCATTGTTTTTCACACACTCCACCACTCTATTGACAAGGAATATGCCATATGAGGAAACGAGTTTTGTTTTAAAATAACATCGCTAACAAAAATCAAAGCTATTACATTTATGCAGGATTCTACAGTATTTGTGAACACGAAGACTGATCCAAGCAACTAACTTCCGATGAAGCTTTGTTTGAGTCAGATGAGGAGGACTGGAATTTATATCCAAGGGACTATGCCATGTTAAGGAATTTGTCTTTGAATTCTGCTTAAAATGAAATTAAAATATGATCCTTTTTTTCCAGTATAATAGTCATGGACACATTTGAGTTGTTATTATTAAATAACTCCATAATATACTGTGGCTCATGAATGTTATATATTTGAATTTTAAAACTGTCGCAGAACACAAAAGCTGTAGTTCATTGTTCAGCTATTTGGACAGTGGGGTGTGGGTAGTCATGGTTCTGAGTCATGCATTTTCCTACCTGACTCAAATAGTCTTACAGATAAGCAACTTTGCTTTTCTGGGCAACAATAAGCATGTGGATTGAACATAGAAAAGTGAAAAATTTTTCTAGAAAACCTGCATCCAGTTTTAATGCTCAAGCCAGCACTGTTTCTTGTGTTGGTAAGCTCACAGTGGAGCAGGCCAGCACTTAAGTCAGTATCTCAAGGAGTGAAGTGACTTAGTGCTTCAGAGTACTGTTATAAAAAAATATCTAACAAAACCACACAGACATAATTTAAAAAAATACAGATCATAAGAAATCACCTGTAGTCCATTTTCCTGAAGTTTGTGGTTTATTAACAGGAATAAGAATAGAAGTCAAACTGGTGGGGAGCCTAGGAAAAAATCTACAAGTTGCAACATCTGTGAACTGCTGAGTTATTGCTACGTTGTTTCTCACCTTTCTTTTTATTTCGTATAACTTACATAAACATTCTATCAATGTCCATTATAAGCATGGAGTAAGAGTGATGTTCCATAATAGGTTTTGTAATTTTAAAAGGTAAAAAATTCAGTTCTGCAATAACTGTGTGGATTACCATGAACGAAAAGGTAAGACTCTTTCTGATATGACAAATTACCCTTCTATCTAATCCTCATTTATAATTGTTTAAGCCTATTTTCTTGTTTCTCTAAGTCTCACTATGTTGCTGTCCTATGAATTTACTAACAGTCAAAATTTCTAACATCAATCCTGAATTCACATGTTGAACTGGTATTCCTGTGATTACCAGTACTTTTATTCTTCATATTTCCATCTGTACTAATGTATGGAAACATGATTGTTCTTACATACATTGAAGACAATTCTCACTTGCATTAAACTAGCCCCTTTTTTGACCTCCTCTTGTACTGTCTGATCTTCTCTTTCCTTAATCTTGTAGGATATGTTCTCATACATGTTGTCTTCTGAATTCTGCTGTACGGAGCAGAATCCAACAGCTTTAGAGAGTGATATTGAAATTTCCTTGTCAGTCACAAAAATATGCCTCAATACAGTACTTGTTCTGCTTTTCATGATATCACAAACACTATTCACAGATATCCTGTGATGAATTAATAAATGAAGGTCTTGCTCTTACAGTTTTTCAATTTAGCCTAGTTTATACACTGTAGTCTGGTAATTAATCTTTACGTTCATGATCTATTTAATATTATTACATTTCATTCCAGTTATAATTGTCAGTCTCTTAGCACCATCCCATGCACTATCTACATTGATATTTTATCATGCAGGCAGTACCTTGGCAATCATGTGTCATCAGCACGTTTTTATTACTTGTTCCAAGGTCATTAATGAAATTAAAATATTAAGAAAGATTGATCCCAAGAACAATCGATGGATGATTCTCTCTAACCTTTTCAATGCCATTTATTATCTTCTCCACACAGTTTCTTAGATTGTTCTTTTCCTCTTTTCACCTATCTCGTTACAAAGCACCAGCAGATTTCCTTTACAGAACTCCAGGCACAGAACATTTTTTGTCTAGAAACTTATTAGAAAAAGCTGTACATCTGTCACATTCTAGGCCAGAAAACCATCTCATATTTACTTTCTGTTCAATTCTCCTCTTGATCTGTATTGACTAAAGGGTGCTCTTCAGTTCTTTCTCAAGTATCTCTTTTCAGCATCCACCTTTACCTCATGGTCAGGTTATTTTCTTACACTCAACACTCATTTCCTGCCCAGCAATTTTGTGACCTTCCTGGTAAGCACTGTTGTTGAGAAAATAGCCATGAAATCTGCTACTCACCTCTTTTATGACTTAAATCTCCACTTGAACTTCAAAGTTGTTTCAACCATACATTTAATCTATATCTGC
This sequence comes from Origma solitaria, assembly GCA_013397895.1. Classification (NCBI taxonomy): domain Eukaryota; kingdom Metazoa; phylum Chordata; class Aves; order Passeriformes; family Acanthizidae; genus Origma; species Origma solitaria. Next base: position 1,171,579 of record VZRL01005927.1, read on the forward strand.
CTGAGTTTTATCAGTGAACATTCCATGCATTTAAGACTAATATTTTTATCATGTGTATCTTAGACTTAGTTAAGTTTCTAAGGTACTACTTAAACTTAATTAAGATACTATGCCCTTAGTATCGTTCTGTTTAACTCATCATCAGTGTTTCATCACTGCCCTTGATAATCTTTTCTGTCCTGTTCTCAGCTTTGATGAAGCACACAGAATATCCCCCTCCCACTTCAAAAACTTGTACAAATCCTTCTGCATTCTCTTTTCAGGTTGTTTGATTCATAAACCTTTTATCTTCTGTTTCTTTGTTGAACTAAGTAGGCACCTGTTCAGAATATTTATCAATGACCAGGTGCCTTTTTTCCAAGTGGCCTCTGCTCTCTGACACAGAAAAATGCTTACCTTCCTCACAGTTGTGTCAATACTAATTATTTCATCTTACTTCCATTAAAAAAATTAAAATGCTCCCAACAAACACTCTTAAGTGAAACATCCCTGTTTTCTAATATTTTTCTAATACTATGCACATCTTTTGCAAAAGCAGAAAAACTCTTCCTTCCACTGTCAGAAATCACAGACTTTCCCATCTTGGGACCAGCCATCCTATGTTCACTAAAGGTTATTTTCTGTCCACATCTCCTCCTATGTAATAGCAGGAAGAGAGATTACTGAAGGATCTCTGTGAAGATCCTGTTGATCTGCTCTTCATCTCAGATGGCACACTGACTACTCCTGTCCTTCTGGAACTCCTTCAACCAGTGGCACACCCCCTCAGTTGGAGCTGAGACTGCCATTGCCCCTCACTCCTGGGAGCAGTGTCAGAGAAGCTTGGCAGCTTGACACTTGATCTTCTGGGTCCTATCTTTGGAGGTCAATTTGGATCTCCATCTGCCCTCTGGGATCTTACCACCAAGTTTGTGTGAATCAAGAAGTCTTACATAGTCATAACCAGTGTCCTAAAGCCTTTCTGCATCCGTTTTTCCACCAGTTGTCCCAATAACTGCTGATGTAATTCCACTCACTATTCGGCTGAGAGCCATTGCTACTAAATAAAAGTAATCTACGGATGGTAAAATTTTATTCTTCACATACAAAGTTCTCCTGAACTTTGATTTTCATGATCTGTCACCCTACTGAGTTGGATCTGTCAGTCCAGCATGTCATCCAAAAGTAAAGGCTACACTAGGTGTTTTCCCCTTAGAGTTAAACCTTCATTATGTGAGTATGTTGTCTTATTAATAGGTGAGTGAAACCAGAATTACTGGTTTCTGTATATCCCACCTCCTCTTATTTCTTTATTTTTAGCTTTTCCATCCTTAACGATTTACATTTTTAAAGGAGTGCTTTTAGTCTGTGCGTATGGAGCTACTCTGGTACCTGATCTGGATTGGGTACCTGGGTATTCAGCAGGGAACTATACTGTGCTACGCTGTGCTGTACAATAATTTGCCTACTTTTCCCTAGAATTGCAGACTCATAAAACATGATCTTAAATTTTATCTTAGACAGCAAACTTGTCCAGGTCATTGGCTCTTATCCATTTAGGAACACTAAGCTACTCATTCTTATTGCTGTCTCATTTCATACACGGCACTTCAGACAATGTCCATAACGAACTGCCATGAAAACAGGGACAGATAAACCACAAAAATGGGGCCTAATCAGTTCTGTTCTTGAAATCAATGACTGGTTTCGAGGGTGAATCATTTGACTTCTCTGAACATTCATTCATCATCAATAACTTGGGAAAAGTACTTCTCTTTCAGGAAAATTATGCTCTGAAATATATTGTGTGTCTAAATTGTCTAAAACTACCACATCTGCACTTACAAATAAAGCTCAAGAAAAATCAGAAACAAGAGGACAAACTTGGGAAGAAGTGATTAATTTTCTTGCATTTATAACTGAGGAAATTGCAAACAACCCCTGCTTCAAGTTTCACAGGGAATAAAAAAGAAAAGCAACAAGGCAAATTTTTATATGAAAAAAAGTAGCAGTGGGTACAGTACATTTTTTTGTCATCCAAAATGTTGAAGAGAAGATCAAGGTTAAACTATAACATATGCTTGCACATTTTCCTGTGTTGATATACAGAAAGCATGGTCAAGCCCTCTGAAACTTCTTCCTTCAAATTTCAACATGGTGGCATTCTTGTTTGTTTATTTAACTCAAAGAATAATAAAATAAAAATAATAAAGATAACAATAAAAATTTAAATAATAATGAGAAAAAGGATATTTCAGTGTCAGGCAACCTTAATTGGATTTCAGAACAGATGTAACTTCATAAATTGGGAGAACCATGAAGTTCTGTTAATGAAATGCCCAAGCAGTATAAGCTGGTGATATACAGGCAAGCAGAATTAAGAAAAGCTTTATCCTAAAGGATTAGTTTCTTCCCTCCTCCACGTATTTTTACTACCTAGCAATTTTTGAAGCTAAGTGCTAGATGTGAAGCAGGAACAATCTGCATAATTTGTGTGAGAAAGCAGCATAACATCATTTTTATAAAACTTTGAGAACCGGAGGGAAAAATAAGGGTATAAAACAGACTCAAAACATGGAATATAAATCACATTTCTTCATGTAATATTGCAGGCTTTAACTATGCTTCACATTTTTAGCAGAACAATTTATCCCAGTACAAGACTCTGGAAACCCATTTAATCGTAATTTTCACTTCAGTCCATCATAGTTTGTAATGAAGGAACAACAACTGGACTAGAACTTCTCTGCTGATCAGTGTTAGACAGTATCTAAACTTCTGTATACAATTATATGCCATTTGGAAATTGCAAAAGAAAGATTGTCAATTAATTTATCTTATCCAAACAATGAATCATCCCCTGTTCCAAGAAATTAATAACTGAGAACCACTGGAACAATTTGAAAGTGACGAAACCATCTTGGTTATCTGAACTCACTGAAATGAAGGAGTCTAATAATTTCATCACATCCATGTATTGAATCTGTACATAAGTATGTGCACAGATAGTTACGGATTAAAAGAAATTGTTGTATACAAAGAATTGTAGGTGTTAAAATTTAGACTGGACATCATGATCTGTCAAAGCTTCTTGCAGGATGTTTCCTTTCTATTACCTGTCACATCCACGTGTAACTACTGACTAAGTTGACACAAAAGAATTTTTAATTCTTAAAACCTTTACATGGCAATTTTATTTATATCTTTGGAACCCAAAATGATGACTCAGTTTCTTTGTAAACGAACTTCTACACATGACAGCATAGGTTTAACTGGGTATGCCCTTTGTGAAAACTGGCATTTTAAACCAAGCTCACATAACTGTTTTCAGTTCTCCAGAAACAGAGCACATAAACCCAGACACATCAGAGGACTGCTATCATTTGTAAGAGACATCAATACCTTCTATATTCTTCAGACCCCTCCTATAATTTTCGCCTTAAATTAAATCTAAACAAAATAGAGATAGACTAGAATACTAGAGATATTAAGAGAGCAAATGTTTTATTTGAAGAACCAAAATCAGTAATGAAAAAAATATTTCTTTTCTACAGCATTTTCTGATTAGTAAAAACTTTCACAATACTGCACAAAGAAAAAATGGAAAGGGTAATACATCTAATTCTAGACACTCCATAATCTCTATATTTTTACCTTATTAAAATATGCTAGAAAAGCTGGAATCAAAACCTAAATAAAGATAGTTCTCCATCATGTTTGCCCATATGTCCATTTGCTTCTTTTAGCTCTTAGAATCTTGCACGTATTACTTGGATTAGACCCGCAAAGGCAAGGAAAAAAATAGTATGGACACAGAAGATCAACGTTCCAGATATACGTGACTGAATTTCCTGTTAAAATGGATTAAATTTTACTTTCAGCTGCTTTCAGAGATTGAAAAGTAGTGCAACTGCAATACTGGTGTATGGCATTGCTTTCATATTGTGCAGTGCTATCCATGTCCAGAATGGTGTTTTTAGTCATGAAATATGCTTGAAAATACCTCAGTTGAAGTGAACACCAATTTTGTCCTAAAATACACAGTTTCAGGGAAAACTTTTCAAGGATTTTCAAACAGTTGATAATTTTACTAAAGGGAGATTGAGGACAAAAGATGCTTTTGAGAAGAGATTACTTTGACAGCTAATTCATAGTGTAGGGAGGAGGTTGGTTTTTTTGTGAAGGAAAGATTTAAGAAGGTGTGATAGGATTTCTAAGAGGAAAAGTGGTTTTTTGAAACTTTCTGCAGAGAGGAGAAGTCTTTAAACCTATAGATTATAAATGAACTGCAGTTCTTTGGTTATCCAAGGAAGTCAGTGACTAGTCATTATTCATCTTGGGTATGGTACTTGTATTACTTTTCACAAATTGATTTTATTCTATAATTCTCATTTTCATTTGCCCAATAGCTGAAGGATGAGTAACAATATAAGTTTCATGTAAAACATCTTATGCAAATCTTTAATTTTTGGGACTATTTCATAAAGTGTTCATAAATCTAATTCCAGCAAACTCTTATATAATCTCACTAAGTCGTATTCAAAAATACCAGTCAAACAAAAGGAATAATAGTTCAAGCATATGTGATGTATCACCCAAACTAGAAGAAGGAAAATGTAAAGAATATGAAAACAAATGTTTATCTATAGCAAGATCAGTTTTGTCTCATGTCCCAAGAAACCATTTATGCCCAAATTGGCATTCCCACAAGCTGATGTTATAACTATGTAAGTGCCTTAAAATATTTCTTTAGCAGTTCCCATGCTGTTTGAGAAAGTGGCACTCTGCGATACAATAGCCTGGAAATAGCATGAAATAGCTCACTTTCCCTACTTTTCAAAATTAAATTGTTTACCTAGACAAAGCAAAATGCCACAAAACACACTATAGTCATAAAGTACTTACTGGTACTAAATCCAATACTATTCATCTTTGAACACTACAATTGTGGTAGATTCATTAGCTGCAGGGTAGCTGGGCAGGGAGAAGCATACTTTTCTATGTTTTAGCAGTATATTTAGCTTTTTTTCAATAATGAAGACTTTTTATAAGACAATTTCTTTTTTCTCTCTTTGCAGAATCATGAAACCCTACTGATATGATTTATTCCACCAAAATTTGATTTGAACTATTCAAGAAGTCTGACATATACAAATTTAGATGGGATTACAGACTCCAACCTCAGATGGATATCATCTAACTATCCAACTTTTTTTCATTTTACTTGTCCTCCTCTATGTATTTTTCCAAATTTTTTTTCTACATAAATTAAAGAGAAAGAAAGAAATCTTTGACTGGATGAGTCAATGTTGGTTTTCAACCTGTGGTTTGTAGCTTAAATGAGCTCTGAAAAGACTTTAATAGACATTTCTGATGATACTGGGACAAGTTTCATCCATATTTTCCTTTTTAAGAAATATTTAGTGTATAGATATTGTGGGGTTGGGGTTTTTTAGTTTATTTTTTCTCCCTCTAAGAAACTAGCTCTTCTAATTTCTTCAATAAGTGTCCTAGCTAGCAGTAGGATGGGTGGTTTTTTGCCAGCTCCATAGAAATGATTATGTCTGGTGAGGGCGGCAGTTATGGAAATGGCAAATATATATAATGAACAAATTAAAACCTATAAACAATATAAAAATAGAAATTGGTATAAAAGGTAATTCTTCCATATCAGCTTTCCATAAAACCAGCAGTATTTCAGTGATTCTATTGTTAATTCATTTTCTCTCCTTCTTAGCGTCAGAGGAGGAGAAGGTTTTGCAAAAAATAAATTTAGAAGACAAATTTTGCATTTTCTTTCCTGGAGAAACTCTGAAAAAAATATCTATTCTTCTCTTGAGCTTACAATGTCAAACTTTCCTCTTTGAAGAACAGATGTTATTGCTGACCATCCTGTCCCTTAATAAAGTCATATTAATAGCTTGTTATTCTTTGTCTTCATGGCTAGAGAAGAAAAAAAATGTTCTCCTGGAGTCTTCCCTCTGTCTTCCAAACATGTGCTTTCTCCCTTGGACAAAAAGGGAGTGATATCTGAAGTGTTCTCTTTAATAAGGTCCATTATTTTCCGTAACGATGCTGGCAACAAAATATATAAATGATGGTTTGGAACCTTAGGATGTCATCATAAGTATAAAGAAGACTAATGTAATTCTACACAAAGAATTCAATGTCCGTGTTTGAAGCTGAAGATATTTTAAATTCCACATTAAATAAATGCACTTCAGAATTTCATTTCAGGTTTTCAGACAGGAAGGCTGTCTTTCATAAAGAGTTAATTCAAAAATGCAGACAAGACTGAAGTTTCTGGGGCTTATGAGCCACCTAATTAAGATGTTCATGAAAAGTCTAATACTGTGTTAGTATTTAGTATAAAGTTGATAAACTGCTTCCAGTAGGTGTGGGGACATTTGAAAGTCTTTGCACACACAGAAAGGGAATATATCATCCACTGGGTTTTCTTTAAAGATGCACAAATCTTCCTGAATGCCAGTGATGTGGAAAGCTTGAAATGACAGGTACAAAGGAATTTTTCCACCACATGAGAAAATCCAGTGTTTTAAAAACACAATTTCTTTCAGAAGAAGAAACCATTTCTTTCAGAATGGTTATTCATCAATACAGTCCACTGTATCCAGTAGTAGGACTACCACCATGTACCTGGGTAGACAGATTAAACATTTTCCAGGTAGTCATAACCTCTTTCCTGTGTCTTGAGGATCTGGAAAATCTCTTCCAGTGAGGTATCATCAGGTAGGCTTCACACTCTAGTGACTGACTAATGCACATACAGTTATGTGTGTGGCATGTGTATATATATGCAGATAGATGAGGAGGGTGAATTTTCCTAGGTATCTGTAGAACTATAATGGCAAAGACAGTATGTTACATTTCTGAAACAAACTGACTGATGTTTTGCTATTTATACATCCTGTCACTCCAAATCCACCCATTTCTCTGCCTTGAACCATTGTTCTCTTTTAAATATTTCTTATGGTGTTTTCTCTGAATAATTTTGCTGCTGACATACGTGCTTTCACTGTGTCATTTAATTACTTGAAAAATCCATTTATTTCTGCAAACAGAATCCTTAACTACGAATATTATCCCTTAATTGAAGCCAACAACATCCAGTGTATCAGCTGGGATATATGAGCCCCCTTAGATTCACCAAATTCAGTAGACTTGAAATTCAAATTTTCAGTACCGTCTAAAAATACATTCATGTCACTGAAATTCACTCTGTTAGTGCCTAAAGTTTTTTCAGGAAAAACTTCCTCTAATGTTGCTAATCCTAGAATCAATCCTTATGTCCAATATGGTGATTATAGTTTAATCTTTCTCTGAGGCAAGAATCCTACTGCCTTCTGTTCTAGAATCAAGGAGGACTCTGAAGTGCATGTGAGAGGAAGGTCACACTGAACTGCAAAAAGGATTTGGTTTTTGCCCTAAATCATAGCAAAATCATAGCACAAAATCCCTTTTTTTCCCTCGTCTGTTTGTTTGTTTGTTTGTTTGTGGGGTTTTTGTTGTTTGGTTTCTTTTATCTCCTGAAACATCAGTTGATAGACAACTTCATGTGTTAGAAAACCCCATATTGAAAATTGTACTGAACCTCAGTTGCAAAATGTTTCTCAGCTGCAAAGTACCATCGAGTTCCCCTTCCTTCAAGGATTTCAACAGAGCCTGGCAGAGGTGTCTCCGCTCTGCTCCACCCTCTGTTCCATCCGCCTCAGAAGGTGCTATGGTTGCAGACTGTGGGGAATCATTGTGGAATAGTTCTCAAGCTGCCAACTGCATTCCATCCAGGGAGCAAGAACTGTATTTTACCCCACAATTTCTGTACTATTATAATCTCTGAAAGGATTTGAATATAACTTCTCAGTTTCCTCTGATTTTAACACCATTTTTAGTCATCTTTCCACATCCACCATGCTGATTTCACAATATTTTGCCTCCAATAAAAATATTGCCGATTTAAAATGTGAGTTATGAAATTATCCAGCTGCTGCAGACTGAAGGAGTTGAAACAGGCAACTCCTGGAACTAAAATTTTAGCGCTGAACTTAGGTCAGTTTATTTGCAAATGCAGGAAGATTGTTTGTTCCAGACAGCAGCTACATACAGATAAATTTTCAGAACAAGAAAAAAGTGCAAAATCATCACAAGTACAGGAGGAATTCTGAATTTTTTCCTTTCTTCAGTGTAGTATAGCAACATTCAGATCAGCTGATTGCATAAGGTCATGTTGAAATTTCTTCAGAAATATACAAGATGTGGCAAAGAACCGCATCATTTTTCTTCTAAAAATACTGTCTCTCTATGAACCCTTGGTACAACCCCATGTTCTAGATATAGAATTGAAGCCACACTAATTACTGTATAATAACTACAAAGATCGTTAGTAGACAGGTTTCTCCCAGTAGCACATTTTATATATTATATAGTTTCTACAGTGTACTAAATGCTTATATTCATTGAAAATAAATTTCTCTAGGTATTTAGAGTCCATACATAGTATTCTCACAGCAAAGTATTAGCAAATGACTCCTTCTACTCACATTCTGATGTACATTCCATTATTTTTATTGTATGTCTAAATCTGATGCGATGTTCTGTTTGTTGGAAGAAAATTCTCTTTATATTCATGCTAAAATTAGAGATTTATGTGTGATTTAAGAGCTCAAATCTTGCCTTTGGAGAAATTTATTATTAGACATTTATGTTTGCATGTTTCTATTAATATTTGTACAGTAAATTACAATAGTCATAACAAATACAAGATAAAAAGTTACAGGTCATGTAAAGAGAATTATTTTTATTCAAAAGTATAATAATTGGTTTACTATTTTATTGCTTCACCTCAAATCTCATATTAAACCTTGGTCTTGAAACAGGGAGAATAAACAGTTTTTCATGCACATTTAAGGAACTCTAATTTTTACCGTAAAAAAGTCACTGTTTGATTAAACAGTTTTGAGGTTTCACCTAAAAAACACTGTTTCACTTATTTCTATTATTTTAATAAAGCACAAAAAATCAGTATCTTAAAATAAAAATTAAGATGGAATGAATTTATCAGCTTTATTTGTATTGTATCCTCGTTTAAATTTTAGATTCACTGATATATTCTTGTGGAGAGTTATTTCAGTATAAACTTGATCTGAAATGTCACTCAGAAATTTAAAAAAACCCTTAAAATTAAGAAATAGAAACTAATTAATCTTCAGCATAATGTCAATATGGTTCCTATTTTCTTTATTCAACAGCAGAAATGTTAAAAGATGACATCATGTCTGAGAAAATGTCACAGGAGGCAAGAAAGATTCTTTGGCCAATTAAAAATAGTCTTTGAGGTGATACCAGTATTGCTGGCATCACCAGTGACAGAAAATGTAATTGTATAAACACATGCAAAGAAGATTTACTTTACTTTGATTTAGAAAAAAAGAAAGAAAAAAAAACCAAACTAAAAAGAAACTGTTTATTAAACAGTATGTGATATTGAACACTGTGATATGAAAGCCTACCTGTTCCAAAGGGCACATGGTATGGGGTAGTAGATTAGGAAAGATCAGTCTTTTCTGATAAGCTCCCTGTGGTAGAAAAAAGACTTAGAAAGACCCAGAAAATTACCAGCATCTATCACAGTGAGAATAAAATATAACAAAAGCCTGTAAAAGCTGTCAGAAAGAACAAACAATTCTTGATTCATAGTAGTTAAAAGTAGTCTGTAAACAAAGCAGGTTTTATTTTCATTTCAAACAGTCCTGTGATCAGACTGAAGTGAGATAGCAGCTGCTTAAACAGAGTTAACAAGCCAGATACTTCAAACTCAGTAAAATGCTACTGTACAGTATGGTGTGGCAGTTTGTTTTTAATGAAAGTCAGCTTTCTGACTACAAGCAATATGTGTTATCAGAACTTCCACTTGAAATTTCACAAAGGAATTGTTAATACTGAGGGTGAGGAAGCAACACATTTCAGGTTAAAACTTTGGGGTTTAAATAGGCTATGAATTTATTTTGACTGGTGATTCCTTTGTCACCAATATTTGCAGAAGACCCTACTCATTTTTATTTGAAATTTGCTAAAAATGGATGCCAAATTACTGAAGCTTTGTGAATAAATATATAAGGATTGCTACAAATTACAATTGTTTTCAGCCAATCATAATTTGTTAAAATTTCCCATCTGTTACTGAATTATCACACAGGAAAAAAAAATCATCTCCTGCTTTTCCACTGACCAAGTCACATTAAGCAGTTTATAACCAGAGACTGAAGTATGAACTGCACATATATGAGAAAATTCACTGTCTTGATCTCCATTTTCAATGGTACAATAAGAAGTATCACCTGAGGAAGTGATATTTTCAGGCTGGAAGAAATAATTCCATTTTGGAAAAACATGCCATCTAGGAAAAAGAGAGGTAAAATAACATAAAGACTAGGCAAAATGACATGGAGAGCCTGACTCTGCCTTATATGCAAGGCTTATTACCTTGAACTATGCTTCGAAGCATAATTCAAGCTCACTAGCCACTCTACTTACTGGTCTACCACACTATACTGCATCTAACATGTATTTAAGTAAAAAAGATACAATATTGGACTAACAAAAAATGAAAAGTGCCAAGGAAATTCTTCTTCCCTTAAAACACTTTCTTCCCTTTTCTCTTTCTCACAGACTTCTCCCAGATTCCCACCAGAAGGTAAGATGAGTACCTTGGACCATTTTTTAACTACTAGGTCCATTATTTAACTACTAAGTGCTACCATGGCACATGCAAAATAGCTATTTCAAGTTCTTGTTCTGAAAAGATTTAATTTCTTACCTCCATCACAGTACTTGCTTGTTTTTGTCTTTGTCTTGCACCTCATTTGATTCACAAAAATTTGTCTCCACCATGACCATTTGTGGGCTACTGTAATGTGCTCAGATATTATACCTACAAGTACCATAGAAGACTCTGTGAGATAAAAAATAAATCAGTGTTGAGAATAGCTTCAGTAGTGTACAACACATGAGACATGGGTCAATAACTGAACTAAGAAAAGAGCATAAGCTGTTGAAGAAAAGAACATTCATAGAAGTGAGAAAGACAATCCTGTGCAAGACTGTTCTTTTTTTAAAGAAATGAAAGAGATTAAGCAAGCAAGCTTAATTCTAGTATTCCCTGATTTTTGATAGCTTAACTTTGTAGGCCTCACAATGTGCTTCAATACAGCATTTTGAGTGCAGCATATAATGTCTTTTGACATGTATAAACATTCTTATGATTAGCAGTCACAGGGTTTATTTATTGTCATGAATTGTGTCCAATCCAATTTGGTTTCATATTGTCCAATTTCCAAGTATCTTTCACTGCAAAGAGAATTTTGGAAATCTTTAAATGTTAGGGGCTCAGTTGAAATAGCCTGCCTTGGCAAACTCACTGAAACATATCTGTCAAGCACAGCAAAAACCTTGTAAAATGCTCCACTGCTGTAGGCCATAGAAAAGAGCTATAATAAACTCTGACCCATAAAAAGTCATGTAAACATTATAACCTGTTTTTACTAGCCTTTTAAGTGCCAGGAGCAATTGATCTTATATGGCTTAGGTCTTTCCAGCTTCCCAGTCTCCACGAGCACCTAGGATCCTACATGGGTGTTCAAATGCCTCTGGCTTTGGAAGCCTAAAATAGGAACAGATACCATGCTATCAGCTCTTTAGTTATTCACTCCAGACAGATGTTTGATATTTCCAACAGAAGATATTTTAAAATGAAGCACCTATGGAAATCCACTGACTGTTTCTGTATTGTTAATCAAAATAAATGTCCATGCAATCTCGAGCTGTTTCCCTAAATTGCTGCATCTGTCACACTGGAAAGAATGACAGAAAGAAAAAAAATTAAAATAAAAAAAAAAAAAAAATACAGTAACAGTGTCCTTGCCTTAGGGCTCTCTGATCATGACAGCTTCCCTAAGGTTCAATGTTACTATTTGTCTTGAGATAAACGCTACAAACCTTAGTCCTCAGGGGAAACTGAAGTTCACTTCAATGCACTTCAATGGGATTTTTGCCTGAGTAATAGCTGAAGGATTTAGCTCACTGCTAACTTCATGAACAAACAACGTGAATTTTACAGCTTTTGATTTCTGCCAAATTCTTTCCCCATTAAATTGCTGTGGGAAATCAGCCATACAATTAAAACCTATTTTATGCCTTCAATAACGTTAATGAAGCAATTGTGGATTTCAGAATTTTATATACGTGTGTGTATATATGTGTGTATTTTGTCATCACTGCAGCAGCTGCTGTTGGCCTCAAATGTCTCTTAAATACATAGATTTAGCGATGGAGGAGTACGTGACTCTGTTGGTTACTAAACTTCATTAAAAAAGCCTAAAAGCACTCCCCTATACAGATGGTTGCCATAACATGCAGAAATTTGCTACTTATTAATATGTGTCCCCTATTCCTTCTATTCTGGTTAAAGAAAATTTAAATATAGATGTAATGAGGAAGTAACATTTGAAATTTGAAGCTGGTCCCCAGACAATTTATCTTTCCCAGCAGGGTTTTTTTTGAGGCCACATCTGAAGGTAGCATGTTTTTTACATGCCAGTATCTGGACCTGGATCTAAATGTAAAAACTCAGATCGACTATTTGTTTCAGTGCATTTTTCACTTTTGAATCCTTATAGATGAAATCCCTCTGAATAAGGAATAGTTTTTTACTTCCGTAGCAACTCTTATGGGGAGAGCTGGCAAAAAGATCCTCTCCAAAATTATGAAATTGCTGCCCTGCTGTAAAAATATATGTCATGAGAGAAAACTGTTCGAAATTCTGGTTTTGATTCTTCACAGAATGATACAGCCAGGACTTTGGCCAAAGATTTTTATTCTGAGAAGCAACTACAAACAGGTACAAAATTCAAAATTCTGTTCTGAGATGTAATACTCACTTTTCTGTATATTTCCTTTGGAGATCCAAATTTAGAAAGAATGACCTGAACTTCAGAAGAGTGGAATATGCTTTTCTACCTAGAGCCAGAGTTCAGTGATCACAATACCCACCCTTGGAGCATTTACACTTTCAGTGCTCTGCCACTTGAAGGGCATCACAGTCGTGAGTTGAGTGGCCATGAGGGAGAGCACAAGGACATTTGGATTCCTGACATGAGAATTTGTAGCAAGTGACCTCCTGAACACAGAATGACACAAGCAAGCAAAGAGATTGAGGTAAGAGATGAATGAAGAATTGCCTAGGGTAGTCTCTCTACAGAAGAAAAATGGAAAATAAAATTTTCTCACAAGAAAATCTTTCAAATTTAATGAATAATCAGGTGAGTATTGCCCTTAGGTTAAAAAAAAAAAAATCCAAAACAACAAAAAACCAAAAACAAACCCTGGCATTATTCTTGATCATGTTCAGTAAGAGTTAAAATTTGTTCAGAGCCCAACTCCTCAGTCAGCTGCCCCCTCCCCAGGTAATTGGTGTGGAAGAATCATAATTTAGACAGTTTCAAAAGGCACTGGACTTTCCAGCATGCCTGATATTTCAGTGATTATGTGCATGACCTCCTCCAGGAATTAACCACTGGAAATTTAAGACTGAGGGTGGCTGTCAGTGGTATACAAAAAAAATTTGCAGTAAGAGTATCTAGCCACCAGCTCTAAAACTTTATTTTGCATTTAAGAGCTCCCAGTTCCATATTTCTATCAAATATTTGTTGACAGGGTTCTCTCATTGCCTTGTTACAGAAGTGCAATTCTGCAATACTGCTTGCATATGGGAAGTATCAACACTGCAAAATAAATTATTATGCATCCTTTTTTCCACCTTTTTAAGCAGCTCATGTAGTATTTGCAGAGTCAGACAGTCTGAACCTTTTTCTTCTCAGAGATCATGTACAAAGTTGCTGTGTTTTCACTTTGTGGAAATTGTTTCCCTGGTGCAGATACAGAAGTGCTGGTATACTCCTGTTAATATTTAGCTGCTCTTGAAAACAGAGCTTGATATTTAAATCCAAACATTATGCTGGCTTCTTGGGCTGGCTGGTGTGAAATTTAATTTGTGCTGTTAAGCCTCAGAAGCCTGGGGAAAACATGAGATGAACAATAGCCATGAAACTCCAGTTTTACTATATCCGTCAGAAATTAAATAGTGACTCAGCCCCATGGACCCAATGTCCCTTCAAGGACCACAAACATGGGTACTATGCCTGAATACTGGCATTGACCTTTGGAATTTTTTTTCACTGCCCATTGCAGGGGGTTTGAACTAGATGACCTTTGAGGTCCCTTTCCACGCAAACTATTCTACAATTTTTATTGCTAACCCTTCCAATGCACACAGTGTTTAGAAACAGAACAGAGCAGTAGAAAAACTTTATCTTGGCCTCAGCAGTTATATTTGGAGACTTCCAGTTTCTTTTTTTTCCACCAGCCTCTTCCTTGCAATGTAAAAAAATCGCCTCAAACTTTTTTTTATTTCTCAGATTTCTTCAGAATTATCCTGCACTTGTATTCGCAAAGTTGCCCTATATAAACACTTCCCACACAACGAACACTTGTAAAATTATTAAGAAATACATACATTCAAGAAAATAGTTCTCAAGAGGCATTCGTAATGTCAAACAAGTTTGAACTAATTAAAACTTAACTTCTAAACAGAAGCCCAGTCAAGTACCTCTGAAAAAATTAGCACCAGAGGGAAGAATGGCATTCCACCGTTTTTTGCCAACAAATCTCTATGCCAGCACTTTTGAAGACATCAGTTGTTTGCTCCTTTGTGCTAGCTCAGTGCAGCTCTCCTACGTGCCCTCAGTTTCAGAACATCAGAGAATTTGTAGAGCCAAAATAAACACATTTTTTCTGTCAACACACTTCACATTTCCCCCCCATAGCAAAGTAGTAACTTTCAACTTAAAGATTCTCAAGTCCTGTGTGGGTGAGCTGAAAAGCAAGTTCATCATATGAAGAAATAAACTCACCGTGGAAAGTCCTGGGATTTTTTTTTTTCTTATTTTCCTTACTATTCAGCTAGCATTAATCACCCCCAGCTGTTTAATTTGGATCAATAGGTCAGGGGCTGGAAAAAGCCTGTCACTCCTTAGCTGTGTTAGCTGCATATACACTATATTCTTGCATTTGAATAAAGGAGTTAACCTGAATGTCCTGAAAATTTTTGACAAAAGCAACATGATGCTGAACACTGATTTCTGTTCCAAAATCAGTTCACCTTCCAGACAGAAGACTGAATGGTTGTGACAAAACAACAAGGTTACTGGCAGTGGGACTAGACAGTATTGCCAGCAGGTCAAACAGTATTAGCCTATTCCAGCTGAGAACAACAATTTGGGAATGTGATGTGGCAATATAGAGCTTTGCTCTCCACCCACACAGAAGCACAGTATCCTATCTTATTTCAACCAGACCACTTCCCCAATAGTTAATAATTATATTCATTTTTTTATTTTTAAATTTTAGAAATATCACACTGTTTCAGGCCTTGATTTGCAAATTATCCTAGTTAGAATCACAGGTGTTTATATCCTGTTTGTTATTTGGATTCACTATATTTTCATTATTTCTATATTCTTCAGTCTACATACGCCTCTTCAAACTCTTACTTGTGCTACAGGATATACCTCTATCCTTATCCTTTATGCTGTATATAAAATTTAATTTACCAGAATTACACTTCTGTGAAATCTCTTTAACTCCTTGGACATTCAGTGATGAACATTGTATTCAGAATTCTTCTTTCCCCCAGATTTTCTCCATTTTCTCTTAAAGCAAGTATCTTTCTTTACAGCTATGCTGAAATTTCCTCTGGAATTCTCCTGTTCTTGATCCTACTTGCTTTTCCAGTATAATGATTTTCTAAGAAATAATTTACACTAAAGACATTTGTAGTAATGCAAGTTACAGTGCCTATCATTTTTTTTCTTATCACACATTTGTTTCTATCCCTTTTTAATAATGTTTTTACCTTAATTTTGATGTTTGATTATTATCAGAAGATCTTAAAAGATTTTATTCAGCTATCATATTTAATTTCATTTTTTTAATACTGATAAAATATCTCTGGTCAGCTTTAGAAAGGTGTTGCCAGGGACTTAGTGAAGTAAGTAAAACTTTTAGATTGTTAAGGAGCAAATCTGAGATTTCAGAGCAGGGTAAGATTCATTCTAGAAAGATTAGTAAAAGTCTTCAAGTCTGACTATGGAGGTGAGTCAGCAGAAATAACATTTCATCTCTGGGAATGGTCCCAGCACTTGGTAACTCCTCACAGATGTGTTAATCAGTGGTTAACTATAACAATCTTATTATTGGCAACATGTATGGAGAGAACTTATTTTTGCTTCTGACTGCAGTTATATTACTTTCCAATACTTTTCTAAGTAATAAAAGCCCTCAGGCAAAAACACTTGATTTAGGTCTTGCTAGCTTCCACCTGTCCTTAAGCATGTGAAAATCTGCATTAATTTTGATAGGAGTTATTATTTTCCAGGAGGAGAATACTTTCTTTTGGGGCACACACATAATTACTATTTATGGTAATTAACAGCAGACTACTGGATGCTTTGTAGACAAAGAAACTACTGTTTCCTTTAGTACAAAAATATGATCTGATGGTCTGATTGAATACCACATTTTACCTTCTGATTCGATTGCTATTTTGAAATTTTTATTTGAAAACATATTTTTTTTTCTCTCTGTGGTTTCTTCTTATAGATAATTCTCAATAACTTTCCATAAAAAGATGCCCTGTGGTGTCTTTCCTTTGGTTAAAGTATCATTGTAGTTTTCAATTTTGCCCTTCTCTTTTAGTTTATTATAAACAAAGCAAGCACACCAAAAAACGGAACATCTTGTGCAGAGCTATTTTAAACTAAGGGAAACTAAATTACATTGCAACCAAGACACAATATGGTCAGTGTCAAACAGTTCAAACATATGCCTCACATAAAAAAAAAAACCTGGAAATTCTTTTTTTTAATATCATTGCCCTACATTTTTAAATAATATGAATAGCCACCATTCATAGTCACCATTCCTACTTCTCCATTTCCATCTCTGCTTTTTTGAACAAACTTTCTATGCAAGTGTGCTGGGTAGGCCTACATTATTGATCTATAATCCTCATGTATGGATTACAAATGTGTATTTATAACACTAAGTTTAGTTCATGCTGTCGATATTGATTTTCTGCAAACAAATGCTCTCTGTATATGCATATATAAAAGAATACTGCTGTAATATTAAATACACTGCATTGTCAAACAAAATTCTTACCTGGGGAAGGTATATATGTATGTGAATACACACATATGTATACATATAACTGTATATAAAGTTTAAGTACATGTGCTTAAACTATTTGGAAGCAAAACACTTCTTATACTTTACAAGGCCATAATCTACTTTTCCCTTTTAATAAATTCTGTAATCAGACACAGTAGTTACATGTGGTCTGACAAGGCTCCATATAGAGTCATCTTTGAAAATAATTTTACTTCTATTTCTGTTTACACGCACTTTCACCTGAGGCTAGCTGAAGCATAAAAGCTAGGCCATTTGAACTGTTTAGGGCCATTTCTGTAATAAACGGAGCAGAGAAATAGAGAGCCATTAGTAATTTCTAAAACACAGATTAAGCTGTCTTGCATGCAGACCACACTACGGTGCATAAATAAATGAGACTGCCAACCTAATTTAAAATTTGATTTTTGTACTAATTTTCCTGACAATGTGCTTCACCAAACAGTATAGCTTTCTTATGAGAAAACTCTTTACTATATGAGACATGAAGTTACTTAAATTAGTAGTATCATGGCCTAAAAATGTTGGGCTAAAAATGGTAAGGGTGATTAATTAATGACTAATCTATGTTTTTTGCAACAAATTCAATTTTTCATCATCGATCAGTCTAATACAGTGGAAAAATACAGAGTTTAGTCTTCAGTGGCCACATTTTTGCATCTGGAATTAAGTTGTTCTGAATGTATTTCAATCAAAAGTGTAATGATCCATAATCTGATATCATTTTAAATATATAAAAAAGTGCGAACCTGAGTAATTTCTTTTAAGGAAAGCTAAGTGAAATTGAGTTCCTGTTTCTTATGTTGGCTCCCTTCAGTACTGCACACATTGACACTCAGAGGTCATTCATAGGTTTTCTGCATTATTTAACCATTCCTGCATGTGCATGCAAATCAACTTTTTTCTATTGTATACGGCTGATCTCTCCAGCTGTCTGTGCTGAAGGAGATCTGCACAGATGCCTTTCATCATCTTATCAAAATCAAGAGACTAAAATACAGCATATTGTTATAAATACTAGCTTTCCATTGATGTGTGTAGTCTTCAAAGGACAGACTTAAAGTAAGTATCATTCTCTCAGAAGCTACCAGCAGTTTCAGGGGAAAGCAATTCCTTCTAGGTTCAATTTTTTTTTTTCCTCCTTTTTTTTTTCCCCTCTAGGTGTCCTTCCTGGTCATCTTCTGTATCTACCAAAATATTAGTTGGAATATTTCATTGTTTAATGAAGTTACAGTTTGTATGTACTAAACTAGTATAGGTTTTTGAGTAATTTTAATCTGATACCTTATTCCCAAGGAGTTGTACTATTGTTAGGTATTCATATGTTGCGATGACACTTTAATGCAATTGCTCTTAGAGTTTGAGATAATCACTTATTTTATGTGGATACATGATCTGAAATGAGCTGCTTGAATACTGATGATGAGATGAGATGCTGAGAACTGCATAATATGCCTACCTTCAGATGAAGTTCTATGCTGTAAGGTTTGTACATTTATTTTTTCCTTAAACAGAGTGGATACTAAATTTGTAATTGAGGTTTTGACTGTTGTGATACCTGACTTTTCTGAAAACAGACTTATTCTGGGGCGATCTGAGAACCTCTGAAAGCTTAATTAACTTACCATTTAGTTCAATGACTGAAATGCTATTAATTTCAAAGTTTCAGCAGCAACCCCCAGATAAACAGCAACACTAAAGCTAGTCTTGCAGTGCTAATTCCTGGAATTTATAAATCCTGCATTTAGTTTTTATTTTAAAATAACACTAGGCCAGTTTACTCAATACTAACAGCATTCTGTCTTCAAAACTCCTTTAAAAAACAGCTCACTTGCAAATTGAGCTGAAGGGAACAGTGTTCCTCTTTTTTTCTTACCCCCTAACTTAACTGCAGGTGGCCAATGGAGCTCATAACTAAAAGTTTTCACTGCAGGACTCACCCTCATATGGACTGGCAGAATGATATGGAGTCCCTCAGAGTCATTTTTATTAGAAGATAGTCAAAAAGTCCCATTCTCAAAGTAAGAAATATTGCTTCCACCATGCAGGTCATATCACTGCAGGTATCTTTCTCAGAAGACAAACTACTGACTAACTTAGAGATAGTCATAAGATGCTACAGCGTGACTCAAGTTCAGGAATGTTATTTAGATTCAGCCTCAAAACTGTACCCAGTAATTTCAGCCTGACTCAGAAGTATGAGGCTCTTGTTTCTAGAATGCAATCTGTCTTCTTCCTAATCCCCTTTTGTCAGTCTCTTTTCCTACCAGCTCAATTACTCTATCATCATTTTCTTCTTTCTTTAATATATCAGTGAAACTCCTGTAATTTAAGGGGATAACAGTGGCACAGAACTCATCATTGGTATTTACTACCTTCTGAATGTTCTGCCTCATTCAGGCTTTTAACAAATAGTTGTGAATGGCAGCGAACTACAGCCACTTATAGGAATAGTCTTAATTTTGATTTGTATTCACTACTGAAAACGAATTTAATAACCAACTGCCAGTCTAGTTTTTTAGTACTTCAGACCTCATGCCTCACATCTCCAGTTCTCATGTCTGATGACATGCTTTCTGTTATGCTCTCCTGGGTACAGCATTACCAGATACTTTCTTCTAGTTTCGAATGAAGACTTAACTGGGAATCATCACCCTGGTAGCTATTGCCCAAGGAAAAAAAAAAAAATTAAAAAGTCTATTGAAAAGTAGGAAATTAATTTTCATGGATGGAAAGTTTTAAAAAATTAAGACTTGTTTTTAGTCTACATTGAGGTAAAACCTTGAAAGCATGAAATGCAAGGCCATTAAAGTCATACTGCTCTTATTCACTTAAAAATGACCCATAACAAAGGGCATTTGGCTGCTGTGTGGGCAACAGTTCTTCCTTCTTTGTATTAATCCAGAGCAGAGAGCTGAACAAGGATCCTTTGTATCTCAGATGACATCTCTCGTGGATTGGCTACTGAAGGGAGATCCCCCTATTCTTCCTGGTGGAACTATTTCAGTATGTAGAACTGCATGTCTGGCTGATGGTCTAGCAGAGTGATCATTTGGAAAGTTACTCCAACATTTAAACTGTGGGTTTGAATCGATCACCACAACTGTGGAGACGTATCTATGATTTTCCAGGCAGGTACTCTCCCTGCTACATTATACTGGAGTATGTGAGAGTTTATTTTTTTTAACCAAGGAATCTATCCTCCTCAAAACCCATAGGTTGCTATGATAATGCTCATATCATTTCATTTTTATTTTCTTTTTTTTTCCTTCTCCCAGAGGGGGAAAAAGATTTTGGCCATGAAGTGTGCAATCACTTTTAAGAATAGGTGTTAATCTCATCAGTGCATGCCATTAGAGAAACATAATCACAAGTAGCAGTCCATCATTTATGTGAGTCATTACACATCTTCCATCAGAAATGTTAGTCTCAAGTGCCTGGTATATTGACACTCAAGTTCTGAAAGCTATTTTATAATGAACCAAAGCACACAACTGTAGAGTCAACTCCACCATTCTTTTTTTGGCCTGGAATGTTTAAATGTGTTTCTTTAATTCCAGCAGTAGAGACTGAATGTTACCTACAACTGATCCCTACAGATGACCCCGTAAGCTGGGTGTAAATAGGTATGATTTGTTACACTTGGCCTCTGACTAAAGGTGAAATTTTTTGAATGTCTAAAAAACATCCCTTGAGCCATATTTTAATTGTATTCACATGGAAGGAATATTTAAAGTAAATATAAAATAAATAAATGAAGGAAATATCTCTTTAAAATCCAGAATCTGTTTTGAAATGCAGTTTTAAAAAGAAGCTTTGAAGACTTCACTTGCTCCAATGAATATCAATGGCATAAGTTTTATGCCAGAAAACACAAACCACATGTGTAAAAGCAATTAATTATACATTTTTAGCAACCCATTCTTCAGTGACAAATAAAAATTGGTTATGAGAATTCCATAGGCAGAGAGTGTCAAGGAAATAACTTGTTACAAATCCTCTATCACCACCTGATCCAGAGCAATATTTTAGAAAAGTATGAACTTTTTGCTCCTCCTAATGAAGGAAGTGCAGATCCTTCTATTTTTAATCATAAAAATTAATTTTTAAAATTACAAATGTAATATATAAGAACCATTTACTGGTAACATCCCTAGCTCAGCTCTAAAGAGCTGAGATCTTTCTGTGTCACGGACATTGAGTGGGGAAAAAATCCTGAGAGAGTTAAATCAGTTAATTTAAACACCCTGCTTGCCCAGGTACATTTGAGTCACCATAAAGCAATCTTTCAACTTCCCTGTAAAGGCAATGGGGAGAGATTAAGTGATTTTGAAGGCATGGAAATCTTATCTGCTTATGAGAGGTTTAGTCCTTTTGAGAATTATAAGTCTCACTGATAACTGTGTACGTGAAGTACCTGATGAAGAGACTTTCAGTAGTCATTTGGTTAGACATCTGCATTTAGAACCCTGTGTCTGAAATATATTTACCTGGATCTTGAAATTTCCTTTTTGATATTACAGCAGCTTGAAGTCATGAGAAGCTAGTCCGTTCCCTACTGTTATTGCCATTGTTTAGTGCATGCCAAGGTATCTACTATCCACCTGGTCTAATGGAGAGAGGTCCTGTGCACTGCCTTTGAGGACTTTGGGTTCATTTTGGTTTATGTTTTGGTTTTGGTTATTTCCCCTACAAACACTCCAGACTCATTTATGAACTCATCTTAAACCTAAGAAATCGGTTTAAATAGCAAAAAATGAAGATGAGGATCACTTATAAAATGATAATGACCTTAAATTTTAACTAAATGATTCCTTGTCAAAAGAACTTTATGTAGGGTGAAAATTTGTCTTCAAGGGATCATTGCAAAAGATCATGTCAGAAAAATTAATGAATATTTTGTAATTACTAAATATCTAACTCAACTGTTCACTGTATAGGCAAATGTTGAAGACTGGGAAACTACTGAAAAAGTAATCATTGTCTGTCTATGACTTGCCCCTAAGCATCCACTTTTTGAGAATGGATGTTACAATGTCTTGTCATCTTTATAGTACTGTATACTAGTTAGCACTTCTCAGTTTCCCTAAATATCAAACTATTCTGTTTTACTGATGTAAATAATAACTTTGTGCATGACACTTTTGCATCATTCTGATTGCAACTGCTGTATCTGTAACCCTCATGCATCCTGAGAGTAGTCTTTTATGCTTTTTCCATAGGAGTTTGGAAGCATACAATTATCCTCTTCTTACACTTGAAAAAAAAAACCTCCTGTCTTTCTTGTACTCATTTCTGAGGAGCTGTTCTTCATAGAACAGTATAAATTCTGTCCATGGTTGCAAATGGACACTGTACTTGCATGTTCTATAAAATTTTTTTTTTTTTAAATTTAAAAAAAAAAAATATATATATATAAACACCAAAAACCCACACCAGAGAAAATACTGGTTTTAGGAAAGCAGAATAAAAATTGAAAGGAAAATGAAATTTAATCAGATAATTCGGTGTGCATCTATAAAAGACACACCCCTTCTCTTTCCTGTAACCTTCCTTGCTTTTCTAAAATTTACCTAAAACTTTTCTTCTAAAAAAGGCAATTTCTATTTACAGGAGTAGCTGAAGCAATTTAAATAAGTTAGGCTTAAAATAAATATGTGAGATTTTGTATATCTCACTGGAACACATGTTAAAATGCATCCTTTAAAGAGTGAGAGATGAAGAACTTGCTTTAAAATTAATCCAAAATGAAGGAATTTCTCCATTTGACAGGTATAAATTTTAAATGTTAAAGGTCTGAGCCTGCACCACTTGTATGTTCAAAGCTCCTCATGACCTCTGAGTACACTGTAACAATGATTTACTCAATTTTTTTCTTGGTTTCTTCAGATTACCAAAGGATTTTATAATTACTGCCGCATTTATTGGGAGGCAAATTGAATCATTACCATCTTCAGTTCAAACCGAGTCCTTTCTATATGATCCTGTCTCCTCTTCTATGGAAAACCTTTAAATAACCAAAAGACTAAATCTCTAGGAAGCTACTTAACATAATACACTTTTAATAAAATTACACCCTCAATGTTTTCTAAATATATTACAGGTAATCACTGGATCAGAACAACACATTCTTCCTGCTGTGATTTGAAAGGTATCATCAGATTTACAAAATCTCTGCTCTTTGTACACAGCATTTGGAAACAACTGCAACCAGAAGCCATGGCGCTCAAACAACTACCTTGAGGAACCAGGACACATCTAATGTCACGTTTTTATAAATACTGGGTTATCAATCCTAGCAATATTAATCTTTTATTTATATTCTTCACTCAATTCTCGAGTGACTAATAGATTGAAATGAAGCAGAATTTCAAATTCGTCTGATGTTGCCTGTGTTTTATATATAAGTCTCTCTCTAACGCTTATTATACAATTATATATGCTTAGTTCTGAGAAACACTGCAAAAATATTTGTGATTCCCAAAGTACAGCTACAGGGAACGTGTAGGAGTGCTAATTGTGTGACATGAAGAGAAAAATTACGTAAATTCATGAAGTGCTCTGTTTTGCACAGCTCACACTCTGAAGTCAAGGCAGATACACAAACATGAATGAATCTAGCACTTGCTGGCAGAGTGTCACCCAACTCTCTCACATATACGAGCAGTTCATGTATCAGTAATGGCTGAATCAACAAGCGACAAATTTCTTCTTACAGCTAGGTGAAAGGTGGTTTCACTGTGAAGAGTCCATTTACATTCACCTCATGTTCCACCATGACTCCTAAAACCAAACTGTGTTGAACTTGGAAGGAAAAAAAGGAACAGCTTTATGGTCACCAGGATCTGTTTAGCGTTCTAGAAGTTCTGCCATTTTTCTGCCTTGCTGGGCTTGAAGGCCTTTGACTAACATCCAAAATAGTATTTTCTGAAATGAAAGAGGAGAAAAGACTGACCAAAAAAAAAAAAAGAGAGGGTGCAGTGTCAGAAGCTCATTTTAAAATATGCATGAATTCTATTGTACATAACAGTTAAATATATTCTGCTCAGGGTACAACATAGTCCAGGGGCAGGCAAAACTACATGTCACAGAACACAAAGAATAGATCTGTCATTCTTAGTTTTGAGGGGAAAAATATGAAATTAATAGGTAGATTTATCTTTAATCCTGTAGAGTTTCAATCACTAAAGAGATTGATCATGATTTACTTCTGTTGAGGACATCATGTTGTGTGTTTAATAACAAGGGCATCTTGTGTACCGATTAAAATTCACAAACACAGACTCAGTGTTTTGTTGTACTGGTTTCAGCACCTGCATTTGATTGAAAAGCCATGTGACATGCATTGCACAAAACGCACCAAAAAACCCTCACGGTGAATTCTGTCTTTTCTCTTTATCAGTGACAGCTCAGCCTGGTCATCTCTGTTAAGCAATGTCCAATAAAATGATGATAATGTACCAGTATGATACTGAGATGATATGGCACATTAAGCATTCATGTTACTCAAAATTGAATTATTGTGAAAGTTTTTAATTTGGACATTTTTGTACAACTAACATTCATAGCTATGCCTGGTCGTCTTTCATTTTTCTTGCTGTAATGAACCCTCTTGTTAAAGAAAATAATTCCAGATTTGGTGCAGGTGGAGGTAGTTAACAAGATGTTGACCCAGTCATCCATTTGAGTCAAAGCAACACAGAGGCAGGAAAATGTTTTGCTAATCAAAACATTATCTATAGCTAAGAGTTATTTTAGCTGAGGTGGCTAATATCCTGAATTGTTTGTATAATCCTATTATTTCCTTTGTAATATAGACCATTGTGCCTTCTGATTAGCCGGTACAGTTACAATAAAAATAGATGTTGTTTCACTCCTGTTTACGTGTCTGTATTCTCTTTAGCTTCCAAGTGTGGCTCTATAAAAGTGTGCAACATTAAAGGTTCAGATAGGCACATTTATTAAATGGAAAGAGGAAAACATTACCAATTCATCTGCACTTAGCATGATGAACTACTGATATAAAACTAATTGTCTAATATAAAATAACAACTGATCTTTCACCATGGCATGAATACTCTGCAAGAGAGAAGGTTCTTTGGGAATATTAGGCTATATTATCTAAATTTGCTAACCTTCCTCAAGGACTTTTCTTTATGAAATTTTGATATCACTGTATACCTCAATATTTCAGTCATAAAGATTTCTTTAATAACGCCGTTTGTAACCACAGTGACTAGCTCCAATGGTGCTCGGCAGCGTTAGGGACTGAGACGCTGTCTGTCGGGGTCGACGAAGCAGCACGGCAGGGGACTCGGGGAGGCAGGACAAGCTAGGAACGGGAACGAAGGAGACAGACTCCAAGACTGAATCTTCTCAGGACAGGGTTTATTGGGATGTAGGGCAAAGCGACAATGGAACAAGGCCACGCAGAAGACTGAGGCTCGAAGCCCCGAGCACCCTTGTGCAGGGGTTTAATAGGGAGCAGGCAATGGGGAGTAGTTAACAACAGGAACCAATGGAGAAGGGGTAGAGGGGCGGTACAAAAGTGATGGAAAGGGACATAAACCAATAGAGATTCACGAGGGGAGGAATCAGAACTGGGGATTCAATCAGCAACATGGAAGGGGAGAACTTTCTGGCAGCATGACCAAATATAGGGAACAGGGGCAGGGGAGAGTGTGGGGCCAATCTGGTCTTGATGATTCACATATTCAAACTAGGGGCCACAGGGAATCATGGTCTCTCACCCTGACCAAGAGGGATAAGGCTTCTAACCTATTGCCACCAGTCGCAGTCTTGGCAGTGTTCCCCCTGCAGCTGTTCTTTTCGGCGTACTTGTGCCTCTGCAACATTTTAAGACAGGTATTTATAGATGCAAAGAGCCATACTGTGATGAGATCTCAAAGATCATCAGCAGTTAAAAGGAACTTCAAAAAAGCTTTCAAAGGCAGATGATGTTTTTCCTATTGGTAATAAAAGAAATAGGTAGTCATCGATATTCTACTACTACAGCAGTTGTAAGCATTTTTGTTTATTCAGGATTCCAAGATTAAATTAAGGAAAAGCATATCCTTCATGAATTTAGGAAACTCAGGGAGCTCATGTATTTAAAATAAAAAAAAAAAAAAGAAAGTAAGATTATACTTACAAACACACAATTTAATCAATTAAAAGGCTTTGTAACACTTCCAACACAAAATCTAGACCAAATACCCATCACAACCCAGATAAAAATTTTCTAGGAGAGAATTTTTTTCTTTTTCCCTCCTGCAGTCTACCCTTTCCCTTGAGTGCTCCCATCCCAGCTTCAGTTCTCTTGGTTGTTGTTCTGCCATACTCACCCATAACCTTATTCACAAAGGTAGACCCTTAGCCAAGGACCTCCGACTGTATATCAGGAAAAAAGGTCTCAAGTAAAAGCTCTTCCTTCAGTGTATTCCTTCTTTTGCCAGAGCCTTTGCAGTCCCATATGAATAGTCTGTGTTGGAGCCCTTCGAGTGATGTTCCAGGATTAGTCTCTTTTTCAGACTCGTCTCTAAATGACAAATTTTTGGCCTTGGTTGAACCTTAGGTGAGTACCCTCACACATGACACAGAGAAAGTAGCTTTTATGAGAGAAACCTCTCAGTAGCACTAATCTTCCATTTGCAGTCCCACATCAGCTGGAGCTTCAGTCTTTTTCAACCCTAAGCCTGAATCTCACCTTTGGCCTCAAGCTGATCACTAGCCAAGGACTCCCAGCCATGGTCTAGTTAAAAAAGCCCTTACGAGAGAAATCTATCTTCAGTGCAACTACATTTGTCTGCTTCTTTGACACTCACCTTCCACTGAAGGTCTAGGTTTTTGCTTCTAATGATATTCCTAGTTTTAACCTTGGCCTTGGGCTTAGTCTGAGCCGAGGCCTCCCTGCTAGGGCTCAGTCTTCAGGGGCAAAGTCTTTTTGTCACCTTTCTTTGCTTTAGCAGATTCTTGACAGCACAAATAGAACTGGAGCACACCCTAGGCATAAACATATATTTTGGTCTTTGCCAAGGACCTACAGACATGGCCCAGGATACAACGTGGCCCAGAAAAACATCTTGCAGCTCACCCCTTTCTTTGGTTCTCCCTATTCAAGTGCATGTTCACACTTTGTCTCTCCCCCACATCTGGCCTGAACTGTAACTCCTCTTGCAGACTGGGGCTCAGTTAAAGACCTGCAGCTATGTCCCAAATCAGCAGCCTGATCCATCCCTTTCAATGATCTTTTCCATTGCTTATGGGTTCAGACAAAACTGGGACTGCTTCTGCCTTGGCAGAAAAGGAACTTTTCCTCAGAAAGATTTCCACTAACTTGCCCAAGGAAATCTATTTTCAAACTGAGCTCAATTTAGAATGAAAAGTTCTTTTCCACCATGAGGAAACTAAATCTCTCTCTGGACTGTACCCCTAGCCAAAGGTAAGGCAAATGGATTGTGTTTGTAATGATCCAAGAATCAGTGAAACGTACACATGGGTGACTGAACATCAGACACACATGTGAAAAAGCTGCATTTAATTTTGCAGTAAAAATATCTTTTTTTTTTTTTTTTTTTTTTTTTTTTTTTTCCTTGGTTGAACACCAATTNTTCCAGTGGTTAAATCCATATTAGGACCCTGGGTATCCTGAGGATCTTCCTGTCTCTGCCTAGACACCCTAGGGTCCCTCCTGGCCCTGATCATGTTCCAAGGCAATACCATAGTGGTGACTGTCTCCAGACCCATGCTTGCCTCTTCCTGAGAAGGAAGAGAAGGCTGCATGGACCCAGCCCTGGCTCTCTGCTCTCTGAAAGTGTCAGGGCTGTGGATGGACCCGCTACTGTCCCTTAACTCTGTCCCCTGTGCTCAGGCCCCGCAGGATAGTAGCTGTCAGGATGGGCATGACCATCTCTAGCGTCCTCCTGACACCCAGCTACCCAGACCAAGGTGGCAGCTGGCTCTCACTGCTTTCTGAGGATTTTTTTTTTAAATTGGCAAGTTTCCTTTGCATGTAATCCTTATAGTCCTCCACAAGCACTTTGTGCAACATTGGGCATCCTTATTTAATAGAATTTTAGATAGACTGTGAAGCAAGAATCAAATCTTTTTTTATGTAAGTTGTAAATTCCTGTCATTATATAACTAGCAAATCAGTCTATGTAGTGAAATGCAAGATAAGCAAACCAATAAAATAAATTATGAAATTGCTTACTCCTTGTTCAATTGTTTGCTAGCTTCTACCTCACAGCTGAGTTCCACATCGTAAATATGAGAATTGACCAAATGTATAGCTCAAAAGAAAACATGGTATGGCTTCATTTGCAAGAAAGGGTGATGAAAGAAAAGATCAGAAACATTAAAGTGCAAGAAAACAATTCAGCAGTTTAACCGTTGAACAGTTTAAAGTTTTGCGGTTCTGCCACAGAAACATAGTGAACCTTCTGCCACAGAAGTGTAGCGAACCTTCTGCCAAAATAGGCAGACATGCCTACTTGCAATGATAATTAAGATGTCTGCAAAATAATCATAATAGCAGTTAATTTAAAAAAAACCCAAACATAACAATAAAAACAACTAAACCAAGAAATTAAAGTCTTTGTTCATTTAGAAGTCTTGAATCTTATAAAATCTTCAAAAGGCAAGAGCAAGAAAATTTCACATAAGCACTTAACATGGCAGTTGCAATCATATCTGTAATCTTACACTGGATTTTAGTAACACTTCTCCAAATAATTGCACATGCTCACCTGCTTCTATCTTGGACGGGACATAAGATTTCTGTTTCAATCAATGAATTAGTTTGCTTGAAACTGTATGTATACACTGTATGTATGCACTCTAGCAGCATCTTTTCCAACCACTCAGTCACTGATTTAAGACATGATTTGGGAAGTTAAGAGTGCTACAGCCTTTGATCTTGTGCGATGTGTTTTGTGATGCAGCTGTGGTTGATAGTACTCTTTCCAGTTAAGAGCTGTGCTTGGCTTAGGGGTTGATTTCAGCGTCTGGAAGAGAGTCTGTAAGTAAATGACAAACTCAAAATAGTGCATAAAATCCATTATAAGAAGTGAAAATCAATGTGTAGAGGGTTGTAGAACTAGCAGATTGTTTTCCTATTCTGACAGATGTTCAAGTTTGTACACCTTCATTAGAAAGGATAGGAAAATAATTATTTTTTCCTAAGTATTGAAAGGTAACCTTAAAGTGTTGATATCCCCAAGACTTTCTCCCATTTAACATCACTAACCATGAAATATATCCAGATAAGTCATTGAAAATCTTCAATATGTTTTAGTGTCCAGAAAAAATGCTGTTTTAAATAGAAAATAAATACAGTGAATAGAGAGAACATTTCCATCTCAGTTCAGGTACTTCTGCGCCTGGAGAAAGGACACATTAAAGATAAACAGGGAACAAGAAGTTCTGGGGAAGGACATTTAAACAAAATTATTTTCTGCCCACAACGATATATTTGATTTTATAATTTTTTTTTCACTTCCTGAGAAACTGTTTTAGAAACCAGGTTGCAGAACAGCAATACAGAAGAAAGCAGCAGCAATTTTTCACCTTGATAGGGTCTGTATTTTCATATGATCATTTCCTGATGATGTGACTTTTACACACATTAAGTACCAGCAACTACAGTCACAGGACAGCATTAACTTTATCATCCAGCCCTTTCTTGAATTTCCTGTGCTGTCCATCTAAGTGACAAGAGAGTTTCCATACAGGCTCAGTGAAGACACTCAGATGCTGTCAGAGAGAAGCAGGCCCTGCACGCAGCTTCCTCCTTCTGTAGTTTACAAAAGTTTAAGGGCTGTAGATCCTGGATTAAAAAAAGGAGTGAGCTCAATTTTCCAAAACCATTCCCCAAAAAAACATGTAAAACTTACTCTCTACAGTAGAAAAAAATCAGCAAAACCAACTTTTGTTTTTTTAAACATTAAAAATCTTCGACTCACTTTAAATGTCAAAAGTTTAGGTGGGCATAGTTTCCTAAATTTACTGCAAAAACTAAGGTTCAGCTGGCAATAGATGCTGAAGAAGATGTTTTACCCTCTTTGAAATTCTCTGATGTACCCTCTTGTACCTTTCCCATAATTCTAAAATGAGACTTACCCCAGTCCTGCAAGAACAGGTGGTAGGACTAACCTTATTAGAGTCCTTACAACTTCTAGAGAGATATTACATGGGAACCTGTAACCCACTTTACAGCAAGGGGAGAAAAACTCCAATACATTTCTTCCTGACAAATTTTAAAATTATATTTTGCATAATCTGTGGACTTTTGGATGTTGCAAATGATACCTAACACAAATGTGGCCAGTTGATGTGAGTGGAAAGTGTCACCTGAGGAAACATTTTAGGTAACATTTTTTAAGTATATTTGGATTTTGCAATTTTTGAGTTCTCCTAATTTTATAGACTTCAGTAACGCCTCCTGTAACACCTCCTACTGTAACATAGCGTAAAGAAATTTTAATAACAACTTTGAGGATGCAAAGCAGAGAACTAAGAATTGCTGCCTTCAAAGTACTGCTAGCACATTCTGTTATCCTCAATGAGTAGAAAATACAAACCTATCCACTTTGCAGTCTTGAACATTCTGAATCAAGAAACGGTGAACGTAAGTATCAAGTTTCCCAAGAATCAAAAATTTTCTCAGCTAATTGATGAGGGAGATTATGCATGCTGATGCTGCCTAAGAGTTCCCATTTTCTATTTACTCTGTACATCTTCCATAGTTTATGACATGAATTGAAAACTGGAAAAACTATTCAAGCCCCTCTTTTGCTTTTTCTGTGGTGCATCCATATTTGCATGCACTTCGTAGGTAAAGGGCTATCACATTGAGACACTTGAAAAGCCAGCTGTCAATCTTCATCTGTTGACATTTCTATGTGTTAAGTGTCTTATTTAAAAAAAAAAAAAAAAGTGATTTCCAAACAGTGATAGCAAATTAGGCATTTAAAAAATCATCTCTTTCTACCCCAAGTACCATGACCTATCCACAAAGCTTGAGATTTCTTTGTTCTAGAAATACCAAAGCCCACAAACTACACAGCTTGCTATTTATTTTGGCACCTTGCAGTAAAACATCAGTGTAACCACCTTTTGGCTGACAGGCAGAATGTCATTATACCAGTGTCTTTTGATGCTTTAACCATCTTCAAACATTCTCAGTTACAGTGTGTAGACCTCTTAGCTGGAATTAATCCACTTGCCTTTGTAAATTACATTGCTACTTCCTCCACTGTAAATTTATCCTGGCTCCTTTAATCAACAGTGTAATTCCACAATGCAGAGTCTTAGGTTCCTTAATGTAAAAGCCATTGCGCTTTCTTCTGAAGAACAAAAAGCATAAGAAAAGGTATAACGTGCTCACAGTTTTGAGTTTACATATGAAAAGCAAAGGCAGCTGGCCAAATACACTTGCAAAATGTTTAATTTTAAGAACTCCAGTCCAAAAAGTAATGATGGTATGAGATGTGAAGAAACAAAGTGAGATTCTAAAAGCATGTGCCTCACAATAATTGAAATTAAATGTAACTGAAAGTGTAACCCAGAAACGGTCATTGGAATGCTGGAAATGTGAGATATAATGAGAAATACTTACATTTATTTGCAGTACTAAAATAGCGCGCAGAAAATTGCAAGACTTTCTTCTACGTATTTTACGTCAAGGTACTTTAGTTAGAGAATGATTTATCCTGAAATCATTAATTACTCCATAGATTAAATATATATTAACTTAACCCTTCAACTGTGCAAGTCAGTTGAGTAATCTTCTTTGAGCTACACATTTATTTTCTTCTCAACAGTAATTTTATAGGCAAGGCAAAACTGAGGCAGTTGTTTGTTCCATAGTTTACTGAAAATAAAGAATAGAAAAATATATATTTGTTTAAAATTATGACAAGCTTTAATATCAAAAAGGTACTCATACAAGGAAAAAAAACACTCTTTTTTTTATAGATGAGATCAGAGAAAACTAGCTATGGCGTTTTTGTGCTTCAGTGTGAGCCAAAGCAAACACAGAACAAAGCATACCCACTCCTGGAAAATGTTGTAAACTGTGTACTTAGTGGTTCAGAGATTCAAACACATTTCAGTAATTAATATATGCAAAGTTACCTGAAACTTTAAGTTTTCCTTTATATCCTCAGGCACTTCACCAAGGGATCTTTATTCTAATGTCTAATGAGTGGTATGTAACTAATGAGTGGTATGTAACTTAAAACCATATTTACTTATTTCACTGTAATGATAGGGTGGGGAAATTTTTCACTGAAATTGCAAAAGATTTGGATATTTAAAGCATTATTCATAAGTGCTGGAGTGAATTTGATTCCCAGGACTCTTTGCCTATCAGTGTTAGGTTTTGATTACACAGGATTCTAACTTCTACAGAGAGTCATCCTTACATATACTGGCACATGTGAATATTTTGTATGCCATTTATAACAGTTCTCTGAACAACATTTACTATGCTAACAAAACTTTTAGCTGAAACTGGTGATTTGAAAATGCTGATTTTAAAAATCTAAAATATTTCCCAGAACAAGTTTGGTTTTGATGGATCAGTTTTCATTTTGATTTTAAATAAGACACTAAAAATGTTTACCTGTTTTCTACAAATGCTTTCTAGTGAAACAACAACAGATCCCTTATGTTCTTCTTATTTAAGCTTATTTTTGCAGTCAAAGCAAAGTAAGTTATATTTTAAAATAAAACTAGGGTAATATGAAAATATATAATTTCAAAGTCTCCCAGTTTTGTTTTACACATAATGGATACATATTTACAACATGACAGAAATTGCTGATAACTTGAAAAATTTTGTTAAACAGAAAAAACCCACTTGTTATCATCTCTGAGATTTTATGGCTATTCCAAACACCTGTGTAAGTGTGGGAAATGCACACTCCTAAGCTCTTTAGGCATCTCTGACACCTGCAGTTGTTACTCTTTTTTTAAGTAGCCCTTCCACAATTACCTTCTGAAGGATAGAAGTTATGCTGTGTTCCCATTCCCGTGGTATGTTTGTTATTAGTTACCCAATATTAGAAAATTAGAAAAAAATGAAGGTTTCTTGTGCAGTGAAGTAAAAAATAAAATTAAAGGGAAATCTTGACCCGTGAGGTTTCTGCTTTCTTTATATGCATCCCTTTTTGCTTAGCCATGCCAAATCATCTACCATGGTGACTCCTTCAATGTTTTTTCATTACACATTCTAAGTGATACATCTACCTTTTTGCTTCCAAATTAGTGTGCTAATTAGAGTATACTGAGCTTACCAAGGCAGCAAACTCACTCAGGTCTCATTAACTTTGCTAAGGACACTGGAAATTTAGGCTTCTTTTTACTCAGGCCTATTTATAGACATAAATAGAGTTAAATGTGAAGACATAGGAAATCTGCCCAAGTGTTTATTTACAAAACCAGTAGCAGCAGATGTGGAATTCAAAGTTGCAGGCCTAGAGAGGGGCTAAAGACACCAGAGAAGCAAAAAGGAAGGAAATTTAAAAAAAAAAAGAAAAAGTAAATTAGAGGAAAAGATCTCCTTTGCCCCAATAAATAAAGCCCTCTCCTAGCTTCCAGCTTGAGAGTGGAATTTCATCGTCAGAACCTGAAGTGGTGACAAGTCAGTAAGTGAGCTCATTGCATGGGTAATAGACTGACACAGTTTTCCTTCACATTGCATTTACTGAGCAGCTCTGGCAGCAGATCTAGAGGGAGATACTTACATTGCCCTCCCAGCTGGTGGCCATCTGCCTTAGTGACAACTGCCAGATGGAGGAAAAATGCATGAAATCAGGGATCAAACACTAAATAAAAGAAAATTACTTTGAAAGTAACTTTGTCATGTTATAAATAGACTGTTTTAAAATGTCTCACATGTTTTAATTAGAAGGGGGAAAGGGAGGTAATGAGGTAGATATAAACCTGTGAGAGAAAGATAGTACAGCAATTTGCACACTGCCTTACTCTGCTCCGAATATGGATGACACTAATTTAGAGATACATTTTGATGTTCTTACATCAAAAAGTACCTGTTAGATGAATGCAAGAATTACCAAATAAAGTTTCTTTCCCCTCATGGTTAGCCTGGTGGGAGCCTCCCAGAAGTGCATTCCAGTTCCTGAGAGTGCTTTTCTCGAGTGACTTGCTCTGACCCTCTGCACTGATTAACCTCCTGAAAGCAAACTCAGAGCAGGGCTGCCGAGCACCAGTGTCACCAGACTGAATCCCACAACAATGAATCAGCAACTACAGCCTGAAGATGGAGGAACAAGGAAATTGATGGTTCCCTCTTGCCCCCACACACAAGCTTAATTATGTAAAGGGTAAACAAACCCTCCTTAATTCTCACAGGGATTTAAAACAAATCAAAAAGCTAAAAGGGAAGAAAAAACAACAGAAACAACAACAACAAAATGTTTAAAACCTCAAAGTCCTTGCTTTTTCATAGATAATTCATGAATTCCTGGGAAAGTAGGGTTAAACAACTTCTCCCAAACAGTCCTAATCAGACCATAAAAAGAGGATGTTGTGCATAGCTAGGAGGACAATGCAAAGTACAGAGGCAGAGAGATTTACTGGGTGTGGAAGTTTAGTGGTACTACAATACCACTGGCAAACGTTGCATTAGTGAGCCCTGGAAAACTCAATGTCTCTATTTATATATGTTAGCATCTTCCACCTGTTTCTACTTCTAGAAAATTTGAATGAGAATACTTTTGCTCTTACCTGATAATAAAGGGACTTGGAAAAAAGTATATTTTTCTTATTAATAAAATAAAGGGGAGAGATTTCTGAACAATTGCATAGCTTAAATTACTTCAGTAAAGAGTTTTGAGTAAAGAGTTTTGATTTGACAAAATAATAGTCGTTTGCAGAAGGCAAAGTGTTTTCTTTTCTCCCCTAGAAATTGGCTTTGAAGTGACCTATTTAGAAGACTCAGTTTATCACCTTTTCACTGTACTTCTAGATGTAAGTGTGCAGAGTGGTCACCATTTGTCTAAGACCATGACCATTATCTCTCAAATGTAACCATCTCTTGTTGCCCTGCAATCTGTGCAGTGGGACACACAGCACCCAGAGAACAGGGAGTATCTGAGCTGTCAACATGGGTATAGAAATATGCTGATACAAATAGTCAGAAGTACACGGCGCTAGGAAACTCTCCCTTACGTCTCCTATATTTCCTCAGGGAAATAGTATACATTTTGCAAGCCATGAAGAGCACCGTCAGGAAGCTTTGCCTTCTGCCTAATATTCTATGCAACAGCAGTTGTTATGAACTTCCTTACAGATTTTTTTTTTTCCTGTGACAAACATAAAAAATCCAAAATGTATTGACTCTGGAAGAATTCTTGAGCTGTGGCATGAATACAGCTTTGCACTGGAAATGAAACAGTCATTTTGGAAGACATCAGAGAAAGAAACATGGAAATCCCTGCCAGGTCACACAGTACCAACAGACACACTGGAATTCTACAGAGCTAGTACTTTCAACTCTTTAGTAATAGGAAGAGTGTATATTCCTTACATTTTTTTGTGAACCTCAAAGTTAGTCACCAGAGCACTGCTGATGGCTCAAGAATGACAACCAGTTCTGCTTAGTACTTGAATCAGGATTCTTGAGAAATTTGAGATAAAGCAGGAAGACCACACATTGGTCTTACTGAGCTCTCACCACCACAGAATACGTGCATTCTTCCTCACATGAGCAGAGAACTTCCAGCACTTCCCTTAGCAATGAACTTATGTTATCTATGTCAAACCTTACTATTTTACTATTTTGTTTTTCCTGAATATTAAGTGCTTTGACAATACATTATATAAAAAATAATTCAACAGTGAACATCTAATATGAAGAAATTGTCAGTCAGATATACAGATACTGTTCTGTCACTGAAATAAGAATGTTTATATCCCTCATGGTGGAATTACTCCCCTTTATTCATAGTTGTTATTGAAGGTCTTGAAGATTTATCAGAGACTCTTCCCAGTACCTGAAGGAAGCCTACAAGAAAGATAAAAACTTTTTATGAGGTCATATAGTGATAGGGCAAGGGGGAATGATTTCAAAATGAAAGAAGGTAGGTTTAGACTAGAGATTAGGAAGAAATTCTTTCCTGTTAGGGTAGTGAGGCACTGGAACAGGTTGCCCAGGGAAATTGTGGATGCCCCATCCCTGGAAGTGTTCTGGGCCAGGCTGGATGGGGCTCTGAGCAATCTGGTGTCCCTGCCCATGGAAGAATGTAGATGATCTTTAAAGTTCCTTCCAACCCAAGCCATTTTATGATGTGACAATTCTATAATTCTTTTCTGACCACCCAGGCAAGTTGTATGTATTTCAGAGTAAACAAGCAGCACAGGAGGAAGATAAAGACAAAGGAACCTAAGGAGCTCTTGATGAGGGTGAACTGTTTTGTGGCCACCCAAGTGTTCCATGCGCATTATAGGATAAGGACTCTCAGGCTCTAACAGTAAGGGAAAAAAGAAGAGAATAAAAAATGAGGTAACATTCAGAGACCAACATCATGGAACATTTCTATTTTTATGTATAAATAAAAATTTTTGTTTTCAATGCTGTTTCTAGATTGCTATTTATATATAGAAGGTGAGTAAAGCATAATGAAGAAGACCAGAGGAAGATACATTAAGAAACATTGCAAAAATTATTATTGATGTGTTCATGGAAATTTACAGTTACATACATTCCCGACTTCTCTTTGAAGATAACAGGATTTTACAGACACAATTCCAAAGGCAACTGTAATTTCCTGATGCCCTGTGGATTGGAAAGTGAGTTTGGTTTTAGCTGCCAAGTCATAAGATTCACGCCCTTAGGTAACAACTGAGAACAACCTTAAAAGGTATGACTAAAGTTGTAGTCTTGTACCTTTCCCTTGTTTTGCATCTTTCTCCCACTGCGTCCAAATTGTGCAATTAAGGAAAAAGGGTGAAACAGAGTAATGTAGAAACACAATGGACCAGCCTGGACCACCATAAAATTCCTAGTTTTTCCCTGTAACATGATTCTAGGCAGCACAACAATGTAAAGTTGGTCATTACTTCGCACAGCATCCCTGATTTTGAAATATGGGACCTACCCAAGCATACACATAGGTTACTAAAATAACTTGTGGAGCAGATGTACAGAACCTCACAATTGCTTTTGTGCAACTCAGAGCAAGTGAGCAATAAGAGGTAAAAGACTGTTGAAAGGAAGTTCAATATTTTGCAGCTGAACATGAAACTTTAACATATTCCAGCCTTCCTCAACCATGTCTCTTTGACATCTTGCATTTCTAGAAAGTGTAAAATGGACAGAGTCATTGTGAGAATGCATGAATATGAAAGAACTCCCTGTGACTCCTCAGCCACAGACCACTGGTAGCTTGCAATTAAATGTATCTTCTTTCCACTCTTTAACTGCACTGGGAAACAAATGGCAATCATAGTATTCCAAACAGCAACAAAAAAAATTATAGCCATCTATATCTTATTCTCCCTCTTGGCTGATAGAAAAATTAATTTTTTACTAAACTTACAAAGTAGATCAAAATGTTTTTATATATTATCTAAAAAAATTTGGAGAGAGACTTTCTCCAGTTTTAGACAGATGAATGACAATTATAGGCCTTTCCCTCAACAAAAGCTTACTCACTAAAAGTCCAATACAACACAAGCATCTCACAGGAATAACCAGAACAATCTCTCCTAAATTACAAAGACTCCCTCAGCATAGTCACTTGTGTCCTACAACTTCATTCTCCAGACTCTGATTGCTGTAAAAGTCAGAGAAGTGGGGTTGATGACTGAATGCTAAAAGGGAGGCGCCAGGTAATACCTTATTAGGCATTCTGTGCACTATTCAAGAAAGGTTTATTTCTTCTAAGAATTTCAATTAGCTGTTAAAGAAGAGGAAGCTGCTGAAGCTTCCATGAGAAAGCAGCTAAAGATGCAATTTTCAGCTGGTCAACAGGTAAGAGGCAATTTTCATCCTATTATATGATATGTTCTGCAGGAGACAGATTGGACTAGTGTGCAATAAAATGCTTTCCCAGTACTTTAGCAAAGACCAATCCATCCCTAAAATTCAGGATTTTCTCTGAAAAACTAAAAAGGAGCTCTACCGTCCAGATAATTGGAGCATCAGGCAACTTAATCAGAGTTTTGTTGCCTGTCCAAGTCTGTAAATTTAAAAAAAAATGCTTTAAATAGGAAATAAATCAGGTATGTACACCTTGTGTGCTGACTCTGAAGTCCAGAAAAACCCAAAAGAATATGCTGTTAATAGTCAAGACTAGAAGATCTATACACATAGTCTGTATATATAGCTATGGCAAATATCAAAGACAATATTCTGATCTATTAAAAACCAGTGATGTCTTGGAAACATTTCATCCTTCATGCTGTAAAATGAAATCTACTTTTTGTCAACAAAACTTTTCCCCTTGCACTTACATGTATACTTGATCATAGCTTTCATTTTCCTGTTTTCAGAGTCCACTGAAGAGAGTAAGAAGAGAGATAATAAAGAAACTGGTCTTTCCTTTCAATGGGAGAAAAACGATGTCTCAGAGAGCCATGTCTATTACTAGATACCCACATGGGTTGAAAAATGATAGCTCTGATAAACAGTGATGAGGGGCTCCTGGCTCTAATAGCGATGAAAAGTTCTGACTTGAGATTGCCCATACAGCATGTAGATAATTATTGGCATTTTATCTACTGATTTCCAAAGTATTTTTACTGAATCTTGCTCTATAGAGAGTTCCTGCCAATTTACTTCATGGCAATTTGTTTCTTTTTTACCTTGTCATTTTGTTTTTCACTTTTGAAAAGTCTATCCTGTTTCCTTCTGCCTTCCTTGTTGCAACCTACAATAGCTTGTCTTTGTAGTCCTAACCTTCATCCTGTTATTGTATCCCCTCTTCTCTCCTGAGGTACAGTTTTCTTTTCAGAGGTTTTCGTTGCTGTTTTACCACTTAGAAATGGTTCAGCATAGCTTCTAGGGATACCTTAGGTGTGGGTCATTTGATAGTTCCTGTGGGACTGGCCATCTATTTTTGCAAGGTTGAACCAAGAACAATGGAAGTAGGAAAAAAAATCAGGAGCTCATATCCTGCTCCTTCACCTCTCAACCATTGCGCTGAATGTGAGCAGCACTTCCACTCACACTGAATGTGAGCAGTTGTCCAGTCCGAGCCCATTTAGTGTTGATAAGAAACAAGGTAGAGAGCCAGTAACTCCTATTGTTTCAGAGAAAATGTGCATGGCCAGTAAAAATGAAGATCCTTCCCTGTTCTGACCTGGAGTTTTGCTGTCTTTCCTCACACATTAGTTTGCAGATGACAGAACTGATTGAAATGCTTATTTCCTGGAGCAGGGATGCTGAGTGCAGCCCAGGGACCAGACTTCACCGATCAGGACAATTTATCCAAAATATGGCCCAGCTTTTTAATTTTTCAGAAAAAACACAAGGATCAAAAAAAACTAAGGGTAAACTTTGTAATATTGACAAGTGTAATCTCTGTTTCTGAGAAGGGAAATATATCCTATCATGTGAACTAATTTTAAGCATCCCATTTCATAGGACAACATCTGTGCATGCATACACGTGTAGGTGTCTGCTGATGCAATCTGAGATAACTTTGTCTTTCATTTTCACCAGGTTCATACATCATATGATGAACGAATGGCTTCAGTTTCATTTTAAAGGGATGTTTATTAACATACCTTTCTGATCGGCCTGCACTGGGTACATTAACATGTACTCTTACCACAACATAGGGACTGTCTGAATTTGTGTCCTGCAGTGAATCCAGGCACACAGTGAAGGAAGAGACAATGATACCTAACAGAGAAGGGCCCCTATTGTCTACCCAAAAAGCTGGGCGTAATCCATCCAGGGGAAATCAAGTGCTGGAAAACATGAGAGAAAAGCACAACTCCTGACTTCCGACTCCCACTCTGCTGGCAGCTCAGTGCAAGCCCGGGAGCCCTGCCTTTCACATGGGTGATATCTGTCAGAGGCAGCCGTGGGGAGGAATAGCCAATTGAACTGGTTCCAAGCACCCTGGAAGGCTCCCATAAACCAAAATTTTTGAGTTTAGCACAATACAAGTGTCAGGTACAACACATAAATAAAAAATAAACTTGAAAATATTTCGATAAGAACCATGGAGTAATCTAAATGTTTATATTATGACTGTCATAGGCAGGAATTCATTTATTATTTTCATCTACATTCCTGAGTTTCACCTGCATTTCTTGCTCTGTAAATATTGGATTAAATTACTTTAAAAAGAAACCTCAAGTTTTAAACACATGTATAAACTGTCCACTTACATTACTAAAGCAAAAGAGACACTATTTGAGTGGTTTAGCACAGAAGAGTGAGTTCATTGGACAGATCTGTTCTTGAAGTTTTGCAGGGGGTTACCAGGGCCAGCTGTGTTCCAAATAAATGTGCTGACCTAAGTGAACTTCCTATCAACAAAATTCTCTCAGGCTCCCATTATTTTTCTTCAACAATTAATCAACAGCTGCTGAAAAGTTATGAGTGTGCTTGTAATTTTCAGTAAAATTAATGGAAGTCCTATCTTCTGATATGTAGAAGGTTTTTATTCCTAACCCCAGTGTGAATTTTCTGATTTATTTTTAAAATCAATTACCCTTCTGAACTCACTTGTCTCCTCTCTTTGGCGGAAAGGATCCCAGACTCTACCATGACAGACACGAATAGCTTTCACAAATGCCAGTAAATTCAGTTTCCTAAAGCAGTGAAATCTACTGTAGGAAGATCATATTTGTCAGAATTCTGTCATGATGTGGTTAC
Organism: Origma solitaria; assembly: GCA_013397895.1. NCBI lineage: Eukaryota > Metazoa > Chordata > Aves > Passeriformes > Acanthizidae > Origma > Origma solitaria. Next base: position 1,212,734 of record VZRL01005927.1, read on the forward strand.
TCCTTTTGAATTCATGCAAACATTTAAGTTTTCTGTTAGGATTCAGTATTATTTGGCATCTGTACTGCTGCCAGTCGGGGATAGAGCCCTGTTTGTGTGAACACCCCTTAATTAGAGCAATGCTTTGAGTGTCTCTGCTCTGCTACAGGGGTGTGTTGGGCAGAGCTCAGTGACCAACATGGAGTCACCCTCACTGGGCTCCCATTGAAAATCAGTGTTGGAGGGTCAATTCTATTGCCTTTTCTCTTCCTGTACCCATAGGAAGGTTTTGTTTCATCCTCAAGGGTCAAACACTTTGTAATTGCACACAAAGTGATACCATATCAAAGCCTGCTTAAGACCTGATGGCAATATTCATGAAACTATTTTTAGGACTTTGAAGCTTTAGTGGTCAGGACATTGCCCCTTTTTTATGTCAGATCAAAGTGCTAGTTTTTGAGCAACTGGAACAGGAAATAAAACATGCAGCAAGAAAATCACTGAGACACTCCACATATTTAGAATAAACCCTACCAGAAATTCTGGTTTGGTTTTTGGAGGAAGAGCAAGTTATTCTAGAGTTTCATGTGCGGAATTTTTAAAAATGAGAGTAATCACCTGCAAGCGGTATCTCATTTGTCCAAACATTTGCACGATCAGGCCTTGTGCAGTGCTTTTAGTGCCTGAGGATTACATCATGTTCTTTTGACTTTCCTTCTGTTCAAATAACGTAAAACACAATGCATTTTTTATGACTCAGGTCACCCTTTGTTTTCCCACGGAACACAAAAAAAACATTCAACCAATTTGACTGATAAAAGATTTTTATCTTTCATGGGAAAGCAATGCTGTTTCTCTTAGTCATATGTAATGTATTAGTAATAATGGTATTCCACTTCAAACAAATTACAAACTAATGTTAGTGTTCTTAACAATGTTATACTAAATAATAACTCCCCACAGGCCAATTTGCATACAAAATGTAACATTTAAAGCCAAGTTACAATTAGCACTTTGTTATGGAAGTCTGTGGATTGCAATTTACTGAAACAAAGTTATACTCCCTGCAAGGAATTTTAATTTATGAAAAATTACCCATTTAGAATTGCTGTCACAGCGGACCGGCTTCTATTAAAATGATGGGTACCTAATACATACATCTATTATTTATGTAATGAATGACAAAAATGAAACAAAGTAAATGTAGGATTAATGAATCTGATGCTTTGTAAATAAGAGATGCAAGCTGACAACTCTTTCCCCCTTAACTGATGATGGCACATAAAGAAGTATTCATGGGAGAGGAGAAGGGAAGGAAAAGAGTCTGAGGGAAAATGAAGGTACTGAAGGGAAAGAATAAAAGCAAGGAGGGGTGCATAGATTATAAAGAGAAAAATGCACAGGATGCTAATAAATTGAGAAATAGCATAAGAGGAAACTTGAAAGATCCAGCTCAACAAAGATGAATCACACTAGTACTTCATTTCCCTTGGGTGAATCTTGTAAATCACCTGATAATGACAATGAAAGTTCTCAGTTTGAAGGGAAAGAACATTAATTATATGATGTGAGTACTTACAAAATTACAACATGGAAATACAAGCATTCTGATGGCAAATTTACTCTTTTTTTCCCATTTAACCTCCTGAATTCATGCTTAAGGACTTGAAGCTTGCCATTCATTTTAGTTAGATGGGCTTTGGACTTCAGGAATATCTGATGGATCTTCCATTTAAAAATAGAAGACCATAAGAGAACCTAAAATGTCAATCTGTTTGGCAAATACTGCTAAATATATTCTGTAAATACCAGCTGGATTTTTTTTTAGGGATTTCCTTTCATTTATACACACATGCTTCTGTACTCCCTTCACAAACATCAGGCCCTTGTAGTTCAGCAGGACCCAGATCCCCATGTCCTGCAGTGTATCCCCAGAGCAGGAATTTTTCTGTCAGCCAGACCTGGATGGGGGTCACACGCTGGCCTCACAGGGCTCACTGCAGAAGGGACTGTCCTCTTTGCATCTCCTTGCATGGCAGCAGAAGGCATTGCTGAGCCAGCCTGTGGCTGTCACCAGCTCCAGCTCTCCCCACTGCCTGCAGTGCCACCACTGAGGATGGAAAGGAAAAGGTAGAGGCCAAATGTGCACAGCCCACACAAGCTACAAGAGGCCACTTACAGGTCCAGGATATTTACGTGGTGAATACTTCCAGGGAAGATGTTCCAGAGCCCCTTGGGTAATCTGGTATCTTCAGGCAACAGAGATGTTCCCACATAGTTTATGAGACAAACCATGATGACTACATGAGTTCAACCATTTCTTATCTGAAGAAACATCACTGGGAACTCCACATGTGACATTTTACTGAGTTAAAATTATGTGGAAAACTATCTTCCTGCAGATATGCTGTGAGAAAAAAAAGTCTCAAGATAATTTTTTTTTAGATTATTTATCCACCTCTAGTGAAATCTGACAGATATTTTAAGCTATATAAAACTAATTTTGACACTATAAACTCAAATTTGGTCACAGCTTGCCTTTGCTAAGGTGATACTTAAGCAGCACTGAGCAGCAATGGTTGATTGAACAATGCAGAATGTATAAGCAGTAAGCAACATAAATTCAGTCACGAGTTAAAAAAACACACACACATTTCATGCACTTGGCACAATCCCATTGTGATGGAGACCAGGATGGATGGTGCCCTCAGGATTGTACCATATTACAAGGAGATCTTGGAGGACCAAACTGAGCCTGGGAGTAAGCAGTCACCACTCCATTGTTCTCTGTGGTTTTACCCACAGACACCAGCACAAAGCTTTGCTTTAATTCTATGAATATCTTTCTCATAAGAATTGTTTCTTTCTTTTCCTTAGACATTATATCATTATATGCTTCTACAAAACAACAATGACATGTTCCTATCATCAAGATTCTTCTATCAAGGCATCAAACATCCTAATAATAGAACAAAATATTGTAAAAATAACTGGGAGGGGCATGGAAAAAAAGGATAAAATAGATCATATTTGTGAAATGGCGCTCTTTATTTTTAGCTTGCTTGGTTTTCTCCTTTATAAAGGGTCTTGTTGCTTTATAGGAGTGTATTAACTCACATGACTCAGATTCTGGGTCCAAACTTGTATGACTCCCTGTTTGCCTTTGTATATAATGGATGTTTTCACTCGACTAGAGGCTGTTCACTAGAACATAAACACTGGGTCAAATCCTCCTGGCAAATGATCAAGAATTCTTATTACAGTATGAAAAACAAAACTATAGCAGTGCATCCATTCAGTTTGTAGATGATGAAGATAATTCAGTAAAAATAAATATGTTACTATATCTATTATCATATTTTTCCTCATTTTAATTTAAAGAATTGTCTATATACTCAAAAGTGCCCATCTTGGTTGTCAAACAAGGTATTGTGTTTCTGGGCATGATTTTGCTTTTTAAGTTTTTCTAGTTTTGAAGATAATTTTGACAAACACCTGTTTTGCACTCTCAATCTGGAACCTGACAGACAATTTGGCATTTTTCTGGTCTGCCTAAAAACACCAGGAATGCATGTTCTGTTGGTCAAATGCTTTAGCTTCACCTGAGGAATTCTCAATCTTCTTTTCCCTTTTCATGCTTGATGTGGCATTGCCATGATTTGACTTCTAATGATGAATAGCATTCCACTGAAGCCTATTTTCAAGTAGTCTCCAAGAGATTTAAAATCTTCAAGTTGCAATGAACAAAACAAAAAAAAAAGATAAATGGAATAAAAACCTGATCTGCAGACCTTTGTGAAGGAGCCTATCCTTCTATTCCATTGATTCTCTATTTCCATTCCATTTGAAATTTCTTATTTTTTCAATTCTGGCAAATAAGGTAAAATAAGATGAAACCTTCTTTTGGAAATAAAAGTATGTTTTCTCAATTCACTATTATAACCAATCATTAAAAGGATGAGTTTGTGAAAACTATCAAGAAATGACAGTGGCAACATCCCTTTCTGATGGGTAATGCTTTATACCCAGGGGATATTATTGAACTTACAGCACTGCATGATCTAATATCAAATGACCATAGCTATAAATGGTTAGGAATGTTCTCTACACTGACCAATTCAATTTTCTCCAGCTTCACCCCTGAAACCAATATGAAACTAATAGACAAAAATTTCTTGGCAATTTCTGGACAATAAATTTGTGGTTCAGGCTCCTGCTAGAAAGTCTGAAAGGCAGGGCTGATTATTTTAGTGCATGAAGCTACCTGGTGATTTTTGAGGGGTATTATTCAATAAACACATACTGCCCCTTTACCAAGCAATGATTGTACATTGATTCTTTTATTCTCATTCTCCAAAAGCTAGAAGATTAAAGGAAATTAATAAAACCTCATCTCAGCATTTCACCTGATGAGAATCAACGTAAGTGACTTCTACAAACCTGTGCTCACTTAACCCAGCTGTGTACATGGCAATTTTATCAAATGGAATGGCTGTGATGGAATTTAGTGAAACACTTTGAAAAGAGACATTTTCAGAGAGTACAATCAACAATAAAACCTTTTCATTCAAAATCACAAAGAGGTTCATTTAACAACACAGTTAATCGAGACACCACTTCAGAGCAATATTTATCCAGGTTGTAGATCCAAAACCAATTATTATGGCTATGTTGGAGCTAAAAGGAGATGACAATTCTAATGGGAGATAGAATGGATAGATAGCATTAATTCTAGTCAAAAGTTATTCAGTAGAATATGCTAAAATCCAAATTACAGAATTGTAACACCTACTTTACTGATAGAAATGGTAAAATCTTAGCTTGCATCTATCTAATGGTTAAAGCATATCCAAACTACAAATTTCCTTGTCAATACAATTATGTTAGTAGATGCAAACGAATACAATTTGGAAAAGCATCCATTGTGAATCTTCATGTGGTAGCAAGTGAAACACTGAAGGCTTCTAAGGCCATGTGTTATATTGATATACTCATTGATGTACTCATTTAGGACACTGATGTTTTCTAACTGAAAGTTATGCATTCCTTCCTTTCAACAGTTTTAGTATGCATATAATTCAACTTTATTTATAAACAAAGTGGGTTTAATGGGTATATGTATACACTCAGAATATGTCAAGGGTTGCTCTTTTGCACCTGTGATTGATGGTTTCCTTTCCTTTGTTAATTTATGAAGTTTCTAAGAGAATATTTTTTCACAGCCACAGATGTTACATCACAAGCAGGGAATTAAGTTTCCTATTATAAATAGTTCAGGTGTAAAGGAAAATTTAAGAAAGAAATTTCCTGTTTATATACATTTATCTTGAGTAACTATCTTTGAAGAGAAACATATAGAAAAAAAAAGCTGCACATATAGGTAATAGTGACATGTTTTAGTCATTTGTTTTTAAATGTTTGACCAATACAAAAACTAATCCTTAACTTAATGTTACCTTTCTTCTTCCAGTTCTGTTAGATGTACATATCTACTTTTGAAACAGATATGAACCTTTTGTGTTTAGAATAAATGTCCATCTCACATTGTAATTTGTGAAGTGTTGATCAAACACATATATTAGGCAAATATTTTCAATATTTAAATTTTTTACCAAGACATGGTAGCTGAGATATCTGATAATATCTTCCTGATACAACACTTGGTTAATTATTACAAAATTTTATCAAATCATAGAATTGTTTAGACTGGAAAAGAACTGTAAGATCATCAAGTCCAACCATTAACCGAGAACTCCTAATTCCACCACTAAACCATTTACCCAGGTTCTACATATCTTTTAAATATCTCTAGGGATAGTGGCTCAAGCACTTCCCTTGGCAGTTTTTTTTCAAATGCCTGAGAACCCCTTCCATGAAGAATTTTTCCTAATATCCAATCTAAACCTCCTCTAGTGCAACTTGAGGGCTTTTCCTCTTGTCCTATCACTGGTTGCCTGGAAGAGACTGACCCTCATCTCGCTACAGCCTCCTTTCAGGCACTTGTAGAGAGTGATTAAGTCTCTCCTGAACCTTCTTTTCTCCAGGCTAAACAATCCCAGCTCCCTTAGCCACTCCTCATAGGACTTGTCCTCCAGACCCTCCACCAGCTCCATTGCGCTTCTCTGATCTCACTCCAAAACCTCAATATCCTTCTTGAATTGAGGGGCCCAGAACTGAGCACAGCAATTGAGGTGAAGACTCACCACTGTTGAATACTGGGGGTAATCACTGCCCTGATCCCCCTGGCCGCACTATTTTTGATACAAGTCACGATGCCTTCTCAGCCAATAAAAGGAGACCAAGTTGGTCAAGTGGGACCTGTCTTTCATAAACCTGATGTCTAGACCTGATCCCCTGGTTGTCCTGCGCATGTCCATGGTGGCACTCAGGATGACCTGCTCCATGACCTTCCCGGCACTGAGGTTGGGCTGGCAGGCCTCTAGTGCCATGGATCCTCCTCTGGCCCTGCTTGTACATGGGCGTTTGCTGACTTCCAGTCAACAGGGAGCTCCCCCACTAGCCAGGGCAGATGACAAATAATTAAAAGAGCCTCACTGAACACTTCACCAGCTCCCTCAATACCGTAGGGTGGATCCCATCCAGCCTCATAGACTTCTGCAGGCCTAAGTGGTGTAGGAGGTCACTGATCATTTTCCCCTGGATTGTAGGAGTTTTGTTCTGTTCCTCATCCCTGCCTTCCAGCTCAGGGGGCTGGTACCCCAACAACAACTGGTCTAGCTATTAGAGACTGAGACAAAGAAGGCAATAACATCTCAATCCTTTCCTCATAGTCTGTCTGAGGGTTATCCTAGCTGTTTAAGGAATGTTTTTTCAGCCTCTTCAGACAAGGTAGGAAAATAATTGTATGCCTAAAATATTGATCAGATTAAGTATATAATTCTCGAGGAGCAGAACAGTCTCTCCTTTGACACAATTAATTATCAATTAAGGAAGAAAACTATCAGAAATGCCAACTGATAGATTACATTTTTTCACAGAATGAATTCAGATGCCCTTAAACAAAGCCTTTGAGATGGCTCAGTAGTGAATAGGGACAAATTTAGTAAAAGTAATGGGGAAGCCAAGGAGCAGATTCTCAAAATAAAATCTTGTTAATTCTCCAATGATAAATAGTTTTGTTTTCCAGTTTTTAAAAGAGTTATCTCAAGCTCTCTTCTGCTAGCATGCATTCAGGATGAACATCTGACATACCTTTTTTCTTTTATCTTTTTTCTTTTTTTTGAGGGGGGAAGGGGGAGTTGGTTTGTTTTTGGTTTTTTTTTCCTTTTTTTTAATCAAGTCCAGTATAACAATTAAATATAATGTGTTGTCTGTAAATGGGATGCAATCTGTAATTGTTTCGGAGGCATTTCTTAATTCTGACAGCATTTAACACTTTCTTTTTTTTTTTTCTTGATTCTTCCACTCTGAAAATTGATTTCACAGCTAACACACCTTAGATAAAATGTGAAGAATTCAAATAATATTCCAAATAAGTGAAGGATTAAATCTGAATAAAGGTCCATCCTAAGCTTAAAAGTGTACTGTAACTCATTTTAGAGATATAAATTAAAAATAAAAGAAAATCTTCACGGTTCAAAAAAAGAAGAATTTTTCTTTCTGCTTTTTAAATGTTGAGAATCCCAGCTGTTTTTTTAAACTAAATTTCTAAGAACTACATAGGAAATATATATATATTTAACTGTAATATTTAATGTCTGTAATAATTCATCAAATGGTGCAATGGCCTTGGTGAACAGAAAGAGCCCTGCTCAGGTAAAGCCTGTGAATTTTTAGCTTTGGCGCTGTGAGAATTCTCTCCTCTATCTTGGGTGCCACACCTCATGGGAATGAAAACAATTGTATACATCTGTTCTTGCAGGTTTTTGCACTTGTATTCTTCCTTTGCTCACATTGTTATGAAGAGCATTGGCCGTAGCCTTTAATGAGCCACAAAGGGTCTCTCTTTCTGCATGATATTCAGTATGAGAGATTTCTCCAGGTCTGCATAATAGAATTGTAATTGAAGCACTTCAGAAAGTGTCGTCTGCTTATCTGCTTACTTGGAAATTGCAGGTGACAGTCAGTAGTCATGTATGTTAAATATCAAGGAGGAAAGATGAGACAGCATTAAGAGAAACAATTTTAAAGTGCATGAAAGTGGTGTCATTGATTCAACATGCCATTGATAAAGCTTGTTTGTGATGGCAGAGCTACTGTGAAGAAACAGATTCCATGCCAGATTTAATGTGAAACATGCATAAAGAAATGGCAGATACGTTAACATAGTGGTTTATTATTTTTATCTCTATGTTCTTCAGAGTTATTTTGCTTACAATAAACACATGGATACACAGATATTCAATATCTGTGAGTCATTTCACTGTTAAGGGGTCATTAAATGAAAACCTTGCTTTCTAATGTCTTTTGTAATCTACTGATATTCTTGAATATAAACATAGCTGAACCTTTCTAAATTCTAAAAAATAAACTGTTGTTTATGCATCCACCCTTTGGAAAATACAGATAACAATAACTGGAACTTTCCCATTCTGTAAGAGAGAAAAATGATAACTCAATCTAAAACAAAGTAGATGATTCTCCAAAATGCTCCCTTCTCATTTATAAATATTTCTCATGCTCAGAGGTAAGTCATATGTTGCAGTTACGCCTTCTTTTCCAATTTATAAATGCAAACCTTTATCTGATGTTTTATTACGAAACTATTGCTACAAAGCATAAATAATACAACAATAAATGTTCAACAAATTTAATGTATAAAGGAAAAATAAATTGTTGCTCGCATTTCTCTCAAATCACTTTTTCACCTGTCTGTGAAACACCAACAGAGCCCATAATATGTATATAGACTATTATGTGAAAAAATAATGCTCAAATGCAATCTTTAGTGTGGAGAAGCTAATAAATAGTAGCATGGACAGTGTCTCAGATGTTGATGGTTGAGTCAGAGTAGCAACCTAGCCTAGAGGATTTGAACCAATGGCTGGAGTAGAGCCTTAGGATAGCATAGTAGTTAGCCTTGGTGAGCTACTCCCTGAGTCTCATCTCTCTTTTAAAATGTACTTTTAAAAATTAATGATAACCAATTTTTGTGCTACTGGATGTGAAGTTGAGAACGTCATTGCATAAAGTAGTGTTTTCTGCTTATTTTCTTTAATGCTCGTAAATGAACTAGCTGAAAGACAGATATATACGTGGGAAGTTGTGCCTCCTCAAGCCTTAAATTGTGCTTGGTATCTGACTGCAGAGCTAATGTAAAAGAGGAAACTGGTAAAAAAAAAAAAAAATCACCACAATAATATTTACACATCAACTTTTTAAACCTTGTCACAAAAACAGATGAAGAAATTGACTTTTCATAACCTCCTTCCCTAATAACTATACTTTACATCACAAAGTCTGAGCTGATCATAAATGAGTGAATAGACAAGATCTGTTCCAGTGGCTAAAACATGTCATGGCCTTTTGTTCATTTTTCACAAGTTAATGGGTTTCCTTTAAGATTAGGGAGCAAGCCACTAAGAAAGCTAGCCAAAGGGAAAAAATCAAACAAAGAAAAAAACAAACATAAAAACTGTTGAAGGAAAATTATTTATTTCCATCCTTGTGCTCTAATTAAAGTTTTAAAAGAATACAAGAGCATTTGTTTCAACTGAAGAAATTGTTGTTCAACAACTGAAGAAATTGTCCTTGAATTTTAGCCCACCTATGCAGGGCAGCAAACCCAGGATGATTTCTCTTTAGGAAAGCACACCACTGGCAGCTACAGCTGTCTGTATTTGCCATTGGTAATTCACATTATGCTTTCAGCTTTCTTAGATGGAAAAGACAGCACTGTAATGAAAAAAATCTTAATTTTTTTTTACAAAGCATTATGTATGAATGTAGTATGATAGATGATGCCAGGAACAAGGAACCTTCTGTTACTGTTGATGAGAGCAGTAATTGTATGATGCAAAAATAAAGAAAAGTAACAAAAGCGTCATCAGTGTAATTCTATTTTTACACTAGAATATGCAAATCTCATACTAGAAAATGCTTAAGAATTTTTAAAGGAATTGTTTGTGATATAAATGCAAGCAATAAATAAATTTAATCAGAAAATAGTAATACAACTGTGGGAGAAGCAGTTGAACAAAATTTATAGTTTATGAACTGTGATATTTAAAAACTGAAAGATTAGGAAGGAATAATGGAAATTTTAAAAATGTGGTAAAATATGCCCAATGAATGAAGAAAGAACAAAAACTGTTTGAAAGAATATACAGGATACCTAGTAGCTGGAAGCATCATCACTGGGGCTAAATTCTTACTTGATCAGCAGAATTACCATCTCACATATATAATGTTTTCTGTGGTCCACTCCTTGGGGAAATAAACAAAGGAGAGAATTTCCCTCAACAAATTATATATATCATTATTATAATGTAAGATAAATAGTCTAAAACTCTCATTCAGCAATGTAAGACTTACTTATATCAAAGAATGACCAACAAAAAGCAATCTCCACAGAAGACTCTAAACATTCACAGACTAAAGAAACTACCAGGGGAGTACTTGGCACAATTGAACCAAATCATATGCAAAGACATTTTCCAGAGCTGGCCATATATAATCATCATATTAACTTTTACTCTTAGCTGAAGTGCACATCTTTTTATCTCACCTTCAATAGGCACTTCTAATGTGAATAAGGAACAAAATTTTTAAATTAGATAATACTTAATTCTGTTAGAGAAACTGAAAGTGGTTTTATCCTACCCAACTCCTCCCATTCTGCAGTTTCTGACAATTTCTTAGATGTGACAAACTGATTTGGAAACTGCTCTTAAAGTTCTCAAAACTAAAATCAGAAATTACTGTCTCAATGGTTAAGCATTATTACATTATTTTTAAATAAAGAAAAGTCAAATAACATATTTGAAAAAGCTGAAAAAATGCCTCTGCTTTTTCATGCACTGTCATTCCATGACAGTAGTGAAAGATGCATCTTTTGCATTCTCACTTAGAAATCTATTGTTTTCCTCCAAAAAGTCTTACAGAGACAGATCTGTGTTAAACTCTGCTGAGAAGGGCAGCCATAACAAAACCTCATGTCTGCCAATTTCTCCACATGCAGTTCTTCAGCTTGTATTTTGAAAATGGAAATGTGCAAGTTCTCAGCAGCATCTGTTGGGCTCAGAGATACTTGGTGACCATTTACTCATGCTACAGTTTTTGGTTTTTTCTTATCTTTCTCCACCATGTTGTCTGATGTGCTTTTCTCTCAACATATGAAAATCAGGACATACTCAATATAATGCAAATTAAGCAGTTAAGTAGATATGAACATAAAAACAAGCTTCACTGAAAAATGTTCAAGTCCACTTAAGCCTTGTTCTGGCATTGTTCCTGGTACCTGCCAGTCACCTTCAGCAGATTATAAATGAACAGGTAAAGAATGGTTAATGTCAGAAACCCACTGAAAGCTCCCAAAGAAGGTGGGGCAGAGGAAGTAATTTTACAACATGGCTGCAACCATGCTGGCCTGTTTCTGAATTTCTGAGTTTCTTCTGAAGGAATGTTTCTGAATTCTGAATTTCAGGCCCTAATGGCCTGTTTCTGAAAAAATGAGAGCATCCTGAACCTTATGGAACTTTAAAATAAGCTGTTGTTAAAATTTCAAGTAGGACCCCAGTGCATAAAAAGAGCATTAAAAAAAAGTTTTCAGTGTTAAACCTACTTAACTGGTGAAATTTCCTTACTGAACTTAGGAGTAAATAGCAAGATACCCATTTTCTCTGGAAAGGATACAAACGTTGCATGAGTTGAGATCAAATATATAAACTTCAGGTTGTGAACCTTAAACGAATTTTTTCTCTCTGCAGCTAATAGCTGGAGATGTGCAGCTCCAAGCAAGGATTTACCTCATCTTGAGGCAAGCCTCTAATACAGGTCATCTGAACCCCCTTCATTTGATATATACTTTTCTGTAATGATATAAACACCAACAGTATGATTAACTCATATTTAGATGTTTGTTTTCTTCAGTGATGAGGATGTGAATCTTGACTCCATGTTATATTTTCTGATGTCCTGACATAGTCTGGAAAGCAAGTTGGAAACTGTTATTTATAATTGTAATGATTGTCTAAGTAAAATGATGAGAATCTGTTCATATACATTTACAAAAAATAAAAAAAGTAATGTTTTATTTATATATGTATTTATAATTTAAAAAAAAAAAAAAAAAAGATGGAAAAAAGAAAGGATGAAGAATTCCCAAGTTTTTTACTTCTAGTAACTGTGTATGTCTCTGATGGAATAGAGTAGATACTGGTTTTCAAAACTGAAGAAAATTCTAAATGTGGAGTATTATAATAATTCTCAACAATCCCACTACCTACTTTGTAGACTATCCAGTCTGATATTTTCTTATTGTAAGAATTTTACTGAAATCCAAATAGAAAGTTAAAAGTAAATTAATATTGGATTTCGCAAGTTATTTGTAATTATGTTGTTTATCTTGTTACAACATTATTTTATTATATTTTTATACAGTTTTGATTCTAAATATTAGCACAGAAGTATAATAAACTACCAAAATGTTATGATAGTGTAGTTATAGATCCAAATTACACTGTACCACAGTGAGGGGGACAAGAGAGTCTGTATAATTTTGGATGTAATATTTCTTGAATTCTACACATGCACTTCATTGTTCTAAACATTAATTGAAAACATAAATTTATAATATATTTAAAACTGGAATGGTAATGCACAATACAAGGAAGGCTCACAAAGAACTCTCTTGGGTGGCTTTTTTTTCCAATGGTTGAAGTGCTAAGCAATTTGGTCTACTCTTCTCTTCGACAATTCAGTATACATACAGTAGATTAATAACATGTCACAGGAAGGAGATAATCCAGTATAGAAAGGTGAGTTTTCATCTTATCTTTACTTAAGGTAGTTTAAGCTAGTGAAACAATACCTAAAGTCAGACTATTTTATTGTAGTAACACTTAGAATAGAAAGAGACCAAATGACCAATCTTACAATTTTCACTTTCCTGGTTGGGGCACTTGGTCTGTGCAGATTATGATTGACAACTGATTCAATGTTGTTTTCAAAATGTTTTCCCAAGGTGTTAGTGATGAGTCACACAGAGCTGCTGCATGTCTACACTATCTCTCATCTAGTCTAAGCTGCTAAAGGCTTTTGCAGAGCAGACTGAAAAAAAGGCCCTTGTCTCCATAATGCTTCTTTGAAGTGAACAGCTACTGCTCATGTATTTCTGTAGCTGGGAGGAGTGACCTGAAGGAGTGCAGATCTCCTCAGCATCCAGTCTTTCCCAGCAAGGGCGGCTTGTGCTTCTCACTGTCAGATGAGATCAAAAGGGAACAGACACAGAATAGTTACACCATTAGTAATTACAATTTTGTCCCTTTATTTTTTTCCAGAGACTTCTTGAAATAAAGCAGGAACATCCCCCTTTGCCATATATTTGAGAAAGTAAAAGTGGATAAAAAGATACTTAGGAATTTCCATGGTTTTGCTGGGAAATTACCAAGTTCTTACCTTCCATGCTGCGGATGGGCACAATACTAGACAGAGGAGTGATGACTCCCCAGAACAGAAGGAATGCTATAGAAAGGAATGCCTGGCTCTCCTATCCTTCTTCCAAATATAGAAAATTTTCATTAGACAGAAGATTTAGATGAACATTAGACCTGTCAGTCAGCCCATGAAGGGGCTGATGCCTGATGTCTTTGGAGCAGAAAGTTGAGCTGTCCCTTTGTATCAGATAAATCCTTGAAAATTATTTGCTGAGCTGAGCTGTCTGTCAGCTGATCAACCAATTAAGGAATGAATCCCTACTCTTTTAAGTGAAGGGTGCAAGTGTGTCAGCTGTGGAGCAGCTTGGGTGGTCTGAGGACAGTAACAGCTGTGTGAGAGGTGGGTGGGGCAAGCAGAAGCACAGGAGCCAGGTAAATTAACAGGGCTTGGGAAGCACTGGAGTTTGAAGATGTAGCAAACAGAGAAATAACAGCTATTTATATGGTATCAGAGGGATGGGGACCATAAAGGAGACTTTCCTCTAATTTCACTAGTCCAAAGAGAGCTCTGCCATTTAATGGCAATCTAGTGAATACAACTAGATCTAATAACATGAATCTCATGTACTTCATTGGACAACTTAGCATGAAATAAAAAATAGTTCTTCTACTACTATCTGGAACATAAGACACCGTGGTCTTCTCCTGCTTAAATATGTCCTCCAAATCATCAGGATCTTCAGGATGGAAGAGTGAAGCTGGACTCCTTTGAAGATGCTGTGTCACCTCCCTTAGTGGCTATTAGGAGAAGTGCATTAATGTTAGGATTGCAGCACTTAAGAGTCTGAAAGAGTTATTAATGGCTTTCTCTACTCACACATTGCATACAGCACTTCAAGCTTGCTGCACTTCATCACATACTTTGTTATCTTATGAGCCCTCTTTTTCATGCTGTGAATAGAGCACTGCAAATACATTCATAACTAGGGAAACTTTCCTTTCTTTCTTTTCACTTTCTGAGTCACATCTTATATTGGATCTGTGGTATTCTTGGTGCTGCTTAGATAAGGAGCAAAAAAAACATGACTGCGAGGGAACTCCTTCCTTTAATTATTTTGCCAGTGGCACAGTTTCTGACTGAAAAATATACAGAACCACTCACACTGTGAGAAACATTGGATTTCCTTCCTTTGAATCGCCAGGGATTTAATAACACTTGTCATCTCTTCTTTTTCCTTTTCCACATAGAGTTCCCCCCAGCCAAGGGCTCCATCTATCTCCTTCATGAATTCTTCAGTAGAAGAATTCCACACAGGGGCCCAGTAAGGGTGAGGAAAAACACTGTCAAATAATTGTTCAGGTACTGGAGCCCTCTGGCTGGAGGGGCTGCAGATTGTTTCATCACCAAGTGTAAGTTACCAGGGTGTATGAGGGGAGGGAGGGGGATTCATGGAAGAGAAGGGGAAAAGACATGAAGCCAGCAATCAACGTGCCCAAAATGTCTCACTACAGTTCTAGTATGGATACAAGCTTTCCATTTTTTTGCTAACTGCTATTTCCAAGGCCCTAAAGAGTGAAGTGTATACATATTTGAAGTGTATACACATTATAATGAAACATTTAAATATATATATAGGAAATATATATACACACATGCAGTTACATAACTATGGATATGTGTAGCTACTGGTTCTGTTGAATTATTCTTATCACTTTCCTTTTTTCCCCATTAGCTTTTCCCGCAACTAAGGTGTAGGCAGAAAATCTAGGGAAGAGAATTATTTTAAATCAATGAATAAGAAGAGTGGCACTTTATGCTTTTTTATGTCTGTTATAATGAGTTATTCCAAATCTTCTAGAATCTTATAAGTTACTGAAAACATATGAGCAGTAGCTGGTGCGTAGTTTTATTCAGTTTGGAGCAGAAAAGTCTAGATTTAGGCTGATAAGGAAATGGATTTCCTTTCCCAGGAAAATTTTAAACTTGGCAACGGTGGAAGTGTGTTTGTTTGTTTTCTCTTTAATGTTTTGATGAACTCAAGACCTATCAATTTGATTATTTTTAGTCTCTTTATCATATATATGAAAATAATTAAAAGAAAACATTCTAATCCCCGAAGACCCTGGTGTTTGTGTTACTTAGAGTCAAATCCTTACTCTGTAAATTAGAAAACAGAATGGACCTGGACCATCTATTTCAAGAAGAGGGGGGAAAAAAAAAAACCCCTAAACCTTAAATTCTGCTTTATTTAAAGGGGAAAACTGTGTTATTTCCAAGATGTAATTGGACAGAAAGTGCCACCACCTTGTCAAAAGATTTCTTAACAACAGGGGGTTTTTTATTGTTTGTTTCTATCAAAGCTGCTATGTTTCCACTAAAAAAAATTGTTTCTGATAAACTATCAGTTCTGAAATGAAAGAGAAAAAAGAAGGAAACTTCCAATTGGTGAGTGCTTATGAGAAAACGAATCAAACAAAATTTGAATGAGCATCTCAATATTTTGATGTTAACTGAAGTGTCTTAGCCTTCTGAGACATACTTTTTGGTAAGAAAAAGTCTGTCACTAGTTAAAAGAAAAGGTAAACAAAAAAAATTATTAAGAAAAACACAACTAGATTCTCATAGGGTACTTTTCACCCTAAACTAAATTTTTTATCTGTTCCTTGCATCAATTTTAATAGCAAATGAGAACACTTTCCAAAAATGTATATTAAACCCGGCAACATTGTAAAAAAATCCCCCAAAGATTAACATTTAAAGTACAGTTTGATATAATCAAAAACAAAAATAAAACTTATGCTAATGTTGACATTTTATGTTTCCATTTCTGACCACATTTCTTTTTCTTACTTAAGCTTTTGAGCTCCTTTCCTTTGTTATGCATAAGAATATATGAACAGAATGAAGGGTAATATGATGCAGTAACAGCCTCTATGGGCATGAGCAGAGCTTACAAAAACTTTCAGATTTGATTGCTAGAAGTTAGGTTTCTAAATTCAAGATCAATTGTTTCAAGAGTTAAGCACCTGCAACTCTCCACTGGCCTCATTTTTAGAGTTAGAATCACTTTTATTGGCATGGTTAAATATGGGTTTAGGAGTAAGATTTCTAAGAAAGTACTACTGTTTTGCTCTTTTCTGCTTTCTTCATTTCCTCTTTTTCTTCCTTTCTTCTTTTCCTGGACACACACACACACACACACAAAATGCATTCATATTTATAACCAAGGTTTTAAAAGCTAAGTAACAGTTCCAGTATGATCCAGCACTTTGTCCAATACAGTGAATTTCATCTAGAATAGGTAGACCTAGATAACACTAGAATGACATTCAAATTGGCAAAAGACAGAGTAACTATTACAACTAGATGGACAATAGAATAAAGTTTAACACTGATAATAATTCCTAACACTGCTTTTTTCCTATCTATACTACCTAATGAACGATGTTGTCAACAATGTGAGGTGGTTCACACTCTGAATGATGCAGAAGAAGTCACAGATAATCAGCAAGAGAGAATTTCTCAATAAAAATAGTGCAGACTTTTGAGAACGGTTTGCAAGACAGAGGTTGTGGACTGACATTTTTTGCCTGCTGTCTGCACAACAGCAACACCCCAGAATAAAAGATAGTGTGAAAGTATAATTTCTTTTCAATACTGGCTTGTTTAAATTATATTACTGATAGATAGTAGATAAGAATGGTTATAAAGATAAGAAAAGCAAAAGAGTGAGGTTTGGTTTACGGATTAAAGCCACAAGAAAAGATTGTGCCTTAGACATAATATGTAACCAAAGCTTGTTTATGTTCGCCTTCCCTTCACTGAAAGGAAGCCATTCAGGAAAGTTCAAGCATTTTCTACTGAACGCTTACCCAATTTAATTCAGTAGAAAAACTCCAATTAACCTCAGGGCAACATGATCTGACTTCTTGGCTGGCCGCTATGCTGAGCTTGTTTGTTTATTAATCTGGCTGATTTAAGATATTTCTGGATCCATTATATTAAGATAATTGTAATACTCACTTATATTAGAGAAAGACAACTATACCTTATTTGATAGATGTCACCATCCTTTCAGGCATCGCTAAGGAAGAGTAAGCTGCTTCCTGTACAGCTATTTGCATGGCTACCTGAGCACGGTACTTCCATTGTGTGCATATCACACTTCTTAAGCTCTTCATCACTTTTTCTGAGCACAAAATCATTTAAAATGCACCTATCAGTATCAATAAATGAAAGGGAGCAGATGTTTGACGTGTCTCTCATTGCACTGACAGGTGCCACACAGTGCTAAGACCCCTACTGTGTTCTCCAGGAGCTCAGCTTTTGGGTGTCCATAAACACAGTTTGATGGAAGGCCATACAAAAGAATGGCATGGCCTTTGGCCTTTTTATAACGTGGTGGTTTTAGAAGGCTTTGTCTGAGATAAACCATTGTACGACAGTCTCTTGAGTTAACTGGCACAAGTCTGATTTCCCTGACATCGGTACAGATATCAGATAAATCTTTTGCAGTTAGGGTAAATTAAATAGAATATTATTAAGAAGAGGAGCTTGGGGTTTTGTTTTTGTTTTGTTGTGGGTTTTTTGGTGGGTATTTGTTAATTTGTTGGTTTGGTTTGGTTTGGTTTGGTTTGGTTTGGTTTGGTTTGGTTTGGTTTGGTTTGGTTTAGTTTGGTTTGGATTGGGTTGGGTTGGGTTGGGTTGGGTTGGGTTGGGTTTGGGGGGTTTTTACATATGTAGTAATCAAAACAAGACATCTCAAACAGATTGTACCATTACTTAGAGACTGCTAGAAATAGATTTGGAAATTCTTTCTATAGACAGATGTACTTAGGAAGACTTGCTTTAAAATAATAATTCCTAAGCATATATATTTTAAATGTATGTTCTGAGAAAAAGATATTTCCTAAATATTGCCTCCGTAATACTTTCTGAATTACAATAGCACCTTCATTTTTACTCTGTCTCATCCCTACTTAGAAAATAAATGCAACCATGCTGTGTCAGGCCAAGGATCATCTAACTCAGTATGCTTTCTCTAGCAATAGCTGTTAGCAAATACCTAAGGTGAAATATGAGAAAACAAGCGTACATGATACTTCCAGAATTCTCTCAGCCTCCAAATATTTTCAGTTCAGTGCATTTACTGAACTGCCTCTGGTTTCTACATAATTAGTAACTTTAAATTACATTATCTTCCTCAGACTTTTTTCATCTCAAGTCTATACAAGATTTTACTTTCAAGGACATCATCTGACAAAAAAAAATCACAAGTTTCCTGGTTTTTTCTGCTTTTTGGGTTCAGATACTGCTAGTTTCATCAAAAGTTTTTTGTTTTTGTTTTTTTAAAGAGTGGAAGAAATAACTTACCTTCTCTTTAACGCTCACCATTTTCTCTACTTCTTTTGTATCTCCCCTAATTCTTCTCTGGGCCTGAAAACTACTACTTTGTTGACTCATTTCTCATACGAAAGCTAGTCTGTATGCTAGCTAACACTTCCTTGTCTTTTAAAATTTCCCTCCAATTATCTTCTGTAAGTCCTTCTGTTCAATGCCTCTCCTCCTACAATGACTCACGTCTCTATGATACCTCTTATTACACTTTCAGCCCATATTTTTTCAGCTACCATTCTAAATATAGCATGCATTTCCCTGCTCTAGTTTTTGTTCACCTCTTTCTTTTCCCAACTCCCACTTTTCAGATTTTCTGCCATTACACTGCTGCCACACCCCTTCATCACATACTCATCTCACACTCCCACAGGATGCCAGTACATTTCTTCCTACCTACTGTTTCTAGCATTTCTCCACTTCTGGGGAGGGAAGGGTAGGAAATCAAAAGCTCTGTAAAACTCAGAAACTTCTTGACTGGAGCTGTAGGACCTGCAATTGCTCATATTTCTCTCTGCCATAAACTTGAAAAGAGTGCAGCAAAGATAAAAGCATAGATGGTGGGGTTAATTTCACCAGACATTGGGCTTCTATCCAGACATCTACTAGGCAGAAGTAGTTCTCAGAACTTTTCATTTATAATCACTGCAGAGAAAATATAGATAGCCTACTTAAAATCTCTCTTATAGACAATTGTCTGTAAGATTTTCTCCACACTGTATTAAAGGAAGGAGACCCTAATTTCCTCTAGTTTCTCTATAGCATCAGCAAAATTTAAAGGTGCTACAGTGGGCAAAATTAAAAGTTTTTCTTATCTTGCTCAAGGAGGTTTCTGCAGGTAGGAAATAGCTTGTGGTTCAGTGTCTGTCTCCTTGCTTGTCAGTCCTGACTGTACATATGCTATAAGAGTCCAGTCTATGACAAGTGACTTTCACCTTCTCATATGCTCACCTTGGTAGTTATTAGTTACTGCTATTAGATACGGCAGAAGCAACAAAAGAAAGCTATGGGGTTTTCTAGTTGAGGAAGTAGGGAACTTGCACAGACACTGTCACAATTATTTATCACAGGAGTAAAAATTTGCTTTGTCTTCCAGTGACCACTTTTCTTTTTGCTTCCATGTTCTCTCATTAATTAATCACCACAGAAATTCTCAGTTATTCATTGCCCAAATGGCACACAAGAAAATATTAAGGAGTTCCCAAAGAATTATACTGAGATTACACTTTTGGGTTCTTCTTTTTTGAGTTCTTCTTTTTGGGGTTTTTTGGTGGTTTTCTTCTGGTTTTTTGAGTTTTGTTGTTGTGTGTTTGTGTGTTTGGTTTGTTGGGTTTTTTTTTAAATTATTATTATTATACTATTAGCAGAGTGGTCTTGGATTTTGAGAGTTCAGAATCCTTTAAATAGGAAGAAAAACTAGGTAGAATAAGACAGGTAATTCTCTAGGTGGGCTGAAATTACATTTTCTCTTCAACAGCATTAACATAATTAGTAGGTAATTGTGATATTTCTTTCTACTGAAGCAAATGAAGCAATGGTTC
Organism: Origma solitaria; assembly: GCA_013397895.1. NCBI lineage: Eukaryota > Metazoa > Chordata > Aves > Passeriformes > Acanthizidae > Origma > Origma solitaria. Next base: position 1,233,205 of record VZRL01005927.1, read on the forward strand.
AAGTAGAATGGAAAAAGTGATTCTGCAGTTCAAATGATGCTGCTGTGTATTTCTGTACTAAAAATTCATTATCCATCCTTGCTAAAATGTTATTGCTTCATTAGCAGAAAAATCTTGAAGTGTACAAGTAATGTTTGCTTTTGAAATATGCATGCTCAAAACCAATTGCAATTAACTGGAACATGCAATCTGTCCAGCTATATGATATTGCTGAATATCTCACTAATATTATGTACACTGTTACTAATAATTCATCAGACTTATTAATTTCAGCAATTTAAATTCACTGTTTTGTGGAATTTAACTGTGTTGTAATGGTGTTAGGGCAGCTATGGGGATCTTACTGATGAAGTTTTCTATATGCCCAAAGCTTTTTTGTGTTTTCCAACAGTATCAGTTGATCTATTAAAAAACATTCTTTTTCCCCTAAAACTTTCTCTGTATGACTGTCTGTAATATGATTTCAGAAAAAGATTTTAGCTCATGTTCACTAAATTCACAGTAACATAATATCAAGGAGGTACATGATCTACCCAAGAGAAGTGTATATTGCTGAGTTATGAAGCTAGAATTTTTCCCTTCAGTTATAGATATTTAAAATTCTGTAGTAGTAATTTTCTAGAACTAGAGGTTGGTCATGATAGTTGTCATATTGAACATATTCTTCCCCTCAGAAAAAAAAAAAACTAAAAACAAAACAAAACAAAGCAAAAAAGAAAAAAACCCAACAAACAAACAAACAAAAAAGCAAACAAAAAACTCCACAAAAACCAAAAACAAACAAAAAGCCAAACAAAAAACCCCAAACCAAACCAAAACAAACAAAAAACCAACCAAACAAACAAACAACAAACCCCCCACCAAAAACACCCCAAGACCCCAAAACCCCCGAACCCAACTTCTTAAAAAGCATTGTCTAGATCATGGAAACCTCTACAGCTATGAATTGCTTCTACTCAGTAGTCACTGACAGCTCTACTGAGATGCTGGAAGGAAAGCTGTGACTTTTTTCCTGTGCTCACATCGAGATACAGTTGAGATACTACTGTGTGTGTGGGAATGAAGGCGGAGAGAAAGAAAACAAAAATGTCAGTGAAGAGATAAGGTGGAAAACCCCTACTGAGAAGCATGCCATGACAAACAAATGGAGAGAGACTGTGAAGAAAAAAAGGTAACAGAAAAGCATACACCCTGCATTGTTTGGTGGAACTGCATTTCAGAAAGTCACAAAGCTATAACTGCTTTCTCACCTGACAAAAGCTATTTCTTAAAGGCTAAGTGACTTATTTTCTCTGACCTCTCTTCTCTGTCCAAGACTACCATAAGGCAATAGCTATTAAACTGAAGCTGTCAGGTAACAAAAGATTCAGCCCACAACCAATTGAAATGAATTCATAAATCCAAGTTTTTCACACCTCATTACTACTGTAACTATTATATTCATCTCCATATTTCATTCTCCTTGTATTTTTCTGTTGTATTATGTGGATTTTATGCTCCTCATCCAGGAAATGGATTTTCAAAAACCTAAATCACCTGGAATATTTTGGCTGTCTCCACAGTTGTTTCTAAATGTGCAACCCTGAACCTATCAATAATGCATTGTCTATAATGCAAAAGTCTTAAGGACTTGTAATACTCAAACTCCACAGATCCACACTGAATATTCACAGATTTAAGCAAATTGTCTTAGTACCTGGCAGAGCGGAGAGAAACAGAAGTCTCTAATGTACTGATCATTTGACCTGTTTAGTGATGGATACAAGGATGAGATTATTTGTGCTGTAAAAGGACTTATTACACTGCATTTAACAAAAGGAAACCTAACTGATTGGCCTTGCATATAGACAGAAATTATGTGATATAAATTCTACATTTTATGCTTTGTCATACAAGAAGAATAGAAATACACTGCAGCCTCATTTAACGGAGAGCAGGCAACAGCATTAAGGGGCAGCCAAAAATATCCCTTTTGTTGGGGCTGCTTTGAAGGCAATGCCACACCTCCCAGCCACAGATAATAAGGTCTGTATAAGCACATGCTGGAGAGAGTCACACACAGGAGACCCACTTGCCCCCAACCATCTAGAAGCTATCTTAACCATCAGTCCAACCTAAACTCTTTGGATGGCATATAAACTTAAAAGAAAATTGACGGAACCTCTTTCAATTTAAGTCAATTAGTATATTTCTCTTAAATTCAGCCTTGACAGATTTGCACTCCATTCTCTTTTTTTCCATGCACTTCTTTCATACCTTTCACTGATTGATGTTTCACGACTTTCATTATACCCATGTTCGGAAGCTGGCAACGATAAGAATAAACTCTCACTATCACAATGAGAAATATATGTCAGTAAAGTATAGCAGTTAATTGCTGTTTGAAATCTCAGACATCTGTTTTCTTACAATTGTTTTACAATACCATATGGGAACAAAAACCACGGGATGGAAATTACTTATCCAAAATGGCAGGTAGAGTTGCAGAACTGGGAGGTATGTAAAATACTTGTATCTTAAATGGAGGTAAGTCACTGTCATGAAATCAGATGGGGAAAAAAGCACTTTAGGATCAAATCCTGTGGTTGGCTATGCATTCATGGCCCCATGAACCCACACAGGTTTCACTGTGGGAGCAGCATCTGGGGTATTGAGATGCTATATTAACCAGTCTTACATGCACAAAAGAAAATAACCAAACCAACCAATGTACAACATTGCACAGCTATGAAACATTTCTAAGACAAAAGAGGTTGAAGAGATAAGACTTCATAGATGTACAAATATGAGCAATAAATTGCTGAAAAACCTATTGTTAGATTGAACATGGATTAAGAATAGCTTCCCTCCTCTTAACAGCATTTGAATCATTTGATGCTAGATAGATTCAAACAGCTTTCAATTTAAATGAAGCCTTCACAAGGTATGTCAAAGCTTTTTACTGCCCTCAGTAATTTTCCCAAATAAATAACTGTAAATGTAATCTACTAGTACTTATTATATGCTTTGTTTATGTCATTGAGCCATAGAGGAAAAGATAGGCAGCAGGAATCCAGAATGGAGTATCTCTTAAACATATCTAGTAGAACCATCATTCAAGAAAAAGGAGAAATATACGCTTCTAAATATACATTTAAGTAAGACAATTGAATTGACAATTCCTACTTTTTATTTAATGAAGCATCTTTGAAATGTAGTTCTGATTTTAAGTGTCCTCTTAGCTTGATCCTGTGCAATAGACATATGTTAAAGCACATATAAGTACATACATATGTTTAAAACTTGTCTATGCAAAATATACAAACATTGATTTTCAGGCATGAATAATGATTATTTAAATTTTTCTACTCTTATTCTGAGACTGACCCAGTAAGAATTCTCATTGTTGGGCCTGAAATCACAAAATCTGTTTAGAATAATGATTTCATAATACCGTATGTCAATACATATTCACCCCTTTTGAGAACTTGGTGTAACAGGTTAAATAAGGAAGAATACTCATGGAAGAAGGGGAGGGGGAACCCAAAGTGGTTGGTTTATAAAAGTGGTTTGCTTTGGAAGCTAGAGACTGTGCTCTTATACACCTGGAGTGACAATAAGTTCACTACATTCTCATGACTTTGTAAAATGGCAAGCACACTGACAGAGCAGTAACAATTAATATTCTCGCTCTGAAGTACCATATTACAATCTTTCATTAAAAATAATAAGAGAAAAATAGGGGGGACTCATGCAGCTAATGCTTTCAGATGTATTTCCCCCCTTCTCTGCTTCTAGCAGATATGGCAAGATCATCTGGACGTACAGGGTGAGATTTTAACCTGTGAAGGTTCATTCAAGGTTCACTTAGCCCAACATAAATCAACTTTATTCAGTATGTGATAAACCTTCAGATAATTTAGGGAATCAAAAAACAGTCAAGACCTGGTCATTCCTGGTACATAAAATTTTGTTGCCATTGATGTGAGATGAAATTCAATTTAATTTTGTTCATCTTACTCCTTACTTCTACATTTGACATGCAGTGTATTACGTCAGCTGCATGCAGTCTCGCAGTCAGCCTAATGGGACTGAAGGGCCAGAAGGAGTCTGTTAGGAGCAATATGCCAATAACTCTAATTAAACAGAAGCACACAGTAAATTACAGCTTTTGTTTGAGAAAAAAGAAAAAAGGGGGAAAAAAGAGGAGGAAAGGAAAAAGAAAAAGCATTGCTTTTTGGTTAAATAAAAGCAAATACTCAAAGTGTTCTGAACTCAGACTACTTCTATAAAAAAGTGTAGCCCTACAGCAGTTACTCTTTAGTCCTCTGCTTATTTAGAGGCCCAGTTCTCTGAAAGGGAAGGAGAAAGCAGACAATCATTTCTTGCACAGATGGAAAGAAGCATTGGACACAGAATGATATTACTTTTCTTGTTTATCTCATATCTAATCTGAGACAGCTCTTTCGGCTTCCTCAGTGGAAGAAGACAAATCAACCTCTGAAGAGATCTATATCTTCCCATTTACTGTATAAGGTACCTCTTCAGTTAGCTCAGATTTGACACATAAACATTTCAGAAGAAGATTTGGTTGATCTGTAGGTTGACCTGTTGATCTTTGCTTTCCACAGTCAGCTGGGTATCTGGGCTGTTAACATAAAAATTGGCATCTTATTCCAGAGCCTCAGGGAAAAGGGAGTGGTAATGGGAGCAGCTCACAGTGAGAAAGATGTATGGGAACTGGCAGAGAGAACTAGAATTATTTTAAAAAAAGAAACAGCAGGAGTGAAGCAGAAAGAAACTTTTAGAAAAGCAGATTGTTTAGTGTGTTCGAAATAGATATGGCTGCAACAAGGAGGCAAATCTGTGCATGAAATCTTCCCTCGGCACATCAAGTGTATGCTGAGAAATGGTAATATGCAAAAGGTACATTCCTCAGCTTTCTAGTAAAAAGCTCCATATGGTAATTTTTCAGTATTTTGACTACTTCCTGGGTCCCTGGGTTATTTCAAGTACATTTCCACAAGAGCTGAAGGGAGTTTCCTTTTTATAAAGCCTCTAACCACTGACTAAAGACCACAGAAATTGCCTTGCAGCATCATAAGGGTATTGTCTGCTCATAAGGAAAGGAATTCCTGTTCAATAATGAAAATGGATACCATATCCTTGTGGATTTTCAACAGCTTTTTTCAGATACTTCTTGCTTTAACTTGTAAATTTACTTTTATGCAAGAAGCTCAGTGGATAAGAAATACTTTATGTGAATGTTCCAAATAAGGAAGATGGGACAAACATGGGATAAATGACTTTTCTCAACTCATTAGTGACAGAGAAGCAAGCCTTTTGGCTTTATCCTCCTCTGTCAGAAATAATCCAGCTTTCACTTCAGAGAGAGAATCCTCTGTCCTCCGAGAGGCTTTTTAGAAAAGCCAGAATCAGCTGTACCAATCATGATAGGATATGATATGCATACAACAGTAGACGGTGAGCTGTAGTTCAGCCATAGCATAACAGCAACCAGAACCACATAAAATTTAAATCAAATCCAGGCAAGAATGAAATTGTGCCCTATCCTTTCCCCATTTCCCTTGCAATTACATTTTTTACACTACAGAAATACAAAGGCTATTGAATTCTCCAAAGAGCCTCTCAAGCTTGAGGCAGAAATCCACAAAGGTCTTCCTCCTGCCCTCCCTACTTTCTTGATGTTCTGGTATTCCCTTGATGACCAGGGCTCTTCTCGAGTCACTATGTGAATCTGAAATACCAGCACATGAAACTTCAGATTTTCTGATGTCACTTGTATTGACATCAGAGAAGCATCATTAACCAAAGACGATTTCTAGGAAAACTGAAACTGTTTCTAAAGAAAACATTTTAAGAAGAAAAGATCATGGACACAATCCACAGCATTGTTATTGACAATAGTGGCAGTGTTGACAGCAGTGATTTAGACAGATGGAGGATTAGTATTTCTGGAAGGTGAAAGTGACCTTGGCAGATGGAGATTTGGTAAGACCAGGTACCTTGAGTATAATTCTTCTTGGTATGACTATGTCCAGTCAATCTGTGACAAATAGATCATTATCAGTGATACTGGCACCTCCAAACACACAGCAGAAACAACCTGTTGAGTCAAGGCACTGAGCATATGCCAAATAACCTACATGGCCGTTTAGGAATGCCTATTTTTTCCCATTGTTTCCTACTACGTATTTTATACCTATTATAACATCAAGACCCTCTTCATCTACATGAGATTTTGAAAGGAATAAGAGGACATCAGATTAATGAAATGTAATAAAACAAAAAATCAAGAAGTTTATGTGACACCAGTCTGCAGTGCAATGTTTCCCACATATGCTATTTAGCACTAGGACTTACTTATCACCACTACAGAGTATGTTCATTTACACCAATTGCAGAATGGCTAACTCATCCCTAATTCCTCCAGAGTGCATTTTAAACTATTTTTAGGCCTAAAATACTGGTGGAATGTGCATGAAAATGAACCCAGTTTTATGGAGCATCAAAGCATTACCTGGGAGGAAAGATCCGGGCTTCTGGGGCTTTCCCTACTGACTTCACATATTTTATACCACTTAAGTTAAAACAGATTGTCAAGATCAGAATTTTGAAATGGTCCTGTACTGCACCTAAGTCCTATCTAAAATACTAAGTTGTATTGCTCCTTTTAATCTGCCTCTTTTAATGTACAATCACTACAGTATGTACAAGGCTAGGTTGGATGGGGCCCTAGGCAACCTGATCTAGTGGGTGGTATCTCTGCCCATGGCAGGGGGATTGGAACTAGATGATTTTAAGGTCCTTTCCAACTCAAAACTTCCTATGACTCTCTGATAATAATTCTTAACTTGTTGGAATAACACACAAAGCGTCTGATTTTTGTCCTACTGGTCTGGTATTTGATATCTCCTTGGCAGCTGTTATAGTTCACAGAAAAAAAAAAAAAATTGCCTTTTCTCATTTAGTCAGGCTTTTAAGACTTTCTAAGATGTGGATCCGACTGCAACTCAAGTGCTACTCTGACCTGGGTTTGAGAACCATGTCAAACTCTCCCCATCTTTTCTGTCATAAAAGAAAATATGACTACCTCTACCTTGCATTCCTTCATAAAAGCAAAACAGGCGTTAACAATATGAACTGATTTAGCGGTGGTTTTGTGGCTGGGCACTTGTACCAACAATATATTACAGTATTTTAAACTATCAGTTATAGAGGGGTGGCTTTTCAGGAGCCTCAGACTTTATACGTTGATTTAAATATTGCTAAATTAGGGTCAAAACTGCTTTGAGAGTTTTTTTCAGTATCACATTTGCTCACTTCATAAATATAACATAATACAAAAAGTCTTTAGAGAGAAAAAATGTGAATGACATAAAAAGGAGTAATTTAATATCATGTTAACTCATTCTATATGATACCACTTAATACTGCATCATGACAAAGACATGGTGTAAAGTATTCCCATATGATTTTATAACCATTAATACAAGAATTCCATATTTTATAACATCAACAAACCAGATGAACCTCATCCACTCAAAGCATGGAACAGTAAAAAGAACAAATGTCTTGTGAGGAGTGGAAATAAGAACAATGTGTCTGAGTTTAAACAGTGGAAACAAGTTGCGGACATCGTGCATGAAGTAATTATTTTTGCAGTGGGGTTCTGCTGTTCCTGCACTTAGTTTATAATCATGTCAGGGCACACAATCCAGGCATTTCAGAAAAAAAAAGTCTGATTTATTTGACATGTAGAGAAAGTCCGATTTGAACACAAAGAATCCTTTTTAAAAACCTTTTGAAAATGGAGGTTTTATTGGGAGAATAAAAGAGAGGAATATATTTCATTTAAAATACACAGCGTTTCTAGTCTGAAAGTATTCTAGTCTGCAAGCCTCAGATGGCTTTCTCAAAACAGTGTGATATCTGAAATATAATCAAGGGAATACCAAACGTTTTGAGGACAAAAAATTATGCCAATATCCCAAATATTCTCCATATGTCAGTAATTTCCCCCCCCCACATGAATATCTATCTAAAATTGGCATTCGAACAGAAAGACAAAAAGCATGTTGAGATGGAAATGAAAATAAATAAGCCCATACTAAATAAGAACACAAGGAGAGGGATCACCAACTGCAAACATTGTTGTACCAAAGGCAGAAATCAAGACTCTGATAAAAGCACCAGCAATATTGCTGGCAGCATTCAGAGTGCCAGGAGCTCACATTACGTTCCAGAGCCTGGTCTTTATTAAAGCCTCAGTCAAGGTTTTACTAAAGTTCAAAGAAAAATTAGATAAGGTCTGTATATTTGGATGCTGACTGTAAAGCACACACAAAAAGAGAAGTCTTTAATTAGCTAAAATTTCAAGTTAATGACACTCATTGATGACATCTAAAATATTGGGATCTCTCAGCATCATTCTACATTCTCTTTAACACACCTTATTCTATGTCTTGCCCTGAATTTCAGATCAAATGGCTCAAGTTTTAACAAAACAAATGTACTCAGGTACCTAAGGCAGGGCACTGGTTAACTGTCACTGGTTTCCCACCCTCATTCCTTCGGTACTACATTTTGTGAGTTGTCTAAAGAGATATGCTGCAAAGTACCACACTTTGATCTTAGAATTTCACAGTTCTCCCCAGCCCTGTGTGCACCCTTTGAGTCAGCCTGTAGCTCCTGTCACAGGCTTATCAAGATCCAGATAGTAAGTGTTCCTCTTCCTAAATGTCCTGTAAGCTGTCAGTCTAAATGAGAAATTGCCAGACCAAATCCAATACAAATCTATTGGAAATAGCCTTGCAAAAGGCATCTACTTTCTGTGGCTAATTTATTTTAAAAGTAAGACCTGAGAAGGCTTTTACCTCATACCTAGAACCCCTACAAAGAAAATCTAGTATTTAATACTCTGTTCATCATATGTTTATTTTACATCACATAGCCTTTGAATGAAAGAGGGGAACAATTTACACAGCAGTCACCAGAATACGTTGTGCTGCAGCCTGATATAACTTTTTTATTGTTCTCCTTTCACTAAAATAGCATGCTGTTGGTCCTGAACAGAACACATTCAACAAGAAATGTTGAGAGCGTGCCCTCCTTGATGGCTGTCCAGGTATTTATTTTAACCTACACTGGTGATGAGGGCACTTAGCTAGGTTTGGGAGGACAGCTACAGATTTCTGGATGACCACTCTGCATATACATAACAATCAGACTCTTTGATTGTGTGAGGATTAAGTGGATCTCCTTGAAGCTCTGAACTCCAAGTCATTGAAAGTTACTAAATGTTTAAGAATCCTTTCGGGATCAGTAAGTCCCTCAGTCAGAAATGCTTGGATGCCTAGACAAAATAGACAGAAAATATCCCTGATTTATCCTTGCACTTTGCCCTAAGTTCACTTTTGGTCAGCATCAGATGCAAAATATTATGTCAGTTGAATGATTTGTTTGGTCCTTCTTGTAGTATGATATAACACAAGCAAAATTTACAACACAGTTCTCCCACAAATTAATTAATATGTGGGACATAACAGATTCTGGTCATTCTGCTGCCCTCCCAGTGAAGCTGTATTGTTGTAAAGCAGTCAGAAAAGTTGTGCTGTGTTTGCCTCATTCCCTCTTGTAGCCATTTGGTCAGTAATTGGAGCTGTACCCAGTTTTCGTGTGGGGCTGCTCTTGGGCAGCTTGCAGAGCACAGTCACCCCTGCGCTGGCTGAAATACACAGCTGGTGGCAGCACCACCACCCCACATGCCTTAACAGGAGAGCTCCAATTACTCCTTGGAAAAAATGACTGGAGTTGTGTACCATGGAAGGAAGGATGGGAGGGCTGAAACGCCTGAGCCCTGCAGGCATAAGTTTCAGACATGCTTGCCCTATGCTAATGCCAGGTGTGGTTGAAACTGCACATAACTCAACCAAGGCTGCTAAGACAACCTTGTGAATGTTGGAGCTGTTGCCACCAACACTGCTTTCCTCAGAATACCACCTGAGTGCCTAACAGACCCAGGTGGGTATTTTGACACTCTAAATTTAGGTGCTAGCATCCTCTGTGACAATACATCTCTTTGCAAAACTGGGACCTGCAAGTCAAGATTTCATTAACACTTCATTCCCTGAGTTCATCAGGTACACTGCAAAATTAAGAGGTTTAAAAGGCAGTAATTCAGGATAAATAGGCAGCCTCACAGCGAAGGCTTGCATGAGCAGGACCTTTTTAGAGTGCACAGAATTAGTGATGATACAGTACTGAATTCACTTTGGTTTGATGCACACAGTGTTAACAAAGACTTCTGCTACACTGAATCTCTGTTTCTCTACACTCTATTCTCTTGTTCCCAGGGACTGTACCAATTGCATTTGGTGACTTGCACAGCAGGGACGTGTGTCTAGAAAGCCATTCATATTACAAAGAAGGAAAATAATCCCATTCTGAAACTCATCTCTCATATAGGCACACCGAAGAACAGGACATGCATACATGTATTTCAGGGATATTTAGATAGAAACCTAAGTTTTGACCCAGCCCAAATTAAAATAGGATTAATATTTGCTGAAACATTACCCTTCAAATCACTGTCTGGAGCTGATGAGTGCATTGACCAGAACTGACAGAGAGACTATTAATTTCCCTATTCTTCTTTCTGAATTTTTTTTACTTTAATGCCAAAGTGAACAAAATTCAAGGGATTAACAAAAGAACCTATATCTGGACATCAGTAGATTGTTAGGTTTGCTTCCTCACTCAGCTATAAGAGAGCAAGGATCTCTTGGTCAGGGTCCTAGACCACTATAGACATTTTCTATTAATTGATACTAATTTTTTCAAAAATAAACAAACAAAACCAAGCAAACAGAAAAAAAAAACAACCCAAAACAAAGCAAACAAAAAAAAAAAAATCCAAGCCAAGAAGTCTCCATAACAGGGATTGGCAGTCCTATACAAGCAGAAGCTTTTAAGCAACCACGAAAACTCTTTAGTGTTCAGAGGAGTGCACTACTTCACCACTTCACAGAAGCTCATTTATTAAGACTTTTGTATCAACATTTCAGTTTAAAGCATGTGCATTCTCCCCAAGTCCTTCTTTTTAGATGACCAATCCTTTATTCCTTCAATACTGCTTTTGTTATTTCCTATAATAACTCAACTTCGTTGTTACTTTTTTTGTGGCACACTGATATGGCCCATATCCATATTGTTGAATTCTCTTTGCTTTTCCTCTTCTTTTTTAACCTTACTACAGGTATTCTGAAAATGTTCAGGAATTGTGTGGGAGTGTGCCCACTGACAGGGCTCAGAAGCTGTTGGAAATCCCACTAACAGCAAAACAATGCAGGTGCTTGACAGTGGATGCCGAAGGAACATTCATCAAAATTGTTTGGACCATTAATGTTGTTTTTATAAACAGAAATATATAGCAGTCGTGAAAACATCTTTCAGTTATTGGCAGTAACAATCCAAGATATATCACCCCGCACTTTAAGAAGCTTTAAATGCGATGGAGGATAAGCTAAAACATGTCAGTGTAATTTGAGAGCCCCCATGCGTATCACAGGTCCTTTTCAAGATGCCACTTCTCTTCAAATGTGAAAGTATGACAGTGGGGCTCCCCAGTTTACACCCACAATACGTGTGACTTTTTCTCTCTACTTATGTTGGAATATTTTGGCAAGTTCCTTATCTAAATACCAATAATTTTTTTGCAGCTATTTCGAGGTTCACCCAGTTCTGACTTAGCCTCCAGTTCTGATAGCAGTGGAGGATTTGATTTCCTCAGAAGCATTGCATTTCTATTTCTGAAAATCCTTCATTCCCCATACTTCTCTTCCTCACCCCAAACCCCGGCAGCCAACCCTAATTGTCCTACCTGAGTACAAGCAAATTTTCCACTTACTACTTACACTATAACTGAGCTTTATGAGATCATTGGTTGCCTACATCTGGATTTTTGATTAGGCTTTCCCAGAGTAAAGGAAATTCTCACTAATCAGGTCAAACTAGTTGATGACTATACATCTTAAGTTGCTGGCCTGACCTAATGTTAACCTTCAGAAAAAAAACACTTTTCTTCTCACTCTCAGGAATCTCAACAAGGTGTAGATTGTTTGTTTAAAGGGATGATTAAATGTATGAGTTAACTTCATCCAACTTGTATTCATCTTTACAGTCTTCTGGTATATTATGAAGAAAGTAACAATAAAACAGTTTATTACACACTACAAAGAAATAGTAAGTTTATGTGTCTTCTACACAAATAAATAATTAGGAACTGCTTGTTAAGATGACACTTGGTCCTTTAGCTGTGATGCTTACTAAAGAAAATAAAACAATGCAATCCAATTCAGAATATGGTGCCAGTATTTTTGTAAAACTTTTGTAAAACTGTAAAACAACTTTCGTTGTTTCTTTTATAACATGTTTTTGAATTGCTTGGAACAAATATATAGTCCAAGTAGGCTTCAAAGCTATGCATTTTTAATAGGTAATAGAAGAGTACATTACTGTATGTAGTTTGACTATTAAAAAGGAGAATTCTCTGTATAAGATGAGGAAAGTATTTTTCCAACTGAGTCTGAAGGAATAGAATTATACATATGGTAATATCCATATTTTTGCCATAGACGACATTAGATCCATCAGCCAAATCAGTTTCTTTTAAAAAGAGAAAGACACAAGTATGTTCCTCAAGTTGTTGTATGCTGCATTTCAGCTATTTTCTTTTTATTACTGATAATGTGTAAATTCTAAATAATATATATAAATTAGTTGCTTGTGATCATTGTGATCATGGGCAAAACAATATTTATGGCTTATCAGTAGTCTCCAGCATTTTACCATTCCACTGGGGATTGAGAGATTTCTTTCCAAGACAACCATTACACAAGCATTCTGTTTTTTCAACTTCAAGTAAAATATACTGTTTTGTTTTCATAAGACAAGTTAACACACTCCTAAAAAGAAAATAAAGCACTTGACATAACAAGCTTCAATCTTTCCTCTTTGGAAATAAAATCTTCCATTTTGTAGTGATTAGAATAACAAGCAGACAGTTGGCTGATGGTATAAACATGCAATTTTCCATCATTTTTATCAGAGTTCTCATTTAGTGTGAGTTTTAATGTCATTTAAATATTAAAGTGCTGCTGAAACTAAGGTCAGAGAGTCCATTAGGTGAATTTCTCTAACCTTCTCTATATTGCAAAACATTAAACAAAACCAGAGCATTCTCTATTGATTCGTGAAAATGAAAACTTTACAGTCCTGAGAAAACAAAGCTTTTATCTTTTGCTGAATTTAATTCCACAGACTTCTTTTGTGCTGTTTGCTGATACGTTCCATGGTCTGAAAAACAGCAAAGATGTCCCACCACTGAGTAATAATACAGAAAATTCTCTTTTCAATGATTGGTTTAGTAGTTGAATCATTGGATTTCCCTTTAAACAATTTGTATGTGCTTTTGAAGCAGACATGACCCAACATTTCAGAAAACACAATGCAAACTGCCACTGCATGGTCCCCATAAGAGCACCCTTTGTATGGCGTGCAGATGCCTCTCTAGGTTTTGGGTCAAAAATGTTCTGTATTTCTAATTCCCCAAGCTACTGGGTTATAGGCTATTCTGGACACAGACATTCCTCTAAATCACTGTGTTGGAACACACTCAACTTTCATGGATCTACTGAGAAGCACCGCGAAAGAGTGAGCATACCCATCCAGATAAGGATAGTTGGGAAATGTGGTTTGAATCTACAAACCCCAGGGAGGACTTCCCACTTCATATATAACTACTTTGATCCACAGTAAATCTTTCCTTTTAAAGGCGACTCATTACACATCCAATTCCTCAAGCAAGTTTGCAAATTTCTACCTTCAGGTCTGTACAATCAGACTGAACAGAAGTATAAAAGATGACCTGGAAGTGGCCCTGTATGCTCAACAAAGGGATTTAGTCTTTTGTATATAAGGCTTAACTCTTCTTGGAACCTACCTTTGAAGCCAAATCAAATACGGGGATGAATTGCAAAGTGTAACTGAAACTTGAATGAAACTTAAGATTAAAAAAAGCCCACTCCAGTGTCCAAGCACCCCTGAACATCTTAAAGATAATAACTGTAATTTATTGATTGTTTTTTCTGCAAGAATCTTCCCCTTATAGAGCTTAAGAGACTAAATGTTATACTGGAGCACTGCTCCTATGTTACCAGATCAGAGGTATGCCTGAGTTATTAGGTCAGGTTGTAAATCACGTGTACCAAGTCACAGCTGGCCAATGCAAAAACAGTTCATTATGAATTTTTCCTCCTCTGACCTACTTCCACTATTTCTCTTTTTCCATCCTTGCATCCAGCAGAGGGATCATAGGTATCTACACAAGACATCAACATGATACATCTACTTGATATATGTACGTGCCTATATGATACATCCACAAGAACATGTGCTACAACCGTTTTAACCTAGACAGCTGAGGAAACTCTGAGGTCTGCCCTCACAAGCATAAGGATTGTCCTTTGACAGACAGACAAAAGGAAAATTAGGTTTGAGAAAAGTAAATTTGGACATACTCCCCTCAAGCATTCATGTTTTAAGTTAATTTCTGCTACTAATAGCAAAATATGAAGTCTTTCTTGTCAGTTGTTTTAAGGCTCCACTGCATATATTAGCGATGAGACTCACCTGAGTAAAAATCATAGAATCATAGGATATCCTGAGTTGGAAGGGACCCACAAGGACCATCTAAGTCCAACTCCTGTCCCTGCACAACATCCTCCCTAAGAGTCCCACCATGAGTGTGAGAGCATTGCCCAAATGTTTCTTGAACTCTGTCAGGCTGGTGCTGTGACCACTGCCTTGGGAGCCTGTTCCAGTGGCCAATCACCCTCTGGGGGAAGAACTTTCTTTTAATATCCAACATGAGCTTCCTCTGGGACAGCTTCAGGCCATTCCCTCAGGTCCTGTCATTGATCACCAGAGAGAAGACATCAGTGCCTGCCCTGTGCTTCCCCTCGTGAGGAAATTGTATAGATTGGTATGAGATCTCCCATCAACATCCTGCTACTTGCTTAAGTAAAGTTCCTCACTTATTTTTACAGCTCCAGGCACTAAGTTTGAAAGCTTTGCAAGCTGTTCCTGCACAATTCATGAGTAGGAACAATGGTAATATGTGTGTTGAATAAATTGTTTGCTGTAACTTATTTATCCAGTCCTTATTTTAAGCCTAACTACAGAATATTGTCAGCACTCTGGTAATAAATAGCTTTCCCAAATAAAAGGCTTTTGTTGAAGTTTCACCTGCTCTTGTTGCATATGCACACCTGGTAAGCTTCTAGACAAATACCCTTAATATTAAAAAAGAGAATATGAAGTTCATGTCAGCTGAATGAAAAAGCTGTAAAAGTCACTTCTTAGCAAAAACACGTCTTAAAATATGAAATAATCTGTTGTACAAAGGCAAATGAGTATTCAGATAAGCCAAACAGGAGTCTCTCCTTTCTGTAATTGGAACTAACACAAACAGCTTTGACATGAAAGCATGCTTTCTCTCCCTACTTTTTTGGGCTAGAATTGCAGGTCTGATTTTTTTCCCAAATCTGTTCTTATAATCAAAACATCTGCAATTAAATGTTTTCATCTTGCCGATGCAGGAAGTTACACTCTGGGCTGCGTTCCTGAATTTCATTCTGTTCATTTTCTTATTTTAAAACAAAACATTTTGACTTCCTGTGCCACCTGCAGAGTTTTTAGTGCATATGTAACCATTTTCAAATCTCTTTCCCACATACAGAACAAGCTGTATCCATTCTCCTCCCGGTTAGCTGCTCAGTGAGAACTGGTTCCACTGCTTTACATTTTTGGCAGGTGAGGGGAATACCCAGAAAGGGGCAAATTTGGTTAAAAAGATCTTACCATTCTCCCCACCAAAATAAACAGTAGCTAAACCTCCCTAACACAAAAGTCAATTTGTATGCTTATCAACATACATGATCTTCTTATAAAAATAGATTTTAACACCATTTATAATGGCTTAATTTTATGTCTTGCTGTAGTCTGTTTTTTGTTGATGATGTAAGTATCATATAATGGGTGCTTAAATTATGTCTAATTTTACTTCATTTTCTAAAAAGAATTTATCCACATTTTGAACTGGTTTATAAAATTTAATCTTGCTATAAGTATTCTTTTAAACGTAGCAGTACATGAAATACTAAAGAAGGGATTTATGTATATCAGATACACCTAAAGGACTTCATGCTATTGCTCTTTTCCATTCCTTTTATAGCTGCAGAATACAGGTAATTACAGAAAGAGATCTTCTAACATCAAAGAGTAAACAGAATTCATTGTGCAGGATTATACCTAAATGTTTTGAAAAATATATTTGGAGAATGAAAAATGGTTATTTAGCAGAAAATAATTTCTCAAAGAAAAATAATGCAGGCAAAATATTAAAACAAAGCAATTTTTCTGGAGATTTAAGTGGAAATTCTGGCCATATTTGAGAGAACCAAGGAAGGAATAGTTTTTATTTAGCCATTTCTCTGATGAGACTTTGCTGAAGAGACTAGATGAAAATCATGTTGAAACCTTGAGAATGTCAGTAAGACTGACAGGTTTCTCAGTCATGTTTAGTTAGTGACTACAGTTATCAGATCAATAAAATTATAAGATTCAGGCTATTTTTGCTGGGAAGCTTTCAGATAACATTCTTATTCCATTAGGATTCAATAATAATATTTGACAATGACACTTAGCACTCTAAGTGGTGCACTGGAAAATCATTTTTCTATTAGTAAATTGAACTTGCCAAATGTAAGAGCTTTTTCTCCTCATCCAAATCATACACACTATCATACATATTTTGTGTCAAGAAATTAAAAAGCAATAAGGACAAAGAGATGTGGTTTGCTTGGTTTTTTTGGGAGGAATATCAAGAACACAAGCACTGCAATTCTCAATCAGGCAGGACTCTGATTTTACATTAATTGGAGATGTGCCAGCATAAGCCTTTTAGGATGTGGTCCAAAGATTTTTTTTTCTTTTTCAGCACAATATGCAATACATTAGATTGACCTGGCTTCAGTCTCACCAACAGTTACTTCTGTGAATACCTTCATGCACTTGATTTCATCAGGATACTTCACAGGTGTTAAATTAGGCATGTGCTACAGAGCTTGCAGGGTCAGTGGTCACACCAATCTGGAAAATACATGGCTATGTCAAGGAAAATTTATAGATATATTTAAAAGTACAAGTATATCTAAAAATACAACAAAATATGTTTTGTACCTTGTTTTATTTCCTCTGTTATTATTTTAAAAAGAATTAATTTTCATTGTTACTGACTACCTAAGGCTGCTTCTAAGGACAATTTTACCATT
This sequence comes from Origma solitaria, assembly GCA_013397895.1. Classification (NCBI taxonomy): domain Eukaryota; kingdom Metazoa; phylum Chordata; class Aves; order Passeriformes; family Acanthizidae; genus Origma; species Origma solitaria. Next base: position 1,250,598 of record VZRL01005927.1, read on the forward strand.
TGAAATATGAATACAGATTAAATAAATATACATATATAACTTCTACGCTTTCCTTAATTAGATCAAGATTAAAATTAAAAGTCTTTACTTCCATGTTTCTAGTGTATGGCTTCTTCTCTGACTTTCAAACTGCCAACCCAGTAATGCATGCATCTTAAGAAGCAATATACATATGTTTTTCATACATTTTACAATCTCCACACTTACTTAAAATTAATAGCTTATGAAATAAATGAAGATAACCTTTTTCTTGCCTCAGTATTTATTGTTATTTTGCCAGCTTCAAAGCAGAAATTGCAGGCAATGTAGTAAATATAGTAAAGAACAAATGTCTGAACTCACTGTGTTTTGTATATGTTTTGATTTCTTTTACTGAACTGCTGTTTCATAACTGCTCACTGTGTGCTCTCCAAATGAATAACAGTCCAGCATCTCTTACAGCAACTGAGTACTATGTCCCTTTGTTTTTTTAAGTAGAAACGTCCTCCAAATATCAAAGCCACATTCACTGAAGGCACTAACTTTTTTCTACAGCTATATACATAACATATGGGAAAACACTGAGTCTAATAAACTCCTTGCTGGGACATCGTGTGAGTGAGACTGTAGCTTCATTTCTGCTCGGAGAACCTCCATAATTTACCTGGGATTTCTTCTCCCTTGATTGTGCAGATCAAGGGCTTATTTGGATGACGTGGCAGTTCCTCCTCTGACCCATATATCTAGATTTCTTTACTGTAAAATCCACAAAGGACTGGTAATCACCCAAGTCTAGTCCCAGTAGAAAACTGGGATGCAGCCAGAAGGTGCATCTGGATCCAGCCCTCCTGTGTTCTGTCATCAAAACGTGACTAAGTCATTTAGTGTGGTCTGTGCCGGATAGACTACCATATGCTTCAGTTCCCTTGAACACATCTCTTTTTTTTAATGCCTGGAACATATATCCAGAGGGAATTCAAAGATTTTTGACATTTGTTCAGGATTTCTGGATGTCTGGCAACCTAATCAGAGCAGTAGTGGAGAAAATCTGGACATATCCACTCCACATGCGTGTATCAACTTTACAGTGCATTTGCAATGAGGCCAACCGATCCACTGTGCATGTGCTGCACAGATGGCCTGTGTGTACGCTGTAAATATGATGTAAAAATTACTGAGAAACACATGCACAGTGAGTCTGTAGCTTCCTGGAAGCCTTAGGCTCACTGCACTTACCCTTAATATGTAAATGCAAGGCAAACCTGTTAGGAAAATCCTCCTCAGCATAAGAGAGGGATATCCTGGAGTGGATGAAACATGGAAGTGAATGTGTTACACCTTTACACCAGATCCTGGACACGGTTCTGGACTTGGTGCAGGCAAAGGATATCTAACACACTGACAAACACACACCTCCCTGGTTACCACATGGCACCACAGCGTCTCTCAGCTTTTGGAGGAGCTCCAAAGAAGCTTCTGGGCCATGTGTCTTGCTATGCTGAAATAGGTGAAGCAGGCAACGTGCAAGCATGACCGAGCTCAGACTACCCCATGGGCAATTTAACCCAGAGGGTTTTGCAAGTCACACCAAAACCAGCCTCCCTGTCAGCAAGCTTGAGCTATCCTCCCTGAGAGAGAAGATAAATGCTCACAAATGTTAAAAATACTTAGCAACCAGGAATGGAGAAACTCCCATCTGGGAGAGATCAGAGGCAAAATCATCGCTCTGCTTTCACACGCAGCAAACGAGCACCCACGGAGAACAACAGCTCGGGGAAGACAGGTAGCATCAAAAAGAGACACCCTGGGGAATGCTCTGCAGCCCTGGGCTGCCACAGGCAGAGGGACGTGTAAAAGGAAACTGAGGAGGAAGGAAGAAGGAGTGAAACCAAAAACTTGAGAGTGCCTTGCTCTATAAATAAAATGAAAACAGCTTCAAAGAGATCAGAAATATTCTATGAAGTGGTAGGACCGTTATATGGTCAGTCGGGAGTAATGTCACAGCCTCAGAGGAGGGAAAGTTTTGTTAATCACAGGCTATTACCTAGCCGGCAATCAGGTTTAAAATAAGCCTGAAAATCAAGAAAGCCCAACTCCTTAAATATTATTCAGCACTTGAAATGCATCAGGAAAAAAAAATATATCTTTTCTACTGTCAAGCTCAGGTTTACTATTGTTCAATTCTTCACTGAAAGTCCTGAGAAAACAGACTTTTTTATTTCTTTGTTTTCCTTACATCCAGGAATCAGATACTTGTACAAGGAATTTAACTTTCTTGTGGCTTTTATTTTCTCCTTTTGCTCTTAAATTTCTAACCAATATTATCCTACAGAAAAGGTTGAGCAAATAAATGCTAAAACCTTAAAAACAAGAAAGCAAAGGGAGATTAAAAAAAAAAAACACTAAAAACTCCTAAACAACAAAAAAATTTTCAAAAAATCCCACAACATTTTTTTTTTAATCCATCCCAAACTTATTTTTAAAGTAATTTTATTTACATTTTGAGTTTGTTTAAAGGCATTTAAACTATCAGGAATGGCAATACTGCGAACCATATCATCTTACATGATGTAAAGAAGATAAAACAAAGAAGGTGGTTTATGTTTAATCGATATACACAAGAACAAAATATTTGCTAAAGTCCACAACTGAATATTGGTGCATGTCAAGAAAACACAGCAATTTCTCAAACTTGAGGGTTTTCAGCTGTAGTGTCCTTTGAGATTTTGTCATGTTGTGTAAAGGATATAAAAATCTAGATGTTGACAAAGAACATCATCTTTTGTATGATTTTCCCTCCTTAAGCTTAGAACACCTTGCCCAGCAGTGCAGGCAATACAATGGGTATGTTTCTAACTCCAAGAGAATAATGTTGTTGCAATGGCAGCTTGCTGGAACCTTTGAGAATTAGAATAATTTTCATCTAATCAAATTGAAACTAAACTTATCAAGGGGTTGAACAGTAAAAGATGTCATACTTGATTACAGAAACCAAATAAATTGTTCTAAATACATTTTGTATAAGTGTGTAGGCACAGATGTGCATGTATATTCAGAAGTACCTCTGCCCCAAATTATTTGCTGACTAAATACATTGCTTGAAAAAGAAATTGAATAGCATTGGATTATTTTGTCACTACTTAAATTTAATGTTACTTTGCTATTTCTCTTCTGGGCAAAGCCTGGTACACAGATTGTGACAATTGGATGATTTTATTTTGCTCTAATTCTCTTATCTGTTTTTTTTTGGTTTTTTGTTTGGGTTTGTTGGTTGGTTTTTGGGTTTTTTTTTTAACACAACAGAGGATTTGGGTCTAATTTTCTTGTATTATTGCCAAAACTGTATCTGGAAAAAAGATGTGTGCCAGGATTGTGATCCTATATTAACAAAATAGCATTGGAACTCATGGAGCAGGTAAGTGCCAAGGCAAACTAATAATTATCAGTTTAATTAATCTCTCTTCACATTTTCCCAGAGATACAACCATGAAGCAATATTGCATTATTTTTATGAGCTGTGGATTATATTACAGAATCTCTTGTTTTCAGGTCCAGATGAATTAAAGTTTCTCTGCAACCACTAAGATCTAGGCTTTATTCTATCCCTTCCCACTACCATCCTCTGCCAGAATACTCTCAGATCCACAGAAAATGTCTCAAAACATAGCAAGTGATGGCTAAATACCAAAAGGTTTGCCAGTTGTGTTTAATTATGACTCTAATAGTTCAGCTGCTTTTCCAAACATGATTAGGATGTAGCCAAAGATCTTTTATATTGGTAAGCTTACAGTAACATGCCCTTTGCAAGATTTCCAACAGTTACTTAAGAAACAGGCCTAAATCCAAGCCAGTGAAATCTGATGCTTGCATTTCACAGATTGGATTGAATTCTTATGGTCTTGTTCTGTCCAAGATTAAAAAAAAATTAAATTATCATAGCTTGAGAATTTTATATCTCTGCTCCTGGTACTGGCCAATATAAGCGAGATTAAAAGTACACTTTTAAAAAAATCTTCTTAATTGCACACAGGCAAAATAGAGTTTAGGCTAGATTTAAAAAAATAAAATAAAATACATTTTTCTCTTTACTGGAGAGATTACAAATAAATAAAAATTCTTCAGTAATTAAATAATTACCATAACTTACATAAAATGTGTTGTAATTTATTTAGAATTCTTATGCAGTTTTGTGCAAATTTATTAACTTCTCTGTAGCCTGTTTTCTCCTGAATTTAAATAGAAGTACTGAATTTTCATCTTCAAAGGACACACATAGACACATGGTATTGTAAAACAATCCTTTGATGTGAGATAAGAGTCATTTAAAAATTAAAATTCTTGTTAAACATATATGTTCTTTTGACCTAGGAAGAAGCTACAGTATATTAAAATGTAGAATTATGGATTATTAAATTTACTTTCCTTTTTGTTTTGAGTGAGGGAACAGAATCTTCCTTTTAAGTGTTCATCAAAAACAAGGAAAGTCACTGAGAAAAAAATAAACCCACTTCCAAAGAAGAGTTCAATTTCAACTTGAGCTAATGCAAACAAGGAAATCTGCAACTGAAGCTGACTTCCAATATCTGTGCCCAACAGGATGCCTCCTGAACCACTTCCTTATTGTGCCCCTATTGTGTCTTGGGGAGCAGCTGGCCTGTGAATTTCCGTATTATTAGTTTATGTCCCACTGTTAATTCCCTTATTCTATTATGATGATTTTAGCTATTGCATTTAATTTCCTCTTTTCATGGTGCAGCTATGACCCCAGAAGGATAAACTACCCCCAGTCATGCAGACACACTGAGACTCAGTTATCCTCTGATGAGTTAATGTGACATTGGCCTATTGACAGTTAACATGGAGAAGAGAGATTCATTACAGCTTTGCTTCTATTTACTGACCCTTTCAAACCTTTTGAAGAAAAAGACCTGAAATATCTGAAATTTCTTACCCACAGCAAGACATTTGCAGAAAAAAAAAATCCCTTTTTTATTGCAGTATTTATTGTCAGATAAAATAATATTTACTCACACACTTTTTATAAAAGCATTCCACTTGTTTTTTTATTCAAATCCTAATCCCACTACCTTTGCTTTAAAACTCTCTGCACAGTTATGTCTTTAGTTTATATTCACTTTAACAATTACTTGTGTTTTGGTTGAATTGGCTGGACAACTGCATGGCCAGACACTCAATGGCCTCCTGGACTCTGTTTCTGTGCACCTTGCAGTGAACCAAGGATTAGAGTGCTCATTTAGTCCTCTGTCATTACCATATCCAAGCTTGGCAAGGGATTACCGCCAATGCTCGGTCAGCCTGTCATTAATAAAAGTGAATGGAACAAACAGCGGTGGAGCAAAGCCCACGTCTTGTGCGAGAGGGACACTCAAGCCTGGACCAGGACACAGTCTGGTCACCCTGCACACCTCTCCGTGAAGGGGAATGTTGTTTCTCTTCACTCAGGTCTGACTTGTGCCTTACTTTGATGCTTCCTTGCTATTGAAGTTGAGACTTAGTCGCAAAGCCTGACAAGTAACACATCCAAGAGTGTTTTAAAATTATTTTTATGCTTTCCTAGGCAGTCTGTTCTTCTTTCTACACTCCAGTTGCTCAGTCAGAACTACATTCATGGGTATATGAAGTAGGGAAACCTACATATCACAAAGAGTGCTTGGGTAAAAAACTCAAGATTGGAATGGGCAGTGACATAACAGATGAAACATTTGAAAGTGCTTGAAACTGACACATAAAAAATTATCATTGCCCATGCTTTGCCATTGTCATCCATAATTATCATGAATTCATAGTAGTAACGATGTGGGTTTAGCTTCCAGCGTAAGAATTTGCCCAGCTTGCACTACCACCTGCACTACTATATGCATTTGAGGCTAGTAATCCTACTTCACAAAGTGGATTGTTTTTGTTATGCTTTTCTGTTTTATTTCAGTAAGTTATTTAAATATACAGTGCAAATGGGAGAATGAGTTTATAGCCTTGTAGTTGGGTTTTTTTTTCTGACAGGATCTGGGCATTTCTCCAATTAATATTTGATTTATTTTCTGCAAAGCATACGCTTTTAGCAGAAGAGTGTGAAAGAGACCTTCTCTATATAGACATTAGCTTATAGGGGTTAAAGCATCTGTCAAATGAGATACTTAGATAGAAATCCTCATTCAGGCAGAGGAATAAAAATTTCAACATGAATATCCTTTCATCCTGAATCTCAGGATTGCTGAAGGACTAGAGAGTCAGAGGGATTCCATCAATATCTCCATTTTCTTTCACAAAAAAAGAAGGCCACACTGAAATATGAAAAGACACTTCTATACATATATAAAATGGCACCCAGCTGTAACTCAAGACTTCTGAATTTCCTATCAGCTACCCTAGGTTGCTTCATATTTCACCATGGATTTTGTGATTCAGGTACTCAGGAATTTGAATTGTAACATACACTGTGTACGGAGCAAGGTATAATTCCAGTAGGTAGCAGGATTTCTAAGTATTAGTCATTCTAATATCAAAATCCTTTTGTGAGTTCAGCCCAAAGGATTATTCTTATATTTAAGAGGTACAGACTCATGAAGGACAGATCCAGCTGAATATCTTAAAGGATTTAAATAACTACTATTTATAAAAGTGGGCAAAGTTAATTCAAATTTCATCAGTTTCTACTAACTTCTCAATGTGCCAAGGCAGTATATTTTTGTGTTATGCAAATGTTAAAGTCAAGATCTTTTTCTGGAATCTGTGTCTGCTTACAGTCTTATATAGCATACATAAGAAGCAATGTTGTGATGAGGTACTATATATGGCATGGTAAAACACACATTTTCAGCAGAATATTTACAGAAAGCATGATGTTTCTAGTAAGGGAAAGTTCCATACAAGACGAGTTAGCTGCGATGCATTTTAACCTCAATAAAACAAAACTAGTAATCTTTTCTCCAATATTTGATAGCATTTTGCTCACTTGAAACCTACACATGGCCTAAACTCTTTTTTTTCTCCCAACTTCAATACAGTATTTGGTAACTACTGCTCTCTTTCAGTCTTTGTCTTACTACCTACCCTAAGATACCTTGTAAGTATTCCTCCATATTGGCTTCCTTTTAGATTAAAAGCTGCCATCTCTCCTTTGTAAATATTTTTCAATACACATACAGTATCTCTCACCCAGTAATACCAATGATACTTTGGAAGGGAACTTTACACATGGCTACAATTGCAGTATAACAGTACACTGAGGAATCTTCTGGGCCTATGGAAAATTAGTCTTCTCTGTGTTTCCAATCTTATAATCTTCAATCCCATCACTGTGCGAGAAAGTAGAATTATCTAGGCTGGAGCTAGATCATATAAATATGCATATATATGTGAATTTTCAAAAACAATGTTGTAGATAGAAATATTAATATGCATATTACATTTTCCCCAAATATTCTGGCTCTTTTCTGGAGTTCTGTTTATTTACACTCATTAGTAACTTCAAGACTAAGTACACATATATGTAAAAGATAATTTTCTGAAAGTTTCAGTACTTTTAAGGTCAGTCTGGTAAATAAAACACAATGGGGAGACAAATGAGGTTGAACACTACCAACCATTATATAACTTCCCCAAAAGCCTGGAAAATATCTTGAGCAATTTAAGTAATTCGATTGCACACCATACATATATAATATAAATTCTAGTTAATGATAATGGAAAGAAAGAAGGAAATGCCAAATATTTGATTATTACTTCTCATTAGCTTTACTTTTTCTCTTTCAAGTAGCAAAACTGAATTCTGAGGATGAAGTGTCAATGTAAGATAAATGTGGCTGGCATTAAATTTATATATATAATATATATATTAAAATCATCTTTTAAGAATGATTCACCACGTTTTGACAATTTCTCATAGAATTCCAAGTGCCAGCATCCTAGTACAAAATGGAGAGAGAAACTGTTGCTTTCTAGATAAAAACTACAAATAAAAAGACTGGTGTGAATGTAACAAACTGAATTCATTCTAATCTACAATGTCCTTTAGGTACAAGAAGGTGACATTAAGGCAGTCATAATGTTTTGATAGTTACTCAGGTATGCCTTGCTCAGTATACTTGTAGATTCATCCAAATGGCTTTCAAGTCAGGGAGGAAAGGCCATTTATTTCTGCCTTGACAGCTGTATCTGACAGTGGATGCTTGCTTTGTTGTACCTTAAAGTACAGCATGAAATACAAGGACACAAAACATTGCACAGGCATCAACAGAGAGTTAACCTGTACTACAAACCATCTGCCTCCACAAGAAGATCAGTATTCACTCCATTAAAGAAAAGTGTAGTTTTCTTCATATGCTCCTCTCCAAACTCCTTGATCTTCCTCCTTTTTTTCTTTTCTCAAAAAAAAACCCCTAAAAACCAAAAAACAAACAAACAAACAAAAAAAACCAAAAAAAACCAAAACACCAAACCAACCAACAAACTAAAACAACAATAAAAAAGCAACCAACCAACCAAAAAAAGACTTACATAAATTAAGTGATCTGTTAAACGGACTGTCCATTCCAAAGTTGTTCATGAATAAACATTTTTGCAGATTTATTCCCCAGCTTCTAGCCCTTACTGTATAATATTCCTTTATGGTGCGATCATGAAGACTTGTGAAACAGCTTCTCTGTAATTCTTCAAAGAGCCAGAATCTGTGTTGTCCACTTCTATGTTTCCTCATATCATTGACTGTGGATTTGCTGTACTACCAGACAGAAATTGGCTTCAAATCTAAAGTACTGCATTAGTATGAAGCCTATATAGTCCCATGGGATTCTGAGTATTAATGTGTCAGCCACAGGGGAGAACACTTAGAGATCCTTAGGAGCATTTATTCAGACAACTCTTATTTCTGTGGATTTAAGCTTGAATTAATATATTTTCAATGTGAAGAGGTTAAAAAAAAAAAAAAAAAAAGAGGGATAAAAATTTCCCAAATCCTCATCTGAACATGGCAGGAAGCAAGGTACAAAAAAAGACCTGAGCAAAAAAAAATGTTATCATGGCATTTTGTATTTACACAAGAAAAAAGTCATAGCACTGCAAGTCAGAAATTTTACTTGTTAATTCAGATGAAATCTGACAGCTCAGTGAAAACCCAAAGATGAATAAATACACCAAGATCAATACCTAAATCCATTACAGAAAGTTCACAGAACTGCAGCTCAGCAGAAAGCTTTCTATGTTCCCACACCTGCACAGCTTCTTGTCTCATGGATCATGCCAGCTTCAATATTGACTGCCTGCCCCTTCCTCTTCAGGGAACACCCTGCCTTCCTCTAAAATGCACCATGGGAGCACCATAAAGTCAACATCCAGCTGCTGCAAAGAGAAGGGGTTCATCCTCTTACTGTGTCTGTTCCCTTCACCACAAATTGCAGACGAAACTTTGGGCAACATGAAAAGAATTTGTTCATGTGAAAGTTACAAAAACTTTGCAGAGCAAACTTAATAAATGGATTAAGTTTATACAAAGATGTCATTGGCAAAAGAAGGTCCTGAGAAGGTGGTGGTGTTTGGTCATAGGTTGGATTCAATGATCTGAGTGGTCTTTCCCAACCTAATTGATTCTGGGTAATTCTGTCATCTCTGCGTGGTGCTTGACATACCTCGAGTGGGATAGGCTTTATCAGGTCATGCTCAGCATCATCTCAGTGCTCTTACAAGGACATGTGTATCTGGGGGTGCTACAAACCTGTATCAGTGAAAATTTCTGTCTTTGAAGACATGTCCTGAATTTTTCTCCCAGTTGTTTCGACTTAACGACTCTTTGGTACAGAGGTAACAAGCCGGAATAAAAAAAAATATTCCTGTACTTTTGGAAAGTTTGGCTATATATCTAGAATTTGTACCCTGAAGCAGAGCATTCGTAGTGCTCTATAACAGCCTCAGGTGAGCAAATCAAGATGTCTTCTGATCCAGAGGTTCAAACCTATATGTTTATGGCTCAAATTTACTGTGCATGGTACTTACATGAAAACAAATACTATTTACTTATTGATTCCTCAAAATCTCAAGCTTTTTCCTCTGGAAATAATCCAGTTTCATGTAAGGCATAATGCAAGGGAAAAACAAACAAACAAACAAAAGAGCCCCAAACCAACAGGCTGTTCTAATGTTTTGTTGTCCTAAAAGAAACAGCTTAGACATTTTAGGAATGGGATACCAGGCTTCCAGCACAACAAGTGCAGTGGGCAAATACCGGACCTGAACTAACAAATCCTAAATGAAATCAGTCTGTGAGTAACTCGACAACATCCACAAAGCACTTCTCAGAACTGAAAGTCGCTTCTTATCACATCTGGAGAAAAAGATCCATTGTTTTATTTTGAAGAGCTAAATGTTGTATTGTTATTATGCTGCCTTTTTTTTTTCCCCTTTGTTTTCAGTCCCTCAATTACATTCATTACCACAGAAAATAAGGATACAACGTAGTAAAGCTGATAGTTTGAACCTTGGTATTCATATACTGATCTTTGGAAGGGATTTTTCTTTTTTTTTCTCAGATAGAAATTAGACCCTGTTATTTGTGCCCCACATCACATTTTGGCAAACAGAAGCGCAAGTACATAAACACACCATGGACTTTGTTCTTAGGGATGCTTAGCGGATGCAGAACTCTCATGTTCTCTTTAGCAGTGCACTGGGCCTACCGTAGCCTTTAAACAGACCTGGAACATATTAGAAGAGCAAAGGGAGAACAGGATAACACTGCATGCCTGTGTGTATACACCACAGAACGCTTAACCACCAAATAAATATTCAAACAGAAAGGGTAAAGTTCAGCATAAGAATTTAGCCGTGTGGTGAATGTCTGAACTAATGGAAGACGCAAACCTAAATCCTAACATTTACCATTAGAAGTCTCATCAGCTTGCCAAGAGCACAGAAACTTCTGAGGCTTTTCTGCTTCAGAGACACTGCACATATTATGGCAACAGTGGAAGTGGCCCATAAATTTAGCATATATATATACATATATGTAAAGAAAACTGTGTCCTGGGACAGCTCTAAGCCTTATCTTATTATGCTGTGGTAGCATGGCCATCTGGCTGGTTTTCAAGTGGACTGGCTGTTTTTGCTAGAAGTGAGACAGTCGGCAATACACGGGAGTGAGTTAATCTAAGCGTGCTCAGCGGCTACATGTCTTACAGTGGCTGGTTCTTTCGGACATCAAAGGTAGCAGTGCTAATTTGGCCTAGGAATAAAACATACATGAAAGAGTTTAGTAATATTCTCTGTACATTTACATTTTGTGGGGGAATTTATTTGTTCTCTCATTACATTCTGGATTCATTCTCTGGGAGAAAGACAAGAATGTTGAAACCACACAGGTCTGCCCAACTCACCAGTTGCACTATTTCGCGTGTTCTTGGAACACAAAGACCCAATTCCGGGGTTTTTTTTGCTGACTTCAACAAGAATAGAAATAAGGCCTAGGGTCACAGCTTCCTTGTTGACTTTTTCCTCATTTTTTACATTTGAACTCAATTTGAGATAAACTTTGCCCTCTGGGGAAGCAATTACAGATAATACTAAAATCAACACAAATTAAAACCTGAACATATTTACAATGTCACCAGTTTGTGAATTATGCTCACCGTGAGGAATGTTTTTTCAGCTTAGTTTTGGAAGGGTCACTGCTATGTATATGTTTATATGTATAAAGAGAAATAACGATACATCAAACAGAATCGTTCTTCTTTGTAGAGTGATTTTTTATCTATACAGTACTGGTAATGAATAATGTCCGTCAGGAAATAAGTTTTCTTGGCACCCAATTTTCCCCAATCTTTGGATCCATTAGTGAAAAGTTATTATATGCATCCTGACTTTTTTCTTAAGAAAGAACAAAATCATTCAATACCCATAGTAATGTTTACGTTTGGAATAAATCTGCCAAAAAAGACAAAAGGAAAAATCACACATTGGGGAACTACTTTTTTAAAATCTGAAGAAAGTAACACAGGAAGCAAATAAATAGACCTTCTTTATGTGGATGAAATTCCTCTTCTTAAAATGAACAAAGCATACTAAGAAAAAAAAAAAAGAAGAAAAATGTAGAGCTTCTTTATTTTAACTTAAAAAAAATATTTTGTTGTGCCTGAAAAACTAGGACAGTGAACATGGGAAATCGAAGAATAGTAGAAAGCAGATATAGAAAAGATCTGGAGGTCATTCTTAGTCATCCCAAATGCAAGATAGCTCCCTAAAGTATGCTCCTGAGAGTTAGGTCCAGTCTGATTTTAAATGAATCAGCTGATACCATTTTTAAAACCTCTCTAAGGAGAGTATTCCACTGTCAAAAAAATACACTTGTGAGTCTCAGGCACAGAAGTTATTCAGACATTAGAATTAAAATTAGAGTCAAAGGGAAAATAAGCTGAAAAAAATGTTATATGCAGTTTTGGTTTGCCATCCAGATTTGATTAGAGTTAGGAAAACATAATGAATGTACATGCAAGCTCTCAGCAGAATGCCTGGCAAGATCTAATTGAGGTTTCGTGGTTGAAGCAAGATAGTCTGTCAAGGAGTGTAAATTTTGAAAAAAGTGGATTTATATGTAGATATTTCTGAGAACATTTTCATATATTTAGACATCCCTAGTCCCAAGAAAGAAAGAGGGAGTGTGTGTGACAGTAATTCATCTCTCCCACAGAAGTCCAGAGACCTAATTTTTTTATCCCATGAGAAAAATAAAGGTGTGCCTTTCCCTTGGGTTAGGTAACACATAATCACTATGACATGAAATCAAATTGTAATTAAGGTTAATTGGTTCACAGCTTTAAGATAAATTCATTGCATACAGTAAATTCTGACTTTCAGTTAAACCTTGCTGCCTTAACACTTAAAAGCCCAGACCTTATCCAGTGTTTTATGCAAGTCCATTCAAGATACTACACTTTTTTTCTGGAGAAGTGAGTCCCAAATTTGTGGCCCCAGGGATACAAGCAGCAAAACCAGAGCTCTTGAACATCTCTCTCACCAGTGTGGGTAGGGACTGCGCCTCAGTGTGTTCCCACTTGTATGACTGTCAGTTTGTGGAGGCAAAGGAATAATCTGATCACAGCAGACATGGCACTCACCCAGGTAGAGGATGTGAAGGATTGAGGTGGTCAGGAAATGATGGGTAAATTTGTGGTTAAGCAACCAATGCCACACACCAGCCTTCTTAGGGACAGGAGGCTGGGCAGGAGACTATCATAGGGTCTGGACTTCCCAGACTGTGTACCTTGCCTGTGTGGAGCCCAAAAGGGAAAGCTGAATCTTTCCAGATGCCTCAGGTAGGTTGGCACTACTTGCCAGGAGTGGCAATACTTACGGCAATCCCACACCAACAAGCTGCAATGACCCAAAGGAAGGACAGAGAAGCCACCACAGACATTTCCCCCTGCCAGGGTGTAGCCAGGGTGATGCTATCCCACAGGCAGGGACTGGAGAGAACCCCTCAGCTTAGAAGATCTCCTAAAAGGAGGACTGGGGAGCCTCTGCTAGAGCTCTCCCAGCTTATTCTTGAAAACCTCCCAAGCCAGGTTCCCTAGCTGATTCTGCTTTCTCCTACCTGGAGCCTGCCATGAGCAGCCAGCTCAAATCTCACCCTGCTGGTTGGATTCCCCCTCAGAACAGCCTCCTCTTACACCCTTACCTAACAAAAAAGGCACAGTGAATAATACAGAATCTTGAAGTTGTTTTCTTCCATTCGGAAGGAACCATCCATCAGCTGTTTGGACAATAGAATAATTGTCTGCATCACAGATGTAAGGCTGTAAATCTGGCCCAAAATATCAGTTTATTTTGTCTTTAGCATGTTTCAGTTTGTCAGTGAAGACTGGTCTTGCTCACAAGGGGGGAAAGCTATTTTTGTGCTGTTGCCAAGATACTACTGGCACTAGCAGACTGATCAGATAGCAGCTGTCAATAGCTGTGACAAACTAACACAGTGATTCAAAGAAGAGAATTTAAATGATGTATAACTGACATACCTCCCATGTGCAAATCTTCTGCTCCCATCTGGAAAGTTAGGTAAGCCAGTCCCCTTCCTTCACAAAGCTCTCCATGACACTGAACATCATGTGAGGAGTCTGGTTCAGGAAACAACCTAGAGCTATCACTCAAAAACCCCATCACAAAACATGTACCTCATGCCAAGCATAGATTTCCTTGGAAGTAGACAATAGAGCTTAAAGGCCACTATAAAAAAGGATCTGAGGAACATTATACTGCTAAAGAGATTGATGGTACAAACAAGTTAAAATTGAAAGGCTCTGAGAGTATGAGAGCAGAAACACAGAAGGGGTAGTTATACCTAACGTAAACTACTTTCAGGCAGAGCTTAACAAACACAACTCAGAAACATTTCACAACAGCAAGACTCTTTACCTTTATTGCCAGCTCTTTAACAGTAAAAACAAATAATACCTTATGCTTTCTTCATAATTTCTTCTAGAATAGCAATTTTCGTTATAAAATGTTGCACTTTAAAACGTGTCCAATTTAAAAGGACGTAGTTGGAAAAAGGAGTCTGGATTTGCTTGATCTTTGCACAAAAGCTGAAGAATGAGCATTGGACAAATAATGCAATTTACATTCAGCAATGAAAATGTTTCTAACAGAATGTGTACACACTTTGCATTTATATGTCTGTAGCTTGGCATATACAGCATAAAGAAATAATTTACCAATGATACTAGCCGTTACATTAGGGATTCTGTGCCCACATAAAAATGTAAAATGTGTCTTCTGATTGTGAGCTGTATGCACTTAAAATGTAAAATCTCTGCCCAATAAAATTGCTTCAAAGTCACCTTGTAAAATGGAATGTACAAAATAACACTAAATGCTACATGGGTAGACTTTCAAACAGATTTTTTTTTTTACTATCTATAATGAGTGTTATATTTTTAAAACACAAAAAGTGGAGTTCTGTTTTTCTATGTGTATGCCTATAAGCCTCTGTGGGTATACATGTATATGTATGTATGCATACATAGACACACAAATCTATCGAATCATGCAATAGACAACATTAAGACCGGTATAATACTATTTCTGAAATTTATACCTTTTCCCTTCCTTTTAGGCTATAGATAACAGTAAACAAGACATGATTCCTCTACTTTGTACCTTTTCAGTGTCAAGGGTAAGGATAAAGTATAAACAAAGAAGAATATATTGAATTTTGCTGACAAAGCACCATTGTGAAATGCTGTCAAATGACATAAACAAGGATCCTGCATGTCTCTGGGATGACAGTGATATTTGGAACAAGTGCTGCAGTTGAGAAACACCTTTCCACCAAGTGGAGATTCCCTTGCACAAATCTAGATTTGGAAGGTTCTGAAGTTGCCAAAAAGTTCAAAACTCTTCAGCTGCCTCTTCTATATGTTTCTGGAAAATCAAAATGTTTACATCTCTTTCCATGTCAATCCTAAAGACAGGCCAAAATTCTGAGATAACAATTTTAAATATCTGATTAATGCAGAGCTTTCCTTTAGAATGACTTTTCAGCTATATCATGTCTTCTAACTAGTAAAACTAGGGTAAAGATATGTTATTGTATCGAGTTTACTTGGCAAGGTTTTAGAAGGCAGGGGACTGCAGGGTGGCTCCTGCGAAAAGGCACTAGAAGCTGCCTCCATGTCTGACAGAGTCAGTTTTAACCTTCTCCAGGATGGACTTGCCACTGGCCAAAGCCAGGACAAGGCTGAGCCCGTTGGTAGCACCTCTGTAATAATGTATTTCAGAAAGGGTAAAAATCCCTACCCAGCAGCTGGGACAGAGGAATGAGAAAACGTGAGTGAAACAACCCTGCAGACACCAAGCTCAGTGCAGAAGGAGAAGGAGGAGGTGCTCCAGGTGCCAGGGCAAAGATTCTCCTGCAGCCCATGGTACAGACCATAGTGAACCAGGCTGTCCCCCTGCCGCACACAGAGCAGAGATCCACATGCAGCCCATGAAGGACCCACACCAGAACAGCTGCATGTTTCCTGAAGGAAGATGGAGACCACAGTCTGGAGAAGACTTGTGGCAGGAACTGGGTCCCATGAAGAAGAGTCAACAGGGGCAGGTTTTCTGCTAGGACCTCTGACCCACCTATTTAGGACTCATGCTGGAGAAGTCCATCCCTGAAGGACTGTCACCTGTGGAAAGGACTCACAGTGGAGAAGGTCTTGAAGGCGTGTATCCCATGAGGAAACCCCATGCTGAGACAGGGCAGTTATTTTTAATTTTAGAGATTTAAACAGTCCTTATCTCTCACTATTCTAGTCTGTTAGAATTATTTGACAATAAATTAAATTATTTCCCAAAGTTGAGTTTGTTTTGCCTGTGGTTGAAATCAGTACGAGACCTCCTCATCAGTATCTCAACACCCAAGCTTTTCATCACATTTTCTGCCCTGTCCTGCTGAGAAAGGGAAGTGATAGAATGGGTTGGTAGGCACCTGGCAGACAGTCAAGGACAACCCAACACAACTATTCAATTTATCAAAATTTCAGAAAGTTCAAAATATGTGGACAAAAGTTGTGCCTATTTCATACTGCAGGTGGAACAGCAAACAATTACTGAGTTATATTAATCCTGGAGCATTTTGTTTTGTTTTGTTGCTTTACTGCTCTGCTCAAATGCGTAGCAAAATCCTGTAAGTAATCTCTAATGAAATCAACATCTAGCATAGTGGAAACTTTTACACTTGGATCAATTCCTAAGCAAATAGGAAACCTCTCATGGTGCCTCCTCAGAGAGTTTTTCAAAGAACTGGGAACAAAACAAAAATAAAAAAGTAGACAACCATCAGATCAGAAATGACAGATTTGCTCTCCTAGCACTCATCCTGAAAAACAATTATTTTTGCATTTAGTTTTGAACATGAAGAATATGTGATTGTTTATCATAAATTAACCATAAGCTTGGGTTTACGAAGCTATTTAGCAACAAATACTAGTTCTTGATATCTCATTGCTTCTTTTGACAAGTATCAAGAACAAGCATAATTAGCAAAATAAAGCATCATGGAACAAAGTTTAATGTTTTTTCTTAAAAATAGAAGGCATATGAATAAACCCAGAAATCCCTGTTTGTGTTATCTTGGATTGGTTCTTTTTATATTGCATTTCATTTTAAAAGCAAGAAATTACCTCAGCAGAGGGTGTTTCTTAGGAAATGAGGATCAGCCAAAAGATTCCCAAATGGAAATTAATCTCTAAGACATTTCCTCAGGTCTTTCTGGTATCCTTCGCTCATAACTATGCCAGCATAGGGTCTTCCTTTGGAAGATTTCGGGACGAAAAGAGAGGAGACAGGTAGGACAGAAGACTTCACAGTGAGGTCATAAAACTGAACAGAAGTAAGTGCCTTGGTTTTATGTAGGAGTTTAGAATTTGACATTCCAAAATTCTAATTCAGGCTTACATGTTTCAGGTGTGCCAAATACCACACTTACCTTCAGTTTAACACTAGGAAAATTTAACAATAATATTTACTCCTCTTCTATAGCTGTCAGAAGGAAATCCCATGTATTTAAGCCTGAAGAACCAAAGGAAAGTGTTGTATTTTTCAGCTTTTAATACCATCCCACAGAGAGAGACAGGGTTCAGGTAGACTGGGAATTTTAGAAACCTAAGTGACATGGGAAGAATAACTTCAAAAATTCTTGAGGAAGAATAGAAAACAAACGCAAAGTTGTAACCTAAATGCATACAGAAAGTCTCTCTGAACCTGTAGAGAAGTGCACTTGAACATTAAGCTTAAACTTTGCAGAAAGAAACTGGCAAGAAGGCAGAACTTCATTTAGAAAAAATTGTAAAGGATCTGGCTGGCAAATACAGGAACAGTAGAACTACAGAAAGAAAGAGAGAGAGAACAAGTGCCACTCTGAAAGGATCTACGGCCAGGTCATGTCCCTGTGAGTAAAGTGGGTACCCTGCCTTGTCTGACAAAAAGCCTCGCAGTTGGACCTCTCATGTCTAAGTGTTTTCATTAGTGCACTGCTCTCTAATCTCCTTGCCCATTGCACTGTCTTGTTTTGAGTGGATTGCATACCCTGAACCCCTCAGACTCACATCTAAGCCACAGGCTTTGTTATGATAAACTCAGCTTTTAACCATCATGATAAAAACCCTACAAATACCATATACACTAGGGAACAAGGTGTCTGCACAAACAGTTATGGATTTACCTGAACTTCCCTTTGCAATTATGTTCTTCCCATCCTGCTGTTTCCTCCACCTGTGGTTCTCGCTCTTTATTCTTGTGCCATATCTGTCACTCAAGCTAAAACCCCCTGAGCACAGAATATACCCCTCTATGTTCCTAGCGTATTTTGGGTGATGCCACAATACAAACAGTACACAAATAGTGATATCCATATCTATTATCACACACTTTTGCAAGCTGGGTGTTTGCGTGGTGGTATTTGGTTGAATCCCATTAATTGAACTCACTGTTTGCATAAGCACAGGTAGTTAGTGCTCTTGCCAAAATATCTTAGCCTTTGATGCTGCCGTAATATTTTCTAACCTTGTTCTTGTATCACACCCTATGATGTCTTCTTGTTTTGAAGGGCGAGGGTTTATTTCCACTGAACCAAGCCATCCTCTGACGTTAATAGACTGAAGTTTGGGATAACAAAAAAGAAATTGCCTAATGGTAGCGGGAGAATTAAAAAAAAATGAGAGACTTATGAATGACATCTTCCTACAGAAGAGGAAAAGATAAAGACCTGAAATAATAATAACAGTCAAATGACTATTCATTAATTGCCCTGTCAGCAGTTTAAGACTTTCCATGTCTTTCTATCAACAGATGGATAATTACACTGGTTGTTTTCCTCCATACACACTTTGAAGTTCTATTTAATTCCCTGTGTATGCTTTAACATGCTAGGTGTGAGACAGATTTTATTGCTCAGATCTTCCACTGAGGGAATTGGTCATGTGTATTGGCAATACCTGTAAAAAAATTACATTTGTGCATTACCAAATCATTAGCATAGACCTCACAGATGGACTGTGCAGTTATCTAGGAGCCAGTTGTACTCACCTGATATGGGAGAATAGATATGAGGGCATGGATAATGACAGTCACCTGAGAAGATGATTTGGAGAATTTTAGAGGAATCAACATTTTCCATTATAGATCCCAGAGAGATAGAATCTCTCTGCCATTTCCATTGCCTCATACACCTTTGTCTATGCTCCAGCTGCACATCTTCCCTCTGTACTGCACAACAAACTTTACCAAGCTTCATACAGACGTGAGCTGGATTCTTGAATTAGTAAAACAAATACTCACAAACACACATGCTTTAGAGGAGAGGTCATATCTTATACGATGTAAATCATATATCAATAAACTTTCGTTGCTGATCACACTGGAAAACATAAAATTATGTATGAGGGATGGTGAGGAAGGTTACTGTTTTCTCATGTCCCTGAAGCAGTTATCAAAGCAGTCAGTTAGAGTCTTAATTTCTTTCAAGGGTTTTTAAACAGATTAAGAAACAGATAACAGGAAGGCATTAAAACTGCTCAATTAAGAGTATAGTCATTTTTAATATTAGATCCTTAGAAAATGTTACATTTCCCTGTCCCTGAAAGGGATAAAGAAATCTAATTTCAGTTAAAATGAAATACCTCCTTTCGGGTTATGGATTTTAAGAGGTTTGGGTTTGGTTTTGGGGATTTTTTTCTAATTTTCATTTTCAGCTTTTATGCATGGAATATAGATCAAAGGATTAGATTTCAGGAAAGGAAACTATTTAGGGCACTTATTTAGCAGGAAAATCATTCATCATCCACTTTATAAACTCCCAGTTATCTCAGTGATAAGTGCCATGGGAATCATAATGGTCTTTTCCTACCCATGAGTCTGTGTAAAGACCATAAAGGTCACAGATAACATTCAGGCTATCTCACAAGTCTCACCCTCAACTTTCAAAGTCAGAACAATGAGCAGAGATGGCAGTGGAGCTGGTAAAGGATCTGCCATAGGTTTTTAATTCTTCAATTATGACATATTAAAGACATTAAAATTGAAGGGTTTCTCCTCTTGATTTAGAGGATCTTGAAAGACATTTAGAAAAAAATCAGCTTTAATAATAATAGTTGTATGGTCTCTTCCAGCCTTGATGATTCTGTGATTTTATGACAAGATCCTCCTGAGATTTCTTCAAGATGAAAAGTCCCAGTTTTGCCTCACAGGAGAGGTGGTTCAGTCCCTTAATCATTTTCATGTCTTTCACTGGAGTCTGCCCAGCATGTCCATGGTGGCTTTTTGCAATGGTGAGCCCAGAACTAGACACTGTACTCCAGTTGCAGCCTCACCAGTGCTGAATAAGGTGAGGGATCACCTCTTTGACCTGGTGATAGTGGACTGTTTAATGCAGCCCATGAGGATGCTTGCCTTTGCCATAAGGTCACGTTGTTAGCTTATGTTTTACTGGTGGCCACCACGACCACCAGGGCCTTTTCTGACAAGCTGCTTTACAGCTGGTCAGCCCCCAGCATGTGGGGATGTTCCTTCCCAGGTGCAGGACTTTGCACTTCCCTTTGTTAAGAAATCTTCATAAGTTTTCTGTCAGCCTATTCCTCCAACCCATTAAGGTCCCTTTGTTTGGCAGCACAGCTGCCCACAACCACCCCACGCATTCACCGTGGCACAAACAGGCAGTTACTCATGATACAAAACCATTTGTTAAATACTGTGAGAAAAAGCTGTTACCAAAATTTCTAGCCAATAAATGGAACAAGAAGATAAGTAGGAATCTAGTTCATCAAAGAAAGCTTATTTTTCACGTCAGTAAATCACTTTTTCTCTGAACTCCTATTATTAATCAAGAAAAGCAGTGATGTTTCACAGTAAGGCAATTTAGTAGGAATTTATGAATGTTGGGAAGTGGCAAATTAGAGTAGATACTATCTTGTTCAGCCTGACTAGATATACTGCCAGCTGAATATGACTATATTAATTATGGGTATTTTACTTTTTTTTATCATAGTGTTTCATGCCTTTACGCAACATAAACTGTAGTAATGGATTAAATGCAGCCTTGAAACCATGACTGCACAGGGTCTCATCTTGCCTCTTAACATAAGAAGCATGCTATCAACTCAATGAAAAGACCTTAACTCAATGAAAAGGCCTCCCTTAACGTGGGAGGTTAATTTGGAATTTATGATTGACTTCTTGTGTTGATGCCCATATTCTCAATTCTGAAGTGTGTAATTTGGAATAAAGACCCTTATTTTAAAGTCAGAGGATGTGATTCACTTCATTTAGCTTCAGACATCTACAGCTGAGATGTTTATAATCAAACGAGTCATCTTTCCAGTCAAATAGGAAGATAGAGACGCCCAGCGGATGTGATTTATATGCCCTAATTTAGATTCCTACCTTTAGAATAAGATGAATCATATACCAGAAATCAAATTGATTATTAAAGGAAGTCTAAATAAACGATTCAGTGTGAATATCTAAAGTTCTGCATGGTTAACCTGCTCAGGAGGTCAAAAGCAGTTAATTTGCAATCACTGTTTTATATCATAATTCAGCCTGAATTAATTTTCCAAGTAGATCAGACTTAAATGAATCAGTGCCAGCTGCTATATCATTGCTTCCACTTTGTGTTACATTGGTTTCTCCAAAAATTCCACATGTAAATGCTGACAAATCCTAATCCTACCAAATATCTGATGAGATCATTATCTTTTGTGGTAAAAGTTGCAGAATTTCCACATACTGCATGTAGACTTCTGCTTGCACGTCATTTCAGACCATGCTTATCTCTCACACAGATCACAGACTTCAGTGAGCAGGTTTTCCTGAGTAAAGAGTCCATACCATTTTTCATCTAGCCTAGGGGAAAACTGGTCATTTTCCAGAAAACTTCTACAAAATATATATTCCCAGAAATCATTCTCTGATGCACAACCTTATTCCCTCATTTTCCATTACAGTTTATCTCACAGCTTGTCCCACCTGATACTATACTGAACACTAAAGGTGATAGTATCTAACTGTACCTCATGCTTGATTTCTTTAGTGTAAGCACAATTTGCAGTAAAGTATTTTACTGAATAGTAAAAAGGAAGCTTATCAGAGAGCTCCTTGCACACAGATACCCAGAAACTGTTTTGTATACTGAAAGACTGTGATGGGAAGGAAGATACAAAGTCCAGACCACTGAACAGTCTATTTCAGGTAATTCACCAAACCAGAAACTCACATCCAAGAGAGGACATTTCAGGCAACAACTGGAACCTCACACAAGCATGATTTTGAAGATTACCAGGGAAATGGCTGAACAGAGTCCATATCCAGTGTGGTTTGCCTGGGGGTCAAGAGGCGAACTCCGCCAGTCTGAGTCATGGCAGGACTGCATTCCAGAAGCAAGATTTTTATATTGGGTGGTACTTTCAGGAGAGATGACTACCCAAAATGAATTGCTAATCAACTCTGTGTCTTTGCTCGGTTTCTTGTGAAACAAAATGAACCCATGCACATAGCTGTGAGATATTGCTATAAGGATCATATCCTAGCAGATTGGAGGGTTACTCCCTTACTGATGAAGCCTCCCAATTTCTGAACACTAAAGTCAATAATATCAACTTGATATATCTTGATTTCTAAAGAAGGCTACTAAGAAAAAAATTCCTTTATCCCCAAATCACTTCGTCCGTCAGATTGAGGTTTCACTGGTGAAATATAAGTTAGATCAGACAAGACTTGGTGATGTTCCATTCTATGCCCTGCTAGCTAGTAAATTTGTAATTTAAAGGAGAAAGCACCAAGTAGAATTTTTACATTTCTCCAAAGTCAGTGTGCAAAAAAAGGCAATTTTTCGCTCATTATATACTTGTGTTCTCTCTCCTGAAGACAACAAAACCATCACACATTTACTTACAGAAATTAATAACAAGTAGATTTTAACTTCATAGCTTCACTCTTCTATTGAATCCTAAGAAAGCATTTCCAAAAGACTTCAGGCTTCTGAATATTTTAAGTTAAACCATTCCTAGACTCTTCTTTGCTGGTTTTCTGCTAAAGTAATAGCTACATATAACTACATATAATGTAAACACATTAAAAAAATGAGATGCAGGCTTTAAAAGGGGGGCTAAACACGTGAAATACCAAGTTGTTTCGAATTTAGGAGTAGACTTAAAGTACCAGCAAAATTTTCATTTAGATTGAGCAATTGTAACTTCCCTCACATTTACAAAAAGGTTGCGAATTCCTTGTCTTCTGCTGTACAGGAGTGGGGCTATTAACTTATATCCACTGGTAAAGTAAGGTTTTAGGGTCCACTTGACTCAGACATAACAAATCACACTATGCACATACTACCAAATATGTTTTTAGTTTTTTTAATAGAAAGTAAATCCTGATATTGGATATTTTGATTAACAAGGATGGGATGAATTTGATAGTACTTCAGTTTTGAAAAATTACTTTTTTCATGGTACTGTCCAGATTCAGTCCACAAATTTCAGTTAAGATCTCATTAACGATAGTGATGGAATTGTCATCTGAGACTGATTTTTTTAAAAAATTAGTCATTCTACTTAATGATAAAATAAAGATGTAAAAAAAATCAAAGGCAATAAAAATATTTTGTTTTTCAGTATTGAAATATAAATCTTACCAATGAAGAGACTTTCAAACAGTTACAATTGGAAAGATTATCATCCACTATCATTGAAAGACATGATAGCTAATGCAAATTAAGCTTTTTATATCACAGTTTAATGTCATTTTAAATTAATAAAAATGAGACTTATATGTTCATAGAAATAGATTATAATGCATTACTCTAGTCTGGCTTCTCATGCTCCCATGAATTTGGGCACTGCTTTTCATTCTCAGTGAACCATGGTCTCAGACACCACAGTGATTCCTGTGACAAACACAACATTTTACTGTATTCCTTGCTTAAAAGGCAGCGCTTGTGATTTCAGCAAGAATCACAGATTAAATGGGAGGGTTTTTTCTTAAAATTTAGTTTCTGAAGCTTAGAAGTTGCCTAGAAATCCCAGGCAGACAGCTGAGGGGTCTGAAATTTTAGTGCAAAGAGGCTTTTTGAACTTGCATGATTCCCACCTCTGCAGTACACAAGGTGGTCTATGAAGAGCAATACATTTGGGGCTGTGCTGGTAATTCACACCCTGTTTTTCTGATTTCTTGATCTCTCTATTAATTCTGAAGGCTCTCTGGCTCCCCATTCAATAAATACTCAAGTGTTTTGACTGCCAGGTTGCTGAGAGCAAATCTCCTTGGCTGACTGCTTTTCTAGATTATTTGCTACCTGAGCACTCAGCTTTCCTCAATGGCAAGCCTTGAAGCTGAAATGGCAGAGGAGGGGCTGATGCTATTAAATGCAAGAGAATAGGCACATATAGAGGTCTAGCTCCAAAATTCTCTGTCAGGGAAAGAAGCCATGTAGTGATGGAAGCAATCAGGCAAGCTGGCAGAAAGCCAGGGGTTTTTTTTACCCATCAGAAATCTGCCCAGTTCTGACAATTTTTTTTTTTTTTTTTTAACATTAACATGTTTCGATTTAGTGAATCTGAACTTCCTGACTTAAAGCATGTCCTACCAGAAAATGTCCAATCATTTCTGGAAGGGAGAGCAATTTAACTTATTAATAGAATTTCAGCTTTGTGGATTTAATTTTAAAACCAAGCCACTCTTCTATAAAAATTAATTATTTATGAGTCATAACAGTTTTACTTAGTTTACTTTCTCAGGGAAGGGTAACTGAACTCAACAGTGCTGTTCTAATTCATTGCCCAGCAGCACTGTGAATTCCCCTCAACAGCAAGTATAACCCTTGAAGATATGTTCCCATCTGAGGTTTTCTTATCTCTTGGAGAACTGTGCAATAGTTTTACATGTGTTATGTACCTTTCACTCTGTAAATGGCAATGACAGTCCTTCCTCCTTTAGCAGGATTTCTGCTTTTCCAGTTTGTTTGGGGATTTGCTTTCTTGTGGTTTTTTACTTGGTTTGTTTGGGGTTTTTTGAGGGGAGAGGGGGTTGGGATTTTCATTTGTTTGTTTTGGTGGTATTAATGCCTGCAGCAGTTTCTTCAGATTGGTGACAGAGGGAATTTTTGAGGAAAGAAGTCTTTTGGGGGGGTTGGAGAATGATATTTTCAGGGGTTGTGCATGCATATTTTGGTTTTATTAATAAAAGAGAAGACCAAAAGAATGTACCGGAAATGTTTGCTATCAGCTTTCACCCTGTTACCACTCTTGTATTTACACTGGGACTTGAAACTATTCAAACCACTTCAGGCTGTGATCTTCTCTGATCACAAAGGCTAAATAGGATCAGAGCTACCCAGTGTTTAGCTGAAGGAAGTCCAAGAAAATTCCCAGGTAGCAGGGAGTGGGATGAAGGAGGCATCTTTCCCTCTGTATTCAGAGAGGAGCCAGTGTGCTGCCAGAGGCAGCATGTATCGACAGCACGGGGCCAAACACTCCTGTGTAATTAAGCCCCATTCAGCACAGAAGCAGAAGATCTAAGATGGAAACATTCCTAGATGAAGCTGTACAAACAGTCTGTGTTCCCAATTGGTGTTGTTATTCCATTTATCTGCTTTTCTGCCTTCTGTAAAACTAGTCCCTTATGCCTAATCCAAAGCTCCTGTGATCTATGCATATCCTCTGTTTTCTGTTGGGATATTTTTATAATTACATTTGCCAGTGTCTAAGGTGAGCAAATTCTTCCGAATACAGTGCACAGCCATTCCATTCTGCATGGATTTCATTTTTCGTTCACTGCTACTCAATACAGAGAAATCTGATACAGCCCCACAGGTTTAAGTACAATCCAAATTAAACTTGATCATATCTCACAAGCTCTTCATTATTCCTGAAGAAATCTCTCATGTACCAATAGAGCAGCTGTTCTAATCACATTTTAATGCCTTTTGCGGATGTTTTTGTGAAACCTTTCCCCTACTATTTTCTGCTCACTATCCTGCATTAGAGCTGTTGACCTCTGAGCATATGAGCAGTTTGAGACACCATACATATTGTACATTTTTTCCATTTTTTAATTAGTTTTACCCAATTTAAAAAATTGCCCATATCAAGAACACTTATGTGCTTGATATGATCCAGTATGAAATGAAATTGTTTGAAATGGTTATTCAAATCCTTGTAACTAGTTCTTCATTCTGGATCTTACCATATGTTAACAATTTCATCACTTTTTTCTTGAGCCATCATCTTCATCTAGTAAGCCATCAGCAAATAACTCACAGCAGCCTTCCACATTTTTATGTTTTTTCACAGCTGCATCATATAGGTGGCTCACAGTCCTGTGAAATAATCAGAATTTTCTTTATATATTTGCAAGTAATTTGCAGTTCATTGTAAAAATACTTTTATTGGTCCCATGATATTTCACCATGTACATTTTATGCCATTAAATGCATTATACCACTTCATTCATTAAGGGCATACACTATTTCAGTTGTTCGCAATGCCTCTGAACTTTGCGTCATGGACAAATTTCATTAGCACTCTCTCGTGAATTAAGGTATTAGAGAATACAGATCCTCTGGTTCATCCTGGAGTAATGCCCCTCTCATCTTAGAGTTCTCTCTTCGCCATTGCCTATTGTTGCTATCTCTATAACAAGATCCATACTTACAGTTAATTTGCAGACTTCGTCCTCTCAATCCTCTGCAAGTGGGATTTTATTAAAAATTTCACCAAAGTCTTTGAGCAACTCCATCTAAATTAAACTATCTGCCTCTGGACCAGATGATGCCATAGGTCCTATCCATCCTTAACTACTTCTATGCTTCTTTATATAGATTAGCAAGATCTCTTTTATTTCTCCTCTCTAAAAGAAAAAAAGAAGTTATTTATTACACTAAGTTAGCCTAACATGGCATGTTTTGCTAAACAAATCTCACATTTGTTCCATTTTTTTGTTTACCTCCATGTCTTGCCTTGAAAATCTGACATGTATCCTGGTACATATGCTGTAATTGTTGTTTTATCTGTGTTATTCTACACTGCACCCCGTGGGCTAAGCTTGAGTTAAATGTATTTCTCCTTCTAGGATTGAATTGAAAATTAAAGAAGCTAGTTAAGCAACTAAAAAATTTTCAGCATTCCAAATCATATTTTTACTCAATGATCATTCATCTTTATTAGTTTCATCTGTTTCATCTTTATTACTCTGCATTGTGTTTTTTTAAACACAGTTACTTTAGCTTAGATTTGCCAGCTTTATGTCTGAGGTTTAAGTTCTTGATATGTTTTCAGTCTTTTAAGCTCAAGATCTCTTTAAAATCTGGCATTTTCTCGATGGGATATTATGAGAAGAAAAAAGACAAGTCGTGTTCATCTTTTTATTTACTTACACTTGTTGAATTCTTTCTTTTCAGGAATTTTTCAGTTAAATTATGTCTATACTCTCTGCATTTTTCAATTTTTTTTTTTTTCAAATAGGGGCATAAGACATAAAAGCAGCATCTGATTCACCACTAGCATATTCAGATATCTACAATCATTATATTATGTGGTTGAATTGCCATGGGGGTTACATTTGATGGGTACTGCCACTGTTCTGTTTCTCAACCCTACTTTTACAGCAGTACCACTTGCCCTTGAACAGATTTACAAATTCCTACATGTTCCTATTTTTCATAAAGTAAATGAGGAGTAAGTCAAGTGAGATTCAAACAGCTCTCTCATGAAAGGATAACTACTTAATAGGACAAGGTAAAATTAATTTTAGAAGTACATTCCTGACATATTGTAGGTTGACTGGCCTATTGAACAATTATCTTTTCAGTGGTTTCTCTTAGGACAGTAATTTCAGTCCTAAGTACTGAAAAGGATGGGCTATGCCAATAAGCCTTAATATGAGAGGGAATTTTCCCTGCCTCAGGTTCTGATCGGAATGCAAGATATATTCACAGTGACAGCTATACATTTACTGAACATGTTTCAAATGAGTTGCTGGAAGCAGAGCAGTTTTATCCACTCTGCAAACCTTTAAGTTTACCAATAAAGCTCCTGTTTGAAAACGATCTTCTGTAATAAATGCATGTACTGCAATCAATTTTTTTTTTTAAAATGGGGAAAACTAAAATGGCTGTGGTATGCAAGTTTTGTATTTTTTCCCAAATTTAGTATTAAACTTGGTTTATGTAACTTTAGCCTTGAGTTTTCTTGCTGTTATTAGTTATCAGTATCTTGCAATGAACAGTTAAAACATTGCTACCCTGAGTGTTTATCACTCTTGACAAGTTTTTTTTTTTTTTTAGTCTTCTTTCTTAGAAATTCTCTAATTATTAGAGGCACTTCTCTGCAAAGATTAGACACAATTTCAATTTATTTTAAGAAAAGACATTGTACTGAAAACAGGTTTCATCTACAAATTTGGCTTGTGTTATCTTTGTCCAGCAGACCTTTCAGTCCTTCTATCTTCCCTTTTACTTCTCTTACTTACTTTAGTTTCATTCTCACAAAAAATTATATATAAAATCTATACAGTCATTTATATATGAAATATGTAATCATTCACAAATAAAATACCAAATTGTTGTGAATGTAATTCACTATACCATTATTAAGCCAGTCCTATAATAGATTAGCAGGTCTTTGTAGTCTAACCTCCACAAATAATTTGGATACATCTATAGGGTTTAGAGTTACGTTGCTGTATGGAGAGGTGGAGTTTTTGCATTTAAGATACCCCTTTATAATGCAGTTTCATGGGTTAGGACTTCCTCTCAGAGGAAAATTCTTGCAATATTTTCACTCACATAGTAACAGAACACACTTCCAATTAGCAACAGTATTGCCCAGTAAGGGCAAGAAGGAGGATCCAAGAACAGCACACAACAAATTTCCCTTAACTCATGCTCAGTTCTCAGGAAAGTTATAGAGCAAGTATTCCTGGAAACCACTTCCAAACTCACGGAAGACAAGAAGGTGGCTTAGAACAGCCAGAAAGACTTTATGAAGGGTAAATCAGGCCTGCCCAACCTAGTTGCCTTCTCCAGTGACTTGATTAGTGCTTTGGACAGGGGAAGAGCAGTGGCTGTCACATGCCTTGGTTCAGTAAGGCCTTAGACACTGTGACCCATAGCATGTCTATGGCCACACTACTAATATCTGTCTCATTAAATCGATCAATCAGGCACGTGGAAAATTCACTGGACTACCAATCTCTAGCGATTGTGATTGGTGGCATAGGTCCAGCATGTAGCTGGTTATGAGTGACATCTTTCAGAGATCGATACCAGAGACTACTCTGTCCAGAGTACTTGACAGTACAGGGAATTCCAGTTAGATACCACACAAAATGTTTTCACTCTGAGGATGGTCTAACACGGCAACATGTTGCCCAAAAAGGTTGTGGAATTCCTATCCTTAGAGATATTCAACATTTGGCTTGACGGTTCTTAAACTAGGCAGGGCTTATCAGACCTGCTTTGAGCAGAGAGCTGGATTCAACCTCAAGAGGTATCTTCCTACCTAAATTATTCAATGATTCTACAATTTATGAGATGTTCAATTATTTCTGCTTAGTTGGTCTAATGAGAAACTTGTTTTTCAGGGCACCAGATTTATTAGAACACGAAGAAATTTGTTTCAAGAGACTGAAGTTCTTTTAAAAATACTACCCAAATACAGCAGACATGAAAAACAGATCCGACAATATACGTTTTCAGACTTACAAATTATGACAAATTTGCTTTTATACTTCAGGAAATAGTGCTGTTGTGTACATTCTTTCAACAATATTACATGTGACTAAAATATTGGTGAATAGTGAACTATTCAAATGTATGTAAAAGTCTTCCATTAAACTTGGCTCTTAACAATTATAACATCTTCACAGAAATAATTTCCAATCAGCTTTCTTCCCCTGACACAGATAGATTTTTTGCTGATATGATTGACCTCCAGGCCCTCTTAATGCAGCTAGAGGGTGAAAAACAATTTGATCTTTTGCCTTGTAGGGCCAAGCTTAATCTGATAAAAATCTCTGCAATTACAGGATTCATCAGAAATAAAATCCACACAAAAATTCATCAAAAACCTTAATAAAGATACAGAGTAGTAAATTGATTCACCCTGCAAAGTTATTTGTTCAAAAGCCTTCTTCCTTAAGTAATACTTAACATTTTATACTACTGGGTTTTGAAGTATATCCTGAAGTACTCAGAATCCTTTTTTGCAGACAAGCAGTGCTTGGGACCAATTTAACCTGATGCAAATGAATACTTTGATTCGTGCAAGATTTGCACCACTATATCAGCGGAAAATAAAGAGTCCCTGTACCATTTGTGATCCTTTTCTATTAGCTACATAATTTCAAATATATGTTGAAAGTTTAGAATTCTTTTTTTTTCCTTTTTTTTAATACTATCATTAGTGTCCTGAATGAAAATATAATCTGCTTGTTAGGTAACTTAGTTTTTATTCTTATTTTATCTGGTTTTCACATTGGGAAAAATTATACAAGCCCTAGTCATTTCTGCAGGGAAAAAAAAAAGGGCCTGGAATATTTACTACAGTCTTCTTCCCTATGTCTATACCTTATGTCATAGAACCTTCAAATTGCTTAGTTTTCTAAGTTTCAGAATTAATACACAATCACCCAATGTGCAATTAATGTGGATTTACAAAAGAGCTATCATGCCTTGCTTCACTGTTTATTTCAAAAGAGCATCCTTCCCTAGACAAGCACTATGATTTTACCAGCCTTTTATTTTTGAATAGCAACCAATAGGTTTTGAAGCAATTATTCAATAGCATGTTTCCTCTCTGCCATTTGATGTGACCAAGATTCCTCTGAGGTTCTTCTTTCAGTTGAAAATTCAAATTCTCTATAACATCAAAGACTGGAGTTATTGCAAATGATTTTTACAATTGCTTTGATTCCCAAAGGTACTGTAAATAGTAAAGAAATTGGCTAACATAGTTTTGTTTCAAGAATATCAAGTTGTGAAAGGATAACAGGTTCACAACTGATTACCATTTGAATCTAGCTAATAAAAAATCTTTCTGTAACACAGCCATGTACAGCATATAAAAATTGCAACATTGGCAAAATTTCTATTTAGCATCCTGAGGTTAAAAATTATTTAGTAAAATGTAATGATCAAAGTACAATACAAGAATTCAAAAACATATAATATCACTGTTCTCAAAGGGACATGTTTCAGAAATTTTGATCATACTGCAATCTGCTCAAAGCTGTTAAAGTATGGATAATTTCGTTCAATTTTCCAGTAGGTTTCTGCCTTGAATAAGTAAATAGTGGGTAATGGTTTGTGTCAAAGTCCTTGTAACACTCCATTAAACATAAAGCATGACAATCTGATCAGATGTCTCTTTTATAGTCAGAAACTGACTTGTGACTTTGGGAGTTACTCAGCTGCATCAGGTCACATCAGAAGTCTAGTCTTTTCATCTTCTAAAAATCCCTTATGGCTTTACATCTGACAAATTTTGAATCACAGCATCATGACCTCACTTTTAAAACTGCATTTGATATAGTCCAAGCACTGTTACTGAATGGAAAGTAGAACACTCTTCTGCTGGGGACTATATAAAAGGAAACCCTCTCTTTTTTCTTTTTTCTCTTTTTTTTTAATGCTTTAGATTAAGTCACATCCTTAAGCTTCAAATGAAAAGAAATTAGAGGCCAGCTTAAAATACATGCAGAACCAAGGGAATTCCGAATTAGAAG
The DNA here is from genome assembly GCA_013397895.1 of Origma solitaria. Taxonomy (NCBI): domain Eukaryota; kingdom Metazoa; phylum Chordata; class Aves; order Passeriformes; family Acanthizidae; genus Origma; species Origma solitaria. The sequence goes on from VZRL01005927.1 coordinate 1,282,341, forward strand.
AGAATGATTTGTCCATTCAAACATTATTTCTTCGTTTTTTCAAGAAGAAAAATATTAAAAACAAACAATCACTCATTTAAATAACTTAGAATAGAGATTCCAGGCAAATATAGCATTAGAAATCCCCTGTGTTGTGCACAGATATCAGTAGACTCTGCCTATGTGAAGTCTTTGTTACATTTAACGTAACAATGAAAATCTAAAACATGATGATTTCCCAAATGAAACAGTCATCTTTCAGAAACTATTTGCCCATTTCTTTCTTTCCTGCAGGGTAATCTCACTTGTCTGAAGTTCCTAGAAAAGGAAAGGTTAGAACATGGTAAGTGAGGGAAAGAGTAAAGATCCAAACGATAGAAGACAGGAGAACATCAAGGAAAGTTGAAGAAAAAAACAGCTTGTTCCCAATGTTCACCCAGGGTGGGAGATCAATGGAACCTCTTTAAAGTAAAAGGATCAGTCTCAGTGAATTGAGAAGAGAACCACTGGAAAAGACAGGAACAATAAAAAAAGACACTTTATACATTCCAAATTACTTTCCAAAGCCAAATTTGTGGCTTTGCACCTTTGGCATATTGAGGTTTTACAGTTTGTAGCCAAACCTTTTCTTTTTCCCTGCCACAGGGAGGGACTTAAATCATGCCCCCTTCCTGGCCAATATTATAGAAGATATGGTCTATCATTCCTGGAACACTGACATTGTGAAAACAACTTGATGATATTATAAACAGTGTTTCTATATAATTGCTAACATTTTAGATGTCTGATTTTATACAATAACATATGACTGATCTGTGTCAGCTCATCTAACAAAGTATGTTGTCACCTCTCACTCAAAGCCATTCCTTCTCACATTCTTGGAAAAGTGCAGCTACAAAAGCAGAAAATTAATAATATAGAAAAGAGGAGATGTCCAGCCATTGGCATTATCTTACTCTGCACTAGATGACAGTTTTTCAGAAAGAAACACCTAATTCTGGTATCAGTTTTATACAGAGGTTTTTTGTACGGACTTGCTAACGAAATCACACTTCCTTTCTTACAATTCCCTAAGTTGACAATGGATTTTTTGGGCAATCTTCCCAAAATATTTTTTTGTTGGAATATAATTTCAGTGTCATCACTACCACTTTTCTGAAATAGTAAGTATAGATTATATTTCAATATTGTGTTTAATTTGCAACTATAACTTGCAAATATTTCCATCATATTCTGTCCTTTTCCATGAAGTCTGTCTTTCTGGAACACCCATGTACAGGAGCATGTTTTCCTTTACCTCTGCCTCCTGCAGCAGAGTTGAGGGAAAGAGTTCATTTTCGTCACAGTGGATGGTATGGGGCTGTGTTTTGGACTTGTGCTGAACCTACAGTTTATAACATAGTGATGTTTTTGTTATTGCCAGGCAGAGCTTACACAGAGCCAAGACCTTTTCTACTTTTCCTACTGCCATGCTGAAAAAGAGGCTGAGGAAGCATGGGAGAGTGGGAGGAGTCACAGCCAGGACAGGTGACCCCAACTGACCAAAAGGATATTCCAGACCATGGGACATCATGCTCAGTATATGAAAGTGGGGAGAAGAAGGACAAGGAGGGGGAATGTCTGGAGTGTGTGGTGGGGCATCCTTCCCTCCCTGCCAGGCCGACAGATTAATGGAATTTTTCTTCCCAAGTCACCACAACTTGTGATGGGGCCCTGCTCTCCTGGAGATGGCTGAAAACCTGCCTGCCCATGGAAAGCAGAGAATTAATTTCCTGGTTTGCTTTGTTTGCATGCATGCTTTGCTTTTGCTTTCCCTGTTAAATTGTCTTTATCTCAACCCTCGAGTTCGCTACCTGATTTACACTTTTGATTCTCCCTTGTCCCACTGGTGGGGGAGTGAGTGAGCAGCTGCATGGGCCTTGGTTAATGGCTGGGGTTAAACCATGACAACCATACAAAGCTGAGTATTGGTATACAAAAGAACACATTTTAATCAATTAGAAGAAATAATAATAACTCCCAGTTAATTCAAATTAGCTTCTTAAATCCCTTCTATAGAATAAGAACCATTAGTAATATTAAACTTCACTAAGGAAAACACTATCTTTATTCTTGGTGGAATGGGAAAATTTAGTTAAAGCATGGTTCATGCTCCTGACTTAAAGCCTCTGATATGAACTGAAAAATTAAAGGAAGTGTAGTCTAAATTAGAGCCTTTTAAAATATCCACAAAATAGTAACCTATTGTTCTCGTGGGATTTCAAACTCTTATGCTTAATTTCCAATAGATTGGCAAAGGAAAACTCTAGACCAAATATTTGGTGTAACTTGAGTTTTGCCCATTATTCTTTCTTCTTACTGGCTGAAAAAAGAATCTTGATGTAATTGTACCCTGGAGAAAAACAGTTTCTTACAAAGCACAAAGCCAGGTGCAGGAGAGCTTTTATTACAAACAAACATCCTTAAACTGAGGCCTGTGACCTGTTTAGAACTGTTTAGGATTTAACTAGTCGTAAAATAGATACCAAACCACTGAGATATCTACTGTGTTTAATATTCAATGAATTGTTCTAATGTCTAATGATCATCAAGAAAGGATGTTATGCAATTCTCAACAGACTTTTTGTTAGTAAAGTCATTAAGGAAGCATAGAGAAGCAAATTTTTTTTAAAAAGGAAAATAACATTTTACAGTACAGAAATAAAATATTTATGAACCTTTTGAGACAAACATTTTAATATGAAATAGTACAATTAACTCTTGGGCAATGTTTTCTTATTAACACCATACTGTGAGGGGAGTTGTCTTAGAAAGTTTATTTACATTTTGTTTAGCAAAGGAAGAAATATATATATATTTTCACCAGAATTCAGAAAGCTTCTTGAATTAAATCAATATAAATGCAAGCAGGATGAATTTGAAAAGGGAAATTCTAAACACTTCAGGGATTTAATAGTGATTTAATACAAAAAAGAGTCTTTGACCCCTCTCCAGAAGTGAACATGATAGCTGTCCTATAGCATAGTCCTTTTTATGTTTCACAATGCCTCACTTGCACAGAAGTGAATTTCATCCTTTATACCTTGAAGAAAGTCAATGAACCATGCACTCATCTCCATGACCTTCAGTCATCATAACAGGATGGTCAGAAGAGAAAATATGTGCAAGTGAACAAAAAAAAGTCTCAGTGAAAAAGCCATAGAAAATTAACAACTAAGTTCCCTTATTAACATTTTTTCTTTGCAGTTATATTTTCTTTATATTGTCAAATTTTAGGCTTTTACTGTAAACTGACATTTTTTGCTATGACCCTAGCCAAGTTCAACATTCTTCATTCTCTACTCTATGTTTAAATGAATTCACTACAGGCCATAATTACATTTGGGTTTAACAGAAGTCTGGTATTGACTGCAGGTGGCAAGGTTTTGGTAGTGGGGGCTGGAGAGCTGCCTACTGTAAGAAGCCACCAGTCAGAGCCAGTTTAGCCAGTTCCCAGATGGACCCACTACTGGCTAAAGCTGATGCCGTTTTAACATATTTGGGAAAGGGTACAGTATGTGGTGTGGCAGCTGTTAGAGGAGTGATAAATATGTGGGAGAAACAGCCCTGCAGACACCAAGGTCAGTGTAGAAGGAGGGGGAGGAGGTGCTCCTGGTGCCAGAGCAGAGATTCTCCTGCAGCCCATGGTACAGGCCATGGTGAGGCAGCTGTGTCCCTGCAGCCCATGGAGGACGACAGTGGAGCTGAGATCCACCCACAGTCTTTGAAGGAACCCACATTGGAGCAGGTGGATGTGACTTGAAGCTGCAGGTTGTGAAGAGACCACGTTAGAGTTGACTCTTTTCAGGATATGGGGCTCATGGAGAGAAGCCCACATAGGAGCAGGTTTTTGGCATGACCTGTGACCTTTTCAAAGCAGTCCATTCCTGAAGAACTGTACCCCATGGAAAAGACCAATGCTGGAGAACTACGTTAAGGACTGTATCCTGCGGGAGGGACCCCACGCTGGAACAGGGGAACAGCATGAGAAGCAGGAGAAGTAGAAATGAAGTGTTATGAATCGACCACAACTCCCCCATTGCCCTCTGTCACTTTATTGTCTACTTATCTCCAAGGCTGAAGTGCATTAATTTAAAAATCACATTCTAGTATATCCACTTGCAGGGTTTGAGCAGATATATTCTATCCTTCATACTTATTTTGAGGAAAAAATCAACAGTTTTAGAATCCTATCACAGATTTTAGAATCATATCCCATGCCCCTTAAAAACTTAACTAACAATTCATAGAATTCACTAAAAGAATGTGTTTATAAGTACCTAGAGTTGGACAAGTTACTAAATCTGTTTGATTGACAGGGCTTTTTTAGTAGTATTTTCTGTGTTTCTGCTGAAGAGAAAAAATTCTCATCGACAAGATTCAATTTACAATTCAGTATCACATTTTAATATATATAAGATTGGCCCTGGCATACTTTTCTAGGAAATATCTTCAACTGCCTTAAAATAAAGAAATTGAAGAAGTCGTATTAAAGTGACTTGAAATGACTGAATTATAGAAAGGAATAACATACACTCCAAAACCAGTATACGAGTACCTCAAAATTTCTGAAAAAAGCCAAGAATTTGTGTGCACCTTAGTCCCTCATCCAGCAAAGAGTGTTTATCAGCTGAATATTCCATCATTTGTTGTGTATCACCCCATTTCCCTTCAATAATTGTTTACTGAGTTTTATCTTGTGTAGTAATTTAGTGTTTAGTTAGGCTTACTGTTTTTTTTTCAAGAATTATTTCATTTAGAATAATAACCAATAGAACAAATCTGTTGCCTGAGACCATGTCTCAATGCCAATAGCATGCAAAATTGTCTAGTAAATTAAAATAACCAACAAGAGCCGTCAAGCTCCATAGTGTCATTTCAAATTAATCTCTGTAAGAAAACTCAGGCTTTATATTATTAACAACAGTAGCTGTAATACATAGTTTTTCCATAGCAAAATGCAAAAGTGACAGCACATGATCTCAAATGCCAATTAAAACAGACAGCAGAAAACATCTTTTGAGAGAAAGATGAGACTTATTTGTAGTGCACTGTAAGAGCAATAGAGTAGCTAATGTACATACCCATTATATTTTCTAAGACACAAATGTGTGCTCAGTAGCAGGAAGTCCCTGCCCAACTGATAAGAAAGGAGGACTATTCTAAAGTATTAAAAAAAAAATAGTGAGGTTAAAATTGGGTTATTATTCAGCCTGCTTTAGTTTTGAAAAAGCCTATTTTATTTTTAACCCTTAGAGAAATGATTCCAAATAGATTTGAGTTTTAGAATTATTAACCTTTCCTATATTTTAAGGACTAATGGTCTATTTAAAAGATTATTACTAGAAAAGAGGATAGTTCTTTTATTTGCTCAATCTGAAACACTTATTTTGGAACTATTTGAAACAATTTTATATATACATATTCAAGAAAGAGTTATAATTTAAATACATATTTATTAATCCTCTGGAAAAAATAGAACAAGTCCATAAAGTTAATAAAGTCAGATCAATGATAAGTGCATATTAACAGGCTTTTAGGTTTGGGATATGTTTCATTTAATGAAATTGCCACTATGATTGTCAGTAATAAATGAATTATAAATAAAAGATATATTCCCTATGTGACTTGGTGGTTGGAATTCAGCTCCAGGGATCAGCTCAAATTAATTTGATACTGTTATTTCAGTATAAAGCAATAATCTACAACAGAAAATCACCACACACAAAGTGTGAAAAATCTTTGCTATGCACTAAAGAATGCCAGCAATCAGAAAGACAAGGGGCAGATTTATTTGCTGTCTTCAGCGAAGTCAGAGAAATACCTGAAGTAATATATATTAAACCTCAAAACATTTTATGGGCTGAAGGGAAGTTAAAGTGGGAGTATGAGTGTAAATCACGCACAGAATTGTGGCGGAATTAATGAAGTAGGGCAATTGCTTTTTTCAGTTATAACTTTTAGTGTTTTTCATTTTGCAGTTTGTACTGATTTAGAATCCACAGAGATCAGAATGGAAGAAAGTTACTCAACAGGATTGCTTCTGAGTGTGGAAGTGTCTGTCTGAAGTTGAACTTTATTCTAGGTGTATTCAGTATGGTTTTAGAAAGAGTGTGTCATATAGAAGAACAGATAAAATACAGGGTTTCAGATTTTCTTTTTGTAGGTGTGGAGGTGATAAAACATATGGTTCCTCTTATTTGCAGAATTTTATCATTACAGAACAATTTTTATAATGGTCTGTAATCTAATCAGAGTAACCAGAGTAAATGCCAAATAATCACTTTGTTCCCCACCTATACGCGTACTTTTAAAATATTACTTGCATTTGGAATAATAGCTGCAGCTACACGCGCAGCTAGTAACTCTTGGGTAGCTATGGAGCACTGAAAAGAGTTTAAATATGACTTCCACAGGGCTAATAGCCACAAGGTTATTCATCCTGACTGCGTAATATGAGACTCTGTGGTCAGAGAGACTGAATCATCAGGCGCTTCCAAGAATGATACTGTCACGTCATCCTTGGATCCTGCTGCCCATCTACCCATGTGCCCACTCGAGAGCAAGAGAATAGGACCCCTCTGGGGATGCAGTGCTACCTACTGCCCCAATTTACTTCGACACTTTTTCCTCAGATACCAGTGTTAGAGGTCAAAGTGACAGTTTTAAAGGCCCATGGCATACTGAAAAGGCTTTTTCTTCATGTTTTGCTTTTTGGGTTTATTTTAGTAGAACTTCAGTGAAGGCCCCTGGCTCACTTAGAACCTTTTAAAATGCAGTGCATATAACCCAAAACCACTGCAAAGGAACAATAGAGGCAAACACTGTATTTAGTATGAAAAATAGAATTCATACTACACTTCCTTCTCATTCTTTATAAATACCAACAGAGGTGATTCTGAGGAGGAATGCTGGACAATAGCCCCGCATATTGTGCCAGCTTTACCTTACACGGATCAAAGACCCATTGAGTGGATCACAGGATTTGTGCCATGTTTTTTAAAGCATTCTCCTCCATTACAGAGGCTTCATGGGATTTGGGCACTTTTGACCTTAAAGATCACACCCACAAGCCAGTATGTTCTGCAATCCCAGTAATGAGAACGTTTCTACATAATTCTTGGATATTTTTGCTCACCTATTTTTACACAGTATTTTTACAAAGCACAATTAACTACAAGCTTCTCTGTTTATCTGCCAATATATTTGGAAGAGTTTCTGTGGTTTAAGCAATACCTAAGCCTTATGCCATACTTCAGCTGAGAATAAAAGTAAGTACTGAGCTTGAAAAATTTATTTCTTAGAGGACTGTATCAAACTGTATTCATATGGACAAGTTTCCAGAACAACAGGGATCTGTACAGGGCTCTGTTTTGCACTGTAATACTTGAGATGTGGAGACAAGGTGTAAAAGGACTTTTATCCTGTGTAGGAATATATTAATGAAGTTTGGCCAGTGATAGCTGCAATACAAAATTTTCATCTCCAGACTTGCTTGTGAAAAGCAGGGATCTGTGAACAGCTAAATTGTAAAAGTGCTTGGTGGGGGAGCTAGAAGTAGTGACTTGTCACTGCTTGTCAATAAACCAGAAATGAGCCTCTGCCTCTGAGAGGCAATCTAAGATGACTGCAAGGGCATAACAGGTATGAAATATCTCATCTCCCTTGTCTGTTATCATTGATCTGAGCTTGCTAGCTAGAGCCTGAGTGAAGCCGGTGCTGACCTAATTGGCATTTAAACATGTACCTGCTCCCTGGCCGAGCCCTGTGTCTTGCCCTTGCCTGCCCAAGCCACGCTCAGTTCAGTCCAGGCTCCTTTCAGTGAACCCATGTGTCACTTGACTGCCACCTCAGTTGTTTCACGGAGGCCTGAAGTGTCTCATCTCAGGCTCCTGTTACAGGACAAGCTGTGGTTTACATTCCTTTGTAATTTGTCTCACACCTCACCCTCAGGTCATAAGACTTGCATTTCTGCTCACAAGAGAAAAAAATTTTGTTTGATCATACTCAAACTGGACTTTGCAGTTTTTACATCATGGCAAAGCAGTCACAGCTCAGACAGAAGACTGCTGAAAATTGCTCTCTGGCCCTCCGTTAATTAAACTGATCCCAGAACAGGTTTTGTAAAAAAATACTTTTTTATATTCAGCCAAACACAAAAAATATGCACAGAACAGGGCCAAAATAGCAAGCTTGCATGAGATTTTTTCTAAATTTATCTTTGCTTGCAAGTATGTGTAAACTTCTCTTTCCCCAGTTGCACCCAGATCTGTGTAGCAGCAAACAGAAAATACTGCTGCACTGTCTCAGCACCTTCTCTTTGAGATTGGGGAACTGCATGTTTTTGGGGTCATGATTAAAGACAGACAACCTGGGTGAGCACATCAAAGAAACCCGTGCCAAAACAGGGACAGGAATGGACTAAGGTCGCATCCCTACCTATAATACCTATAAATCCCTTCCTATAAAAACATGCATGCTGTTCCACTCAGCTTCTTTTTGTTTCCATCTCCCTTTTTAGAAATAATACTTAACTGTAAGGTGTTCCTTCAGCCCTAAGCTCTGTCCCCAGCCACACTGCCCTAGAAAATAAATCACTATCTTCATTATAGTAGATGAGATAGCATTATCTAAAATTTGTTCACCTATATATTTCTGAAGAGTTTTTGGAAGAAAAAAAAGTCTGCCATTTCTTTCCTGGTCTTTAAAATTGTTTCATTACCTTTCATTTTCCCCACAGAAGTTTCTTTTGATTTAACTCCACACCACCTTCAGAATGATCAGAAATAGGTAAATTGATATGCATATTCTACAATACAGTAGTGAGAAATCCTTCATTTTTCACATTTCTTGCAACTAAGTGAAATAGCTGAGCTATTTGGTAACTATCCTAGAAAGTTTGGTTACAAACTCTATTTTTGAAGGTAAATTTATTGTATTTAAAAGTAAAATGTTTCTTGGAGTACTGTCTTATTAGCCATGAGGTTTTCATAAAATAACAGACATTAGCTTCAAAATGTTGGTTTCCCAGATCATAGATTCATATTCCGTCCTGTGTCCTTATTGCCGCACACCATCATTTCCATAAGCCTGTGTTTGATTCCATCTAGTTGTAACTTGATGTCTCCAGGTAAAATAAAGCCACAGAATTTGTTGGCTCTCTCCTAATGTCTTCATTCTTCCACAAGGATTTTCTTTCAAGGCTCACGTTTGACAATACTCTTTCCAAATGCAAGTCTGGGTGGGTGGGTGGGTGGGTGGGTGGATGGATGGATGGATGGATGGATGGATGGATGGATGGATGGACATTAAGTGCCTCTACTGCTTCTTTTGATTGTTTCCCCAAATTCAAGTACACTACATTGCACAATGTACTCACCCCTAGTTCCTCACTAATGATATACAATAGGTTATCTTTTGTGGTCACAGAGCACTTATTCCAAGTTGACCAATGTACCTGCTGCTTTCCTTGTGGAAATGGGTGGAGGTCCTGCTTGCTCTGAGATATGTCAGCTTACAGGCACTGGGATCATGACCTGAGAAAAATTACTTTCATTTTTGTCTGTAATAGATGGAGAGGATGTTAACCTTCCCTCCCTTTGTGTTTTCCTATACCTTGTGTATTTTCACTGATACTCTCAGCTGCATTCCTGCAGCCAGCTGTCTGTGTTTTTAGTGAGGATAGGAACTGATTTCTGGCTCATATTGTATTATAACTTCCAAGCAAAATATCAAAAGGTATGTCCTTTGATATCTTCATTGACAGTATTCCGGACCTTAACTGGGTGTGTGCAGAAATATGCTCTTCAGACAACAGACATGGTTTCATGTTTGGAACTTTCAGCTGCATTTGATACCCTACCAGCATCTGACATTTTATTGACCCATATGAGATCATACCAGAGCTCCAGAAGCCCTGGTACCATGACCCTCTTAAATGTCTCCCTCCCACGCACTCTGCTTCACCTTCATGCGAAGGTGTTCTGAAAATACCAACATGAAACACTAAAATAAGCAGTAATTTGTAGATGTTTGATGAGTAGGGTCACCTATCCAAAAATCACAGAACTCAGAGGAATGAGTAGTGTACCTTTCTGGCAGAGGTATCACAGGGCTAACTGCATTAATTGGAAACCCAAAAGCCATTCTGGCTGGAAACACAGTGGGTCACTTATCTGGTTCTCAGAACACTCTTCTAAACATCAGTCAGCAAATTCTCCCCAGCTAAAATTTCACGTGACTGTTTCTGTGAGTGTTCTTCCCTTCGTCTCCTTTCATGTGCTTTTGGAGTAATGCACAAATGTTTTCTGACATGACCCTAATCTGTTCTCCTTCCTTGCGAACTTATGAACCTTCTTTTCAGACTAAATCAATCCCTCTACTTTCTTATGGGCTCTTTTCTAGGGCTCTCTGAGGTGAGCTTAACAAAAATGAAGAGGCATGTATTTTATGTTAGCTCATTTCTAAGTGCTTAATTATCATAGAATAACCCATAAAACCTCAATCCATCAGTTTCAATCCTTTTTGTCATGTCATATTTTCAACTCAAATTTCCTTAAGCATGTGAAATTCTGGTACTGGTCCCATCTTCTTAACTGACCTGAATATGCAGCTTTAATCTTGTCCTCATATAAATCCAAAATCCAAATGGGATTTTCTTGTTTCAGAGATTGTGGGATTCCGAGTGCAGTCAATGGGACATTTCTGATGTGGATAAGATTATTCTGATATTCCTAGTGGCCATGCAAGTTTTTTACGTAAGATACATACCATCTTCTCAAGAGATCTAAGGAAGCAGTGGGTGTGGTTCACACATAGGTCCTGACATTTCCTCAAATCCTACTGCTCCAGTGAAGCGTGGATACTGACTGGGCAAGGGTGTACCAAATGCAACACTGTCATATTACCAATGCCCTCCTGCTATCCCTGTACCTCCACTGGTCACATGCAGAATCCTGACATGGCATCACCTCTGAATTGCTCCGGAGCCTCAGAACTTGATTGTCTTGTACAGGAATATCTTGACTTATTTCCTTTCAATAATTGGTGTGGGAGAATCAAGTTTGCCTTTGACAACCTCAAAGGTTCAACACTTCATCAGCTTAATACAGCACAAAGGTATGAATCCCTTAATCAACAATTTTTAGGTTCAGACATAGTCTTCATATCTTTATCAACTCAGTAGCTTTAGAGAGATGTTTATAATAATTTATATTGCATGATCTTTTCTCTACTTCTCCTTTCCCAAGCAACCTGACAACCTTTTCCCTGACTTTTTCTTTAGCTGACATTATTTTCAATATTGTTGTAACTCATTGTAAAATGTCACTTCCAGAATCCTGCAACTATCACCAACAGTCATGGGTGCAGTCAGACATATTTTAAACACCTTGATGTATTGATCTGAGTTGGTGAATCTGCTTCCTTTGTCACTGTCAAAGGTGAAATCTTGCCATTTGAAGAGGTATGTACAAGAAATGGGTCGATGTCAAATAACAAACCAGGTTAAAAAGAAAAAAAGAATATGAAAAATTATATCAAACTGTGAACTACTTGTCAGCTGTATAGAAAAGGCCTGGAAAAGACCAAATTCAAGACCTTCTGTAGAAGTCATGGCACCCTTCAAGCCTGTCACATCACTGTCTCAGTATTGGTCAACAAGGGTTTAAAGTTATAAATCCTCCTTGGAAGACAAAAAAAAAAGGAAATATCTACAGTAGCTCTGAAAGATACCTTATTCCCCCAAACCATTAAAAATCTCAACTCTTCCCTTCCCCTCTTCTGTTTATGTAATTCACTTACTGGAATTGCATGTCAATACTGCAGTATACAGTTTTCTTTGTAGCATCTCCAGATCAAACGGAAAAGAGATGTCATTCTTTAAACTGTGTGAAAGAGAAGCAAATTAGACAGATATTAAAAAATATCTAGAATCTATTCAGAACCTTTTTAACTTCTTAAGAAGTTTTTTATATGTATTGAGGAAACAGGGAGCTACCTTCTGCGGTAAAAAGATCTGTCAACCACGGAGAAAATTTTAAAAAAGGATGGAGGGAGGCAGAGAGG
>VZRL01005927.1:1294572-1351805 GCA_013397895.1 Origma solitaria
GGAAGGGAAGGGAAGGGAAGGGAAGGGAAGGGAAGGTTTGGGAAGGGAAGGGAAGGGAAGGGAAGGGAAGACGAAAGGAAAGGACATCACTGCTCCCGTAGTATGAAGAATAGAGAATCTATCTGCTGCCCCTGTTTTTGATATAGATATCATATTAGGCATAGGAAGGAAAAGCTGGATGAATATGTGAAAGTATAGAGCTGCAGGGAGGGAAGTCTAAGAAGAATCAAGCAACCATCATTAATCTCCTGAAAGCAAGACTTTCACATGCAGGAGCATAAAGACTTCCTGTGAATATTGAACTTTCTTATTACATAATACAAAAAAGGGCTAAGGCAGCATAAAGTGAACACAATTATATTAAGCTGGATATTATCAGAAATTAATACAATACCATTTCAAAGAGATTTATGACAGTGGTATTGCTTTTCAGTGGTTAAATAAAGACCTTTTTGCACAAAACTGGCTGTCACCTCTGGTAAGTGGAAACACATGCGTTTTCATTCCACTGCATATAACAGAGGCATTTTGTCCTGAAATTTAAAAAGCACACCCAATACATCAGTAATCAACCTCCATCCAGGGCTGCATAGAGATCTATGGCAGGTGTGGAAGCTTATGTGGAATCATATAGGCATGTGAATACATCCCATTTCAGCTGTAACTTAAAATTTTATGGAGTCACATTACTCAAGTTATTCATGATGAACTCTTCACTGTATTTTTCTGTGTTCATGACTCACATTTCTGAATGCCGCCTCCAATCCCTCTTACTTGACTCCCTACCCTCACTCTCAGCCTCACCAGTCTTTTCTCGTGTGGTGCAATGCAGAGAACAAAGAAATATAACTTCAGAGAAGATCAATATAGTATACAGAAAGAAAAACAACTGATGTGGAATGCAAGAGTTTTCCTCATTTGCTCCCCTCTGTAATAAGAGGGACTAATCTTCTGTAAAGTTCTCCAAAATTTCCTCAAAAAAGATTTCTGATGCAAGACACTAAATGGTGTCTTGTCTTTGGTTGAAGGGAGAATTTTACTATTGGTAACAGGAAGGTGACAAGTCTTGCAGTCATCTAATCTGTCATTCTGTGTGTCTTCACTTCCCTGCCTTTATCCTGAAGCTCTAAATTAGGATAAAAGCCAGATAGACTCATTTCAGTAGTTACCACTAACCTACAACTTTTTTCTTGAGTTCTTGATTGAATTAATTTTACTTCTAATTTTATTTCTGGGTGGGACTTTGGGTGGGTTGTTGTGGCTTTGAGGGGACAGAAGTGAAGGGCTATTCAACCCTCAAGACTCACAGGATATTTTTCTGTGTTTAGTTTAATTTAACTTTTTGTCTCTATTCAGTCACAGCCTTTCTAAACCACAGGATGCATTTTGCTGCCTATTTCTGCAATGGCTGCATCAAATCTATTCACTTCAGAAAGAGTCTTCCTTTGATAGAAAACCTCTTAGATACAAGATGACAATTGCTGTCATTAAAATTTTCACAATCTAAAAGCTATAAATGTTCAAATAACAATTCCTCTAGCATGCAGCAGATAAAAACTGTGCTTTGATTTACTTCTTAACACATTACTGAAGTCATCTCTTTGAAAGCTTTACAGCATGATTATTTCCCAGCAGCAGGGTATGCAGAGCCTAATTGAAACAATTAAGGTGACATCTAACAGCTTCAGTTGCATTTTGAGGATATCAGTTTGTATTAATATATTTCCATATGAACAACATCAAAATTTATGTTATTCTCTCACACTTTGGACAAATTACAATCTTAGGGAAAAATTTAAAATTCCTTTTCAGAAAGTCCAAATGCATCTAGGGAAAAAGGACTGCCTGTGCCTATTTACTAAACAACCAGCATCACATCCTGCAAAAGAAACACATTTATCCAGGACATGAAATGCTGCCTCTTGGTTGTGTATCATTTCTGATAGTGGCTATCTGTTATAATGGAAAAAGCATCAGTGATGCATCAGGATCTATCTGGCAAGGCACTATAAGGTTCTCAATCACTTGGTCTCTGCAAGGTGACAGATGTTGCAGCTCACGTTTTTTTTCTACAGGATCTTCAATGCACTGAAAATGTCAGGTTACAGCAGCAGCAAGATCTCCATCTATTTATTCCAAACTGAATGTAAGACAAAAGTAACAGCACAGAATTGACTGCCTCTGATGCATCAGATGTGTTTCTCTCATTCTGAAATGCTATCTGCGCCTCTATTTCTTTTTTAAGTAATGCAGTAGCATCTCGATCAAGATCCGAATCAGTGTGTGTGTCTCACAGACCTGTGACAGTTGAAAAGTTTCCATCATGAATCAACCTGCATTGCCTTCCCCTTTGGCTGCAGCCAGTGCAGAAAGCTTTCTCTGGCATGGTGCGATGCGGTTACACCCAGCCCTCAGTGCTGTCCAGCCCGCTCTGTCCTCACTGCCTGTCCCTCTTACTCTCTGGGCTTCAGAGATAAGTTAAGACACATGTTCAGCAAAAGAGTGAGGCAAACAATGGGAGGGGGGAAAAAAAGCCTGATGGTGGCTCAGGATAGGAAACACTGTTATTTAGATTATTCTGGTCTCCGTTATCTGATTTCAAGCCATTTTAAGTTTTAGAGATAGCAACATAAGCAGAAGCCGAGTTTGAATTTGTAATGATAAATATAGAAACAGGAGGCTAGGCAGGGAGGACTGCTGTTCAGTATATCATGCTTGGTGTATGCTGTGAATTTCCACTTTTTCTCCAGTGACATCTCCCTGAAAAATTCACGTCGAAAATTGTTTTTCCTTCAAGTTGTCCACTGCTACTTACGGAACGCTTTTTGTTTTGCTTTTCATTAACTGGCTGGTAATGCTTTTCCTTTCTCTCAGAAAGTCATTATAACAGTCTTTTGAAACAACAGGTTTCTCTCCCTCCTTCCCCCACCTAATTACTAATACTTTGCAGTGCCCTCATTTAGAGGCCAGAACAGTTTTTTATGCAGCCTCAAGGAGAGGGAAGAGAGTGTAAATCAACATTAATGATTCATTTGCAGCCAGCCCTTGGTATATGAGATTATATTCTAGGAGTTAATTTTCCTTTAAAATAATATATTTAAAGCTGCTACAAACCCTAAGGTGTTCATTGTGTTCACATGCTTTGTATTCATTCAACTCCCTAAAACAACCCACTATGAAGAACTACTCCGCATTCTGATATTTCACTTCATGTTAGGTGGCTGAGAAAAGGAGTACCAATTTAAAGAAAGAACACTATACTTATAAACAACATCCCGTAAATATTTTCAAATTTGCTCCATTTAAAAACATTTAATATTTTAATTTTGTTTGCTTTCAGATAGAACAATTACCTCTAAAAACTTTGTCTTTTAAAAAGCTTAATTATTTTCCAGATATTTTTGATGAATTTCATATAAATAACATCTTAGTTTTGGCCAAAAATGTGCACTGCAAATTAAACCGGTTTACAAAGTATGATTAAAGTCTTCCCATCATGAGCAGAGGAAAAGATGTCACCTGGAAAAGAAGGAATAGCAGATGTCAGGATAGCCATGGTGAATAATATTTGAAAATAATTATAGTGTCAACTGGGCCATATTTTTGTAATAGACATTTTCAACAACATCAACTACAATGAATTTTATCAAATAATTCCAGAGTTTTGCATTATTTTAAAATAGCAAGGAAATTCTTCATGTATGTGTTCATGTATTTGGAAAGAGAAAAGCTTTATCAGCAATTTTACATTTTTCAAGAAAAGACTAGCTTAATAGCTTTTTCACTTGAATCTCTCTGGAATCTTAAATCAATTTATAAAATGCCAAATGGAGTTGTACAGGCAGCATTAAGAATCACTAGCTAATTCTGACGCTGCATGAATTTTCATACAATTTGCAAAGGTGCGAGTCAATATAAAATGTTGTGAATGACTTCAGTGAATCACACAAAGTGTATCTCCTCTGAGAAAATGATGAGATGAAGTAGTTGGTACAAGAGGCAATTGGGAAATCCACCGAACATTCACTTCGCAAAGACTTATGGTTGCTTTTGCATCCTCACAGTCATAGAGAGCAGACTGAACAGCTTTGGAATGTTTACTTAGCAAAATGCAACACTGGTGTGACAAAAATAAATATACAAGCGCATACGTTTCCAAAATCCTGAGCCTACTAAATTACCCATGTTATCTAGAGCTGGAAGCAGAAGAAAAAGCATAAACAGTACCTTGTAAGGTAGGATTTGAGCATATCCCAACACAAACAAAAGGATTATGTTTTGGCCACAGGATAGGTGCCCAGGCCACTTTTCTGTATTGAACAGGAGCTGCTTAGGCAGGGATCCAGACAGACCAGATCGGGCCAAGAAAAGCTTCCAGTTAGCCTTGTTTTATTTACCTGCTCAGATTCTACTCTGCAGTTTGAAATAAAAGAGTGTGCAGGTGTATTATACCTGTTCAATAAAATATTGTGCCCCCAGGAATTCACTGTAATGCAGAAGAGTTTCTGTCACTACAAAACCCCCAGAGGCAGCTTCAGATTGTAGCTGCACACAGCTCTCTAGGTCAGCTAACATGCCCGCTTGCTTTTGAAAGTTTTGGCCAGTCAAGAGCAAAGCTCAGGCTTTTCAGATGAGGTGCTGGCATGGTATTTTGTCTTGTGTGGACAAAAAAAAGGGCACCAGGATGACGTATAACCTGAGTAAGATTTTCATACACAAATCAGGCAGAGTAGCCAAGCTTCAACTGGAAAGTAATAAACCCTCAAGCTATTCCAGTATTCCTCCAAAACTCCCACCGGAGTTTTTCAAGAGCTCAGATGACTTCTTGCAATCTGTCTGCTTGAGCAAAGGGAAGAAACTGAACAGGGAGATGGAAACACAAGCTTAAACTGAAGCTGGAGCCAGAGATGCAGTCCTAGTGAGCACAATGCACAGAGGAGAGGACAAGTTGAGCTGGGTGAGGGCAGGGTAAGATTTCTGCAAACTGTTTGTTACACAGCTTCTATGAGATGTGGATTGGTGAGACAATTCACATCAGCTGAACCCAGAAGTGGAATTCAGTGTCCTAAAAACAGGCACCTACCACAAAAGTAAATATAAAGTACCCTGACTGCTCTGCAGAAGAGTTTGGGTCAACTACAGGTCTTTTCTGTTTGTCACATCTTCCAGACCTGTGTGGATGTCTCAGGCACCTTACAGCACCAAACATCTGCATCTAGGCCCCTGAATTTCCTGCCATGTATTGAAGCAGTGTTTTAAAGTAATTCTCATTTTGACATATTTTGTGAATATCTGAGCAGCTTGTTTTAGAAAAGCATTGCAAAGTCTTGCTGAGTATTTATTGTCCAAGGAAATTATAAAATGCACATTCTTTCCAAAAGCATAGCTGTAGGTCTTGTACAATTTCCTCATCTTAGCAGTTGATTTAAGTGGAAAAAAAATACTCATTTTATCACAAGGATTTTGATTCCACTGGGAGAGTTAGTGACACCATGAACATATGCTACATCACTTGAATACTCTCCAGTCTTGCTGATACATCAACCAGGCTTTTAAAACAGCTTCCAAAAGCAAATTCTGGTGAAGATGGGGACTGCGTTCCCTTTACTCCAGGTCTGAAAATGAAGCACATTAGAGAGCAAGGGCACAGAGCCAAAGCTACTGTTACCAGGTCATTAATGCAGAAAGACCTTTATTTTTTGTGGTTGTTGTTAAATGCAGTCTCCACATACTCTAGCCCTGCACACACACTCCTGTGCCATCTGTAACACCCACACACATCCTGTGCTATCTCTCCAATATCCTACATCATACTTCTGGAGGAATCATACCTAGCAAGTCAGACATTCGCCATTAGGAAGACTGGGCTGCTGCAGTAACTGTGCTGTGAGTCACAGCTCTCTCAGTGCCTGAATCATTTGAACAGTTCCACAGCTCTTTGGGAATAGATCCCCACTCCTTCACAGGGCAGCTTTGTGCTTTTTTCACTGTGCACATGGATTTGAAGGGTCTGCAGAAAGGGACAGGCTGGCTCAGCATACAAGGAATGTGTCTCATATATTTGGCTTTTTCTAAAAGAAACAATATCCAGTGAGAGTAGGAAGGTCCAACTCTTACTCTTCATCATTTACTGTACCAGCTGGCTGACGTCATTCCCAAGAAACACCACATCTGAACAGCCAGATTAAGAAAGGATGGAATTAACAACCCACGTGGATTTTTAAAACAATGCAGTAAGACATATCTAAGTCTTGCCAAACAGGCACAGCGTCTCTAGTCCTGACAGCCCATTGACATTTTACGCTGAAGTTATTGGCCTGTTTCCATAGTAAGAATGGGAAAAACTGAAACTTTGAAAATGTATTAAAAATTATCTTTAGTCTGATCATCCTCCAGCCTAATGAAACAAAATGTTTTGGCAATATATTCTTGCAGATTAGCCAAAAGGTTCCCTGGTAGCTCAGATTTGCCTTGGCCCCTTTTGTCACCTATACAAGAGCTCAGCAGCTCCAGGGTGTCAGCAGGCAGGATGCTTCTGAAAAGCACCAGTTGAAACTTATCAGGGAGCCCCAGGACATACTGTCTTGCAGTTTGAGTGGATTAGACATATGATACTAAGGTGTCCGACAGCAAATTTTCAGTTACAATGGGGTGTTTTCCAGTTAAGATCAGCCACTGTCTGACACATACATGCAGACACAAGAAAAATACACATAAACTTGTATGCATTTATATAAAGAGATATTAAAAAGATATACACACACACATGAAAGACTGTTTTCTGTTTTATAAACTATAAAACAAGATATACATGGTCAAGCCTTGATTAAGAGCCTGGGTAGGACACTGGGTTTATAAAGGGTTTTAGGTAAAAATCATGTTGAATGTTTTGGAACTAAATCCCCTTCCAAGCCACACTAGCACTGATGTAATATCAGCAGAGCTATTTGTATTGTGCAAGAGCTAGAGGGAAGAATGGCTCTCTAGGTTTCTTTGCCTGAGTGAAAAAAGTAAGTAAAGATCTCAGGTGAGATTCTCTGCTGAGGATATATCTTGCATGCCTATATGCATAGAATTTTCTCTGCACCCTTTCACTGGATGCAACAGATCCTGATGCCCATATAATGTTTTTTACAGATTTTTATAAACTGTAATCACAACTGAAATAACAGAGTTACCATAACATGTTCAGCCTTTTAATGAAAATAGTTTCAAGGGCTGTTCAGAGTTTCACAACAATATAAATATTCCTTTGCCCTTTTTCACCAGCAAAATAACTCACTGGTAAAATTTTACTGTGGCAGTCATAAGAATCATTTAAGAGGCTATGAGAACATCCATAGTACATTTGTTATAACATATTCACACTGGCATACACAGACCTAGAGGTATATGCACAAGCTATACCTGTGAGAAGTTCCTCTTTGATTTCAGTGATCACAACAGATGACTTTGCATCTTCTCAAGTGAAAAAAAGGTTGCACCTCAAGGAGTGGGGGTATCAACCTAGGCTCTGACAGCACCATTTGGTGGTGGTCCTCCAGGTACAACAAACTTGAGAGTTCTCTGGCTTTGAAGGGCATCACACTCAGAGAGACATTGCTAACCACAGGCCATTGCAGTCCAGGAGAGCTTAAAGGGTCTCACTTAGGACTGCTATTTATAGGGCAACAGGAGGCTTTTGTCATAGTAGTTTTTCATCCTGGTTGCAATTTGGGCTCATAACTTTCTTGGAAAGTTCAATCACAAAAGAGTTGCTCCACTTAGGTTGTTATTCAGGCAAGAAAATGAGTTCCCAAGGCTGTCAGTTAAAAATCATGAGCTCATTAGACAGCACTAGTTCCTGGGAGCAGACAGTGTTTCCAAAAATCTCAAGAGGAGCTTAGCCCAGGTGCTGTTCATCAAGGCCAAGATCTAACAAGCATTTCTGGGATCAGAGTGCAGCCAGAGGGAAGATTGGGAAGGGGATGCACCATCACACGACAGTGGCAATGATGCCCATTTTTCATCAGTTAAACATGGTCACATGAGTGGAGAAATAAAAAAGGAAGCACTGGCTCCCTCCTTCAGATTTAGTCCTTCAGAGCCACCTGCCACCTGCATGGGTGGCAGCCTGCAGAACAAAGGTAAAATTTTAAGTGCTGATGCCACTGTCTCCTCTTACTAGCAGAGATCTTGTCCAGGCTCCACATCTGGGCTTCTCAGATAGAGAGCAGCTCATCACTAATGCAAATCTCCCCATCTATCCTTAGCACATGGTGAATTTTCAACCCCTCCACCAACATACTCTGCCAGGCAATAATTTATTTTGGTTTTGCCTACTGTTGGTCCTTCAAAATCTTATTGATGGGATTCCACCCTCTGTTTAACTACTGCCTGCTATTATAGGATAGCCTGGCGTCATATTTCCTATACGTAGCCTCGTTACTTCCATGGTGATATGTGCTCACTGAATTCAGCATCTGGATGATTGGGAGAGTATTTGGGCATTATAATAGAAATAAATCACACTGCATGCCCCATTCTTTCTTCACTGGCTGCAGCAAACAAACAAGATACCAGGCTTTCAGAAGAAGGAAAAGAACATTCTCATTCCTTGCTATTGAGCAACTTCATTTTCTGTAATGTAATGGAAGATTGACTGTGCCAACAAGACAACAAATTCATTAATCTGTAGCTTCATGGCTAGAAATTAAATAACAGCCACTTCATGTGCTGCAATTGGTTGATTTAATGGGAGAGAGTTAACCAAAGTACATTTTACCCAAAATCTCTTTTATGCAATCATAAATGATTGAGAAAAGTAGATGAGACCCACCAACTTCTCTCCTTCTAGTCTAGCCTATGAAAGGGACAGGATCTTTATTGGACTGCCTCATTCTTCTTATAAAATATGCTCTTTGGTACTCATTCTAGAAATTTTAAAATTACCTTTGGCTTAATTGAATTTTTTGTATCCAAGTGCCATTTAAGAATCTGGGCCCATGTAATTTTATTTTTCAAAAGTCACAGTACGATTTAGTAGAGAAAGACAGTTCCTTTACAGTCAAAAAAAATCATATATCCACTGCAATTAATAAGAAAGTAGAAGAAATTAACATTGGTATTGTCTAATACTTGTTATAAAGCAAAGAGCACAGACTTTTTTTTAAATTATGATAACACAACACTGAGCCCAGTACCCATATAATAATACTGTAAATATAGGATAATTGACAATCTGAGTAGAATGTAACCCCAGGATAATTATGCACTTCTCTATATCTTTAAAACAAAGCCTTATCGTCACATCTAAAAAGTGGAAGTTACATGGTAATTATTCTTTGAATTACTTCGTAACTGGTAGTATAATTATCAAGTAATCTGCATGAAAATAATTAGGTATTTACATAGTCTTTGCAATGTAATTACAGAGTAGTTGGCTGATTATGCAGCATGTGCCTTGTAACAGAAAATGATACCCGAAATACAAAAAACCCTATAAAAATACTTTCCATTTCAAGCAAAATGAGTTAAATCTGAAAAAGAATTTGTCTGTATTTTGTGTGAATATGTGTGAGTCTCTGTGTACACGTACATGCCTCTGTGTGTGCATTAGAAGGTGGAAAACAATATAAATAGAAGTGTACAAATGACAGCAGTTTGCTCAGTGGAAGAAATTTGTGAAGTCAATAATTTCCCAAGTTATAAACTTCTCTCACAAGACAATAAGAATTTCTCCCATAATTCACAACTGCATTTTTCTCTCCATCTCACAAGCCCATCTGCATTCAGAGATGTTTCATGAGTTTGTAGACACAGTAAGAGGATACATTGATTGTTTAAAAACAATTACTTTGGATGACTTTAACTCTTATTTTCACCTGAATAAAAATGAACTAATAGTATAATTTCTTTCTTTTAAGACATTATTAATAGTTTATTTTTTTTAAATAAAAACGTGCCAGTGGCAATAGTTAACTTCTTTTTGTGAGCAAGGCAGCCCAATAATTGATTTTGATCCTATTATGCATCTGCACCTTCTGCTCTGGATGCACAGTTCTAGTCATATTCAATTATCAGATGCAGACCACACAACAATGGAGATTATTTCTTAAGTAGAAATTAATTTTTGGTAATCATTTGCATTAAAATAGCGATACAGTGTGAATAGAATGCAAGTGCTTGAAATATTTTAAATATATGGTCACAAAGTAAATTATAAATGGAAAGGAGTAAGAACATTTCTTGGATATCACAGACAACAAACAAGCACCACCAACAGAAAAAAATCTGAGGAAACAATCATTATTTTTGCAGTTCTCTGTTATGAAATTATTTTCTTCTAGATAGCTTTAGCCTCCATATTGTACAAGGCTCACCCCATCTATGTACATCAATATTATGAAATCAATAAGAAAATCTTTTCCTGTGGATTTTTAAGGCAGCAAACTATTTATGATCATCTGGGTTGAATCTCTACATAAGACAAACCAGCTCATTCTTATGTCCCATCCAAACTGATGTGTCAGAGAGCTCTTCTTTAGATGAACAAGTGTTTTTCCTCTGTTTGTTTGTTTGGTCTTTACTCAGGGAATTCCCCATTGTTCTTAAAATGAAACTGCCTAGGTGAAATATTAAATGCAAAATTAAATAAGGATTTCTATCTACTTTTTTTTAATCCAATAAATAATATAATCTGATGGCAACTATATAAATTAGTTTCTTGAATGTATAAAACTCAACTCATTTTTTTATTTTGAATACATTAATTATTCCTTTATGAAATATTCCAGAAAAAATACATGTTTAAAAGTTAAGTGAATAACAAACCTATGAGATGCACCTCACATATCTGGAATTAACTTTTCCTGCTGAAACAAGAATATGCTTCAAGCTGACTAAGTGTGAGAGTTCATGCTTTCCTTCTGTGCTCAGCTTAATTTCATATAGAAACTAAGAACTGCTGATAGGACTGACACTCAGGTAATTTCTTATGCATGTAAGCGGAATTTGAGTGTGACAGTATGCATCTATATTTTCCAAGACTTACTTTGCATCAGGACTGTGACATTTACACGGTTCAGAATCTCATCTACTATTTATTTTATTATGAAAAAAGGGAAACAACAAAAGCCCAGATATACTTACTTTTTATTGTGCCCACTAAATTGGTAAATTTAATGGGAGAGAGTTAACCAAACATCTCAAAACTTCTGTCCATAGCTATCAAATGCCTTATCTTACCAATAGAAGTAAAATGGATGACAAGAGTAATTAGCTGTCTGATGTTTTCTGTATCATTTGAACAACAAAGTACACCCTGCTACTTAAAGAAGCAAATTTCATTGTAGATGTCTGAAATGGATCTGAACATGATTACACTGCTGTGTCATTAAGAAAACCTAAAGTTCACAGCAAATACCAGTGACTGCTAGGTCATAAGGAAAAAAAAAACAAACAAACAAAAAAAAAAAAACAAACCCCAACAAAAAGGCTTAATTCAGAATGACAAAAATAAAAGGCGAGAAAAACCCCATAGGTCAAATTGAACTGAGGCATCTGTAGAGGGACTGAACTCACTACCAAGCTTTAACTGCGATAGGGGATGGAATAAGAGACATCAACTCCATTGTGCTACACAACCTCCATTTCCCATAACTAACTGACTGTGATTAGAGCTTGTCCAGTATATAAGGAGGGTTTTTTTTATTTTACAATCTAGGGTGTCACCACAATGAACCCAAGAGAGAAGATACATTAATGACAGCTATGAAACTTTATAAATGTGTCATTAGAAAGCTGTGGAAAACTGAAAACAAACAGAACTTTGTCAGGTAATAATCAGACTTTATGAGTTGATAGCCAGTGACACTAACGAGTTAACACTGCCAACAAGAAAAAAAGACTCCAATTCACAGCATGATCAGTATTTTAAGGTCCAGACAGCCTTGAAATATGTTCATACAAGTTTAAGCCATCAAGTTCCATTTCTGTTAGACAGGAGTTTTTAAGAGCTATTTCCATTTGATTCAATTGATTTACATGATAAACAGTGCCTGAGCTAGGACCAGCCACTGTCTCATTCTCCAGCCTACACTAGGGAACCCAAGGCCCTCAACACCTATGTATTTTTATTCCTTTGTGTTTCTTTTTTTTTTTTTTTTTTTTAATTTACATTTCTCTGTTAATTTCTGAATTACTATGGTTAGTTAATACAAGCCAGAGCCATTAATGGGCAGCAGATCACATGAGGGAAGTTCTTGCATGCCGCAGAGCAGGTTAAATTGCCCTCTAACTCTCCAGGACAAGCCTGAATGGAGACTCCACAGGAGCACAATTGGAGTTAAGAGCTCTGAATGCTCTTCTATGGCAAATGGCAGTAGTCTGACCCTGCAGGACTCTCTCTCTTGCAGCAAAGTGTGATAAAACAAATGCCTCTCTGATTAGAGGAATTAGTGCTGCCTCATCTCCTGTGCGTCTGTGTCTCAGTCTTCAGAGCCAAGTACTCTGCGGCAGGTGCAGACACACTGTGGCTGGGGGCCAAGACCTGAAGAGGTCTAGCAGATTTTTTCCCACCTGCCCTATATAGTTCAGAAGCTCCCAAGTTGCATGACAGCAGTTGTTTCCCAGCTGAATCGCTTCCCTCCAATTTAGAAGGTGTCTGCTCTGTCTTTGAGGAGCCACATTCGCTGTGACCAGAGGATTGTGAGAAAAAAGGATGTTTCAGCTTGACGCCCAGACAGGGCAGGCAGCTCTAATCTTCCATGCCCTCTGTTTCAAAGAGATGCTTCAAACACTGAGGAAGTTTTCATCACCAGGGAATTTCTAAAAAGCTGTGAACTCACCTGGAAGCCTTTTCTTCAGTCAGGTCACCTCGAGTTCTCTGTCCTCCAATAGTCACTATTTTCACAAACTCTTTCAAACATAATTGTCTCAGAGGTTACAGCTTTCCACCCAATCAGACAGCAGGTCAGAGAGCCTAAAAAGCACTAGAGTTGAAAAGGCTTTTATTGGACATGCCTGAGTAAATATGGTTCAAGTGGCTTCTGGAATGAAAGATTCTTTTCTGGATCAAGTAATGGTAATTGCACATCAGTAATCATCAATACTGGATTAAGTCTCATAACTATAACTATACTATTCATCAGTTTTCACACTGAGTTTATATTCATTTTATGCTACACCTATTCGTTTAAAAGCTCCTATAAAGCCAAATATTGAAGCCAGGTGAGAATTCTAGTTGCTATTTTTATGTGATTCATTTATCCATCTTCACAATATGTGCTTTCAAATGCCAAATTATTCATGTACAGGATATTGCAAACCATATTCAGTCTTTCTATAAAACAAAGACAACACTACCAAAAATCCCTCCACTTAAGCCAAGAACCTCAAGTCCTGTCTTTGAAAATACTATATATATTGCCAATCTCAAACCCCAGAATTAAATTAAAGAAGGAGTTTTGGTTCAGTCTTTCCCCAAAAGCCACTTAGCACAGATAAGTGAATGCAGTTTTTCTTTTGGGTCTCTACTCTACCCACAGTGCTCCACCCCACCGCAGGAGCTCATGATCCTGGCCACTGCATCCTCCAACAACTATATACACTTCTAGTCATATAGTAGCCTTGGAAAGAGGAAAAATTCAGAATTTTTTTACACTCAGAAGCCATCATCAATATGACATAAATGCTGCCTCAAAATTAAAAAGTGAAAAAATGATAAAAAATTCACACTCTGCTAGAAAATCATACTTTATCTAATGTTTCTTTTGTTTTTTAAAAAAGAAACAGCAAACACAAAGCATTTTTGAAAAATACTTATGAGTTGCATCTCCCTGCTTATGGTGCAACCAAGAACTACTGACTTTCTCTAGATTCCTAATCTTCAGGAAATATCATTGCAACTTACCTATCACAGTTTAATTAAAATCTTTCTCCAAAGAGCATTAAACCAAAAAATTAATTTAACAAGCATATCTACGGCACTGAAACTGTGAAACTGAACAAAGGGGGGAAAAAAAAGCCTTATGAACAACTGGGAGTGAATAAAGAAAACTACAGAAATGGCTAATGTTCAATCTGGGACAGGGTGTGATATTTAAAATAAACAAAAGTGCCACAAAAGAATTCCTACCTGCATGTAATTCCAATAGCTGACTCTGCTGATACTTCCTGGTTTTGTAAGTGTTGGCTTTCTGAATTCGCTGATAACGCTGAGTTAGGAGTTTTGCACAGAAGGGTGAGATACAGGCATTTCCAGCCGTATCCATCAGATGACAGATTTATGGAGATGTTGCATTTTGTTGCAATCTCATGTTTATGGTTTGGCTGTACAATGTGCACGGATATTATTGTCATGTACCAGCCGGGCGGCTCCTTCTTCTTGCTCTGCTAACAGGTGTTGATCCTGCTGGGAGAGGCAAAGTGCTGACTCACTGCAGCAGATGGGGCTCCTGAAGTCTGTCCCGTTTGTACCAGACGTACAAGCCTCTCTGGAAGACAGACCTTGTGTGAGCTCTTCCCAGGGAGGCACATCCCGGCTAGGTCTGTCTGTTGTATCATAGCTGACCTAGAATGTCTCTTATTTTCTGCAATAATCATGGAGAATAAAACAATTCACAAAAATTGAACATGGACAAGCTGTCCTGAAGGAGGCTTAAAACCCTGATTGTTTCTATATTGCATTCCAGATGTATTTCTACATGTTTTCCCTCTCTCAGAGGTTATGAATGTCAGGATTAGGTGTACTTAGCAAACCAGTATAAATCCACTATCTTTGGTTTTGGTTGAGGTGCCTGTTATTCAAAAAGTCAATTACTTGCTGTTGTTCATTTTTCAACCCAATACTTTGTGTTACAATTGCAGGATGACTGCCTGTTGCTGTAGTTTAGTTTAAGAAATGCATTAGAATTTGCTTCTTCTCAGTAAGCCAGTGTCACTAGAATATCAGGTTTCAAACGCACTGTAACACGCCCTTTCATGGTTTCCCCTAATATTTTATTTCTATGACCCAGCCAGATCCAATATTACACCCAACAGTGAAATACTTCGTGATGATACACACACATGAAATCAGACCTTGTGCAACAAAGTTAGTTGCTGTAAACTATTGGCAATTCAGAGACAGTGATAACTGCTAAACTGCTGTGGGACTTCCCCCCTCATATTAATAATGTAAGTGGACTTAGGCATTTCAAAAGAACTTTTAGCCCTTTTTCTAAAGGTCACAAGCTCTTCTTACAACATCACTAAGCTGGCCATTCCAGTCTGTCCCATCTCTACCAATAGTATATACTTATTGCCTCCCTTCTTAAATAGATTCCCTCTTTTTCCAAAATTATCCACTTCCATGCTTTCATAAAATTGTTCAATTAAACATATGAAAATTTGAAAAGAGCTTAAAGGAATCAAAATAGAGGTAGGAATAAAGGTAACACCAATTCAAAAGCATAAATTCTCAGCCATAAAAACAGAAGTTATGTTACTGTCTTCATCTAATAGCTCTGTGATCTTAATGATTTTACCTTTGGTTTTTGCTTTTGTTTTCTTTTTTCTTCTGTGTTTTTACATACTGTTGATTACTGACCATCAAAAGCAGAGGGGAAAAAAGATCAATTCTGAATTTATCTTTGAGAGACACTAGTGATATGCTAGGAACTTCACAAAAGCATCCAAAACTGCATGGAAGACACTAAAAAAGTGCCATGGGATCTAATTCAAGAATCTTTGAAGTTGTTCAGATTCTACATATATTCATCACTGAGCTTAGTCGTACAACTTTTGTGGATTAGACTAACTTGTTAAGAGTCTTTCATATAGCTTAGGCACTGTCTGCGCTTTATACTGGATTTTCTTATACTAATAACAAACAGAGAGTCCTTACTAAGAGAGTGCTAATGAAAACTTTTGGGGAAAAATATAACTGATTACTTTATCCTAAGCACTGAAGATATTTCAGAAATCTTTGCTTTTGTAGAGACAGTCCAGAAGAACAGTGAAGATTTCTTTAACTGTGTGCACTCTTCTTTCTGTAACTGGCCAATTGTCTCACCACAGTGTTATCTTTTATTGCACTGATGTATTATATTCCAAAGAAAATATTGTAGTATTCCGTCAATACAGCACATTCCTTCAAACTCAATGTATTGTTTTGGTAAATAAAATACATAATGCCTTTTCCATTTGTGCTCCAATTGATTTTTTCATTGATTCTTCAGGATTTCCGATAGTACTTCATTGCAATCACTCAACCTAAAATATACGTTTTTAGATAACAATCAAAATTGAAATTCAAAAAATCTTGAGTAACCTTCTGGTCACCTAGAAATAATTAAACCTTTTTCTTAAGTCTTAGTGGATAGCTTTATGATAAAACACAGACTATTTAACATACAAGTTACTTTATCAGAATCCTCCAAATAAAATTCATTTTATTTTGTATTAAAATAACCAAAGCTGATCCTCCATAGTTATTCATGCAAAAAAATTCACACGTGCTTAAAAAAACTAAACAAACAAACAAACAAACACCAAAAAAAAAAAGAAAAGAAAAAAGGAAGGTGA
Source organism: Origma solitaria (assembly GCA_013397895.1). Classification (NCBI taxonomy): domain Eukaryota; kingdom Metazoa; phylum Chordata; class Aves; order Passeriformes; family Acanthizidae; genus Origma; species Origma solitaria. Next base: position 1,311,118 of record VZRL01005927.1, read on the forward strand.
TTACAAACCATCTTATACCCAGGAAAACAAAATTAAATAAAATTTAAATAACACTTGCAAGGGTCCAGACAGTACATAACACTTCAAAGACACTAATCATGCTGGCCAATGCTGAACACAAAATATCTCCTTAAATCTGGGAGTCAAAGAGATGTCCCAGGCACAGGCTATATTGCCACAGTTGTCCTTTGGCATGATGGATAACTGCAGTTACCAGCTGGATTAGCTATTTGCATCCTGGTGGAGGCCTTGGCCAGGAAAAAAAGACTGGCTCTACAACTGAAGGGAAGGCTTCAGAGACCAAAAAAGCAACAGGATTCTTGGGACAAGAAGTAAAACAAACAAAACAACAGAGGCAGGAATGAGATCAAAAGGTCTAAACAGAAGTACAAGATGAGACAAGAGCAGACGTCTGGATAGCAGCCACATTGCTGCAAAGTAGCTCTTAGCAGGCAGTGGAGGGAGTCTCTGCCCACATTTGCACGATGAAGTCGGTGTCACAGCTGCAGAGTCAGACCCAGAATAAATGGGGAGTGGAAGGGCAGGGTGTGGGAGGCAGGGAGACAAAGAGCATGTGCCATGTCATGTGATGTAGTTGTAGGCAGCCAGATGTACAATCCATTCAATTCGAGCAAGAGCTGCAGGCATCTGTCAAAGCGACACCTCCCCCATGGAGCTTCCTCCTATCTGGCTGATGGATGGCTTCAGAGTTGCCAGACATATTTGTCCATCAGTAGAATAGCAGCACCAAAAGCCATTCCTTATTAACCTCCTCAAACGATTTGATCGAAACCTATTTCCAAAAGCACGTGGGGTAGAAGAGTCTAGACCACAAATAGTTTTTCTTCCCAGATATCCAGTGCTCCTTTTGTTTCTCATTTTAGCATCAGAGCACCAGACTTCTTAAATAAATCAGAACAACCCAGCATAAAATCAAATTCTGAGGTGTCTGGGCAAAATATTTTAATTTCTCAAAATCGGCAGAAATGTGATGGGTCATGGTTTCTTTAATGTCAGAGAATGAAGTGGAACCGTCTCCTTTCCTAATCCACAAGGGAAAATTTCCTCCTCTAGTCTATTACTTCTCTGTGGTTGTTACCAAGGAGAATTAAGAGAATGAGCTCACAACATGATTCCCCACACAGATACTCAGAGAGTCAAAAAGATAATGGAAAAAAGACTCCAACACTGAGTATCTGACAAATCATACTGATTACCTGACATATCATATATAAGACCTTTACATGGACTGTCTGTATATATGACCCTGAGGTTTAAATGACATTGATAAAAGCAGTATAGTTTAAGGTGGTCAGGATAACAAATTCAAAACATTTTTATCCTTCCTGGGAATCGAGTTCAAGAGGATGTATAATCCACCAGACCATTTGATTCTTTTCATTATTTCAAGGAGAAAAAAAAGATAATTCCTACTTGCTCGTTCTGAAAATAAGAAGATGAAATAAAGGTTCGACTCTAAGAATATATCCCAAGAGGCAGTTGGAGCAATTTTCCTTAAAAAGGACAATCATTCAAGGGATTATAGATCATCGCTTCCCTAAGTCCTCCCACTGAGACAATATTCATTCAGCAACCTCATATGTTCTTGATCATTCATATTTGAAGCTTTAGTGCCATTGACTGCTCTTGCTTTTTGGGGGATTAACCTGATTTCAATGAGGTGAGCTGGTGCTCTGCAAGCTTAGAGCACAGAGCCTGAAATGTATTTCAGGACCATTATCGCTTCAGTCCATAACTACACAACCCTGAAGTGTCATAGCATTTTGTTTCACAGTGACTTCCACTGAGGACAAGTTTTTAGAATAGGCATCACTAGGCAATGGGTCAGAAGTATGTTTATCTCCCTGAATTGTTCAAGCTTTCCAAACAAGAGAAATTGATAATTTGGGTTTCTGAATGAGGCTTAGCCCCCTTGGAAGCTGAGCTATGAAAGCCTATCGCCATGGGGTAGGTTTTCAAAGAGTCACGTGGGGGTTTAGCAGTGTGGTTTTCATGTACCATTCAAGACAGAAGGCTTGCCTCTGCATTTTCAATTGAGGAGCGGTGGGTAAAAGCAAGAAATAAACATGTATATCTACATACCTATAGATATAATTTTTTGGTGGTGTTCCTTTATATATTATGTCCAAATTTCTTCAGTTTTCTAGTCATTCATATCCATTGGCTGCAAAGGAAGCAATTCTTTCTCAAGAAAGGGATCTAATCTGGGTAGGTAATGTCTTGGGGGCATTCCTTACCCACTCCTAGATAATTTTGTGAGTAATCTGTAATTAGAATGACTGTTACCTTAGGTATCTAACAATGCATTTCCACACACATATGTTACGTTGCCAAAGATATATGCCAGTGGCCACATATTCTGTGAGTATAGATAGACTGTTTTCACACAAACCTTAATAATTTTTAAATGACATTTTGTATGAGTTTCCTGGTTTTTTAGCTTTAGTTTGGCAAGAGAAAGACTATTGTGAAATAAGAATGAGACACTCCTATTACAGAAAAAATTGTATGTTAATAAAGTATATCTAATGCATATTCCTTGTTCCTCATCTTAGATTATTGTTTTATTTATTTTCATAAATACAAATCTATCTTCAGATATATTTTTAGAGTCTGGAACTCAAAGAAGGCACTTAAATCAAGATTTGGAGACCTTACTAAATGAATTTTTATATTGAAAATCTTTCTATGCTCTGTAACCTCTTCTATTAGAAGTGTAGACTGTTTATGTGGGAGATCAAAATCATTTCAAAAATGTGTTCTTATGTTTATCCACATGATTAGCCCTCCTGATTCCAGCAAAGAATATATTTATATTTTAGAGGCCATCTTTGGGAATTTATATTTGTTCTAAAACTCTTAACCAAAGCATTTAATATCTGTAATCACTAAGTATATTCTGTGGGATTAGAGTTTTCAGATCAAATTTTCCATTTGGGATTTCCTCTAGTGAATTCAGGCTTCTAAACCATATTTATATATGAAAATGAACATTTAACTACAACAAATAAGCATTATAAAAAATTTGGAAAGAGTCTTATAAAATTTCTGAGTGACTTCTCAGACAGATCAATTTTCTGGACAATATATATACTAAAAATGAAAAAAATACATTCAAAAAAATTAAAAGAAAAAGACGATAAAGTAAACCAAACAAAGAAACTATAAAATTTCTGTAATTTTTTTTTAAGTTAGTTGGGAATAAAATTAATAAGTTCATTTAGGTAGTGTTTTTCTTCTTCACACAAGGTGAATACAGGTCATTTGTATACATTCTTGTGACGATTAATGAGCAATGGTATTTCAAAACAAATTTGAATAGAATCAGAATATATCCCACACTATTTCAGTGCTCACCGCAGTGACAGATTTTCCTACTCACAGTCAGGCAGATTTGCAGCACAGGCTTTGAGTTACATCCAAATTTGGGTGAGGAGGAATGCAAGGAGGTGCACGCTTTTACCCCACCTTCTAACCCACAACTTTCTCAGGAAGAAAAAAAAGACAACAAAAACACCCTCATGTCCTAGTTAAAAGAAAGAGACAAAACTTCATGGTAAGTACATTTGTTGTGTTCATCTGCTTTGACATTCTTTTATTAATTGGAATAATGGCAAGGAAATTCTGTGTGTCTTACCTTCTTCTAGATAACAAGACATTCTAGAAATAAAAGCCCATGAAAGGTTTTATTGCTAATGTTCAAATTAAGCATATCTTTAAACGGTTGGCTTTATGGTTGTAGAGTGTTAAAACCCGTAAGGGTTTGGACAGTACTGCAATTTAGAAAAGTTTCTGAACTTCAGTTCAGCTGTCATAACAAACTCTGTGTGTTCTTTATCCACAGCAAGTATAAGGTAATTTTGAATTAACCCAGGGTTGAAGGAAGTCAGACTAAGTTAAACTACTTCCCTTCCCTCTCAGAGTGCTCTCTTGAAAAGTCCATGTGCAGTAACTCAGTCATGCTTTCAAGACCTAAAATCATACCCACGGGCTTTGATTATAATATTTTTTTCTTGCAAAACACTCACAAAGAATAACTTAAAGAAAGAGGTAAACTCTTCTTGGCATGCAAAAGAAATTGCAAAGATGTATTAACAAGATAATAGACAACAAATATGAATGGTCTACATGAGTTATGTATATTTAAAATAACAAAGGGTTCCTACATGCAAGGGTGCTATGCACCCTTAGAGCTAATTAAACTAACGATCCATATAGAAATTGTATCACATCCGTGTAATTAGTTTACCAGCCAGTGAGTCAGAATAGCAGATCCCTTATATAATAATAAGGGATAATAATCCCCATAATAATCCTTTAGATAATTTCCATTGCAAGCAGAAGACAGCAAACGTGGTCCATGTTCTCTAAAGTATATGAAAATATCTTGTATGATAATAATTAATATAATCACATGAATAGCATCCACCAGCTCTGAAAAGGCATAAACATCCAGTTATTTTAGATGCTACTTGCACATGGTGCAAAGCCCATTCCTGACTCCAATGGCAAGGAACCTAAAGGTCTTACAAGTGTTTAAGATCAGCAGAGGATCAGTGAGACAGCACCAAAATGATCACACTCAAGATTAACACCTACACTGCAGTTCACTATCACATACATGTTTACATTCCTTCCTCTCAATTTTGTTTCATCTCTCCCTTTCAGTTGATTAACTCATTTTCATCAAGACTGGATCCTTGGCTCCACCACACACTGGAAAAGAAACCTCTCATTTTACAGCTGCTGAGAAAGATTACAATGTTTGGAGCAAGACTATGAAATTAACAGGTTTTTAGTGTTAATTACTAATGGACTTTTGCCCTGAAGAAAACTATCAACTCTGTTTCTGTTCCACATGGGATAATAAAACCCATAGTAAACCTGACCTCCTAAAGTTAGTTTATCTTGGATTATAATTTTAATCTTTAATGACTGAAACAGTTAAAGGAAGTAGCTATTACCTGTTATTCACTTTATATGCTGAGTACACTTTGGAAAATGTGTATACCATATGATTATGTATACCAAAATACAAAAATTATAGCTAGTGTTTCCATATGTTTTCATAGCTATATTCAGTTTATTATCAAGCTTTCAATAGGGTTATATACTCTCCTCAAAATCGGGGTTGTTAAGCATTTAAAATTAACTTCTTATGAATTTAAGTTAGATACACTGCCTTTGCTGATGCCAGTGCATACCTTCATAAAAACCCTTCAATGTGTGTTTAATTTATTTGATTTTAGTGGATTAAAGGAAGAATTTAAAAGGAAGAATTCTCACTTGACTACATTCAATCATATTCCTTGTTTACTGCCCCAATACCATTACTGCTTTCAAGAATACAACCTTGTACTTTGGGAATGGTGGATAGAGCCAGAACATCTATGAGTTGTGGTTGTGTAGAAACGAAGATGAATCTATGAGGTTTTTTCAGCTAATTAGCTACTAAAGAAGGAAAAATATATGTGCCAAACCACCACTGAATCATGTCAATTAGAAAATCCCTAACTCCAAGGCTCCCATCTGAACTGGAAAGAAAAGAAAATGATTGGGAGCTATTGCAAAAAACTGCATGTCAGGCTGCACGTACTTTGAGAGCCGGAGTGATGAGAGAAAGCATGTGTGGGGGGTAGGAGTGAGGGAAATGAGAAATGGGTCTGCATGTTGCAAAACATAGTCTGGGGCATGAAACAGATTTCTGAAAGACACTGTTAATGCTGCAGCTTTATTTTCTGCACATAAGCAACATTTACAAGCCTAAAGCTCAAAGGAAAGATGTTCCTCCAAGAGACATGGAGTTATTCTGGGTTCAGTGCCCTGTTGTGCTGTACCCCCTTTGTGAGTTACTTAGTTCCTCTGGTCTTGCTTTCTCTTACAAGCATAATGGTATTTTCTCCTTTGCTTCTTGTCTGTTTTATTTGCTTAAGAACAAGAAATATCTATTTCAACCCATAAGCCAGTGAAATAATATCCTCACTATGACTAGAACTGGAATCCAAACCAGTGCAAATTAGGCGGAGGGATACAGATGTGAGTGCACTTGTTTAGTGATTTTAAGATGACATACAGTGAATCATTTGATTAATAGGATATTTGATTAATTATTCGTGCTGAGGGTTAGTGTGAAAGCCAAAGGTAAACATGTGCTCAAAAACGGATTCAACAACTTAATGAAGAGTAAAACAAGCCAGCGCTTGAGAAGCCTAACCAATTAATTACTGGAAGGTGACCAGGTACTTATGGCCATGTTATATGCACACTTCTTTTTTTATCCTTTCTCTGACCTTAGAATCTTAGAAAAAATTCAAGGGCTTTCCAGAGAGATAAAAAGACAGCAGAAACTCTTCATCCCTGTTCCACTCGTCATTGCCCTCCTTCCCCCTTCTCCTGCTGGCAGCAGACAACAAATGCAAAGTATTGTAGTACCTCAAAAAAATGTTTTCTGATTTCCAAAATATTAGTTTTTCTTTGTCAGTTTGCGTGTCTGCTGTAATTTTACCATTTATCTTGCTAAATGAACTTTGTATCCTGAACAAACCTGGATGTGCCTAAACTTTGCTGTGTTTTGACTGAGAATGTTCTTTTTCTGCATTCCTGTTGCTTGAAGTTGTCAGAGGAGAAACTTAACTCTGCCACTAAACAAAGACCTTTTGATATTTTTTCTAAGCTGTTGCTGAGTGATTTTTGCATGTTTACCATTAAGCAAACCCACAGGAACTGTATCGGCATTGTAAAGCTCCATGGCATGACACAGTATAATGATGGGGGAGGAAAAATTGTCAGCTAAAGAATACAAGTATTTTCTCACAATTTCAGTCACCTGTGTGATGACTGTAATAACACAAAAAACTCAACATATTTCAGTCTGCTGATATTTTTTGTTCCTTCTATTCTGTCTGGTCAAGTTCTTTTCTATGAATTGACCACATTTTTTGTTAGAGTTTACTGGGAAAAATGAAAAATATTTGGTGAATATGCTATTTATAAGGAAAAAAATCATGCCTTTTTATGTCATTAGAAAGGAGAGACAGAAAAGGGCTCATTATGCAAATAATGTTTTTCTTTTTTATGGCTATTAAAAAATTGAACTTGGAGCAGAAAAAAGAATTAAAGTAACTTAGTTCCATAACAGTTTCGTTAATGATATTGTATGTTCTCTTCATCCAAAAATAATCAGTCCCAGGTTATGGCTATACTGAAGCAGTTAAGTGAACATATCAATGGTGCTTGAAAGTAGAGCTGCTCTGATGACAGAAAACCTCTTCTAAGCAGTTTCAATGGGATTTTTTTCCCCTTTTAATCAAAGTTTTAATTTACAACTTTTGAAGCTTCGTCTTATTTATTTTGCTTTATTTCCAGCACTTGAAAGTTGATAGAGTAAAGGCCTCACTTGTGAAAAACTTCTGGAATTTTTTTCATTGAACCACTGTCTATAGGAGAAAAAAAGAAAAGAAAAATAATTCAAATTTAAATCAAATTTATGTTAATAAACAGCTGCATTTTTTTTTTTCAGCTGGCTGTGGATGATTTTTTCATTATTCAAAATCTTTATTCCATTTTAAATCTTCTACTTCTCCAACCCTACAACACTATGATGATTTTATTACCACAGTGGATACCACTGACCTACTTCACTGTTAGGATGACATGGACACTTACTTTTAAACTAGTGTTCATTGTCTAGTTTAGGAATATGACTCCTGGACTGAATTACAGTGATTCCCATCCTAAATCATTAGAATTTCTCTTTGCAAATTCAAAATTTTCACTACAGAAGTGTAAATATCCTGAGCACTTCCTGCTCTTTGCTCTGAGTCAGATTGAGCCTCCTCTGTAGTTGTGTAGGTCGGTTTCCAGTTGAAGCAAAGGTATGTCAGATTTATACTGTTCCTGAAGCATTGACTCACACTAAGCAATGATTTTGTTTCCAGAAAGACAGCCTTTTCTACCAATACACTTTGTAGGCTTTGAAGGAAAATTCAAACCCCAGCAAACTAATTAAGGACTTGACCATTATTTTTGCACTAACTCATAACATAGACAAGCTCTATGACACATAAGAAATGCTTAGGGAACAAAACCTCATATTGTAAATACAATTTAAAGCATTCTAACAAAGAAATCCTAGCTCTTGCCTAACATTTCAGTCCCACACTGAGAGCGATTATTGTTAACAGCTTCATTTTTCATAAAAGCAAGGTAATTTTCTCCTCACTTTACAATGTACAAAAGAAAAGCATAGTCTGCAGTTGCTATTTTATTTTCAGGTGATATCCAAGACAACACTTGAGCATTAAAATGTAACGTAAGCAGAAATTAGATGTCTATATTTTTGAGCAAATTAATAGATATAGGTATAGATTATATAGATATAGATATAGATATAGATATAGATATAGATATAGATATAGATATAGATATAAATGCTAAACAAAAGAAGCCCTTTGTCTCCTATATCACACAACCTTCTGAATTTTATAGCAAAAATTTGGGGTAGAACAGTGACATTATCGTAATAGACCACTTCTGCCTACAACCTGAAAGAGTCTCCTGGCCAGAAGCCAGGCAGGAGCTTCACCACACCCGTGGTCACCCTTTCCCAGCATGCATACTTATTTACAGGCCAGACAGCCTTCCTGCTGGAGGTAAAATTCTCTTTTTTGATCATAAATGGTACTTAAGATTCTCATTGCAGGGACCAGAAGGGTGGAGGTAATCTGGGGCAACTAAATCAAATCATAATGAATGCTGAAAGGAAGGGAATGGTGATATTTTATATGTGGAATACGCACAAGATATTATTCTGGGGATTTTGCTGAAACAGATTCTTAACAATTAAGTAAAATGTCTAAGTAACAAAACAAAAAAAAAATCTGTTTTTCTAGAAAATTTTAAGTCACTTATTATCAGTTTTAGTAAACCCTCTTTATCTGTGTTTGTCTGACGAAGAATTCGAAGAATTTATGCTTTTTTAACTTATTACTGGAGAGGGAACTATGTTTCAAAGGAGTGAAAAAAACACAAGACTTCGTGCAAAAAATACTAATCTTCGCCTTGTCTTAGTGACGAGAGATGGTTTTGTTTCATTTTTTCCCACCTTTAGATATCTGTGCAAGTCTACTCTTGCTTACAGCTCTGAATTCATTATTTTCTACTTCTTCTTGCTCCTTACTTCCCAAGCCTCTTTCTAAATGTCACCCTTGAACTACCTTTTCCTGATGTTTGGTGATTTAATTCTTACCACCTCTCTTAATAGTGAAATTCTGAATTCCCAGAAGAGGGCAACAAATTTCTCATCAACTTCAGCAGTGATTTCACCCTGGCTATTTTGATTTTTTCATCTGCTGACTCGTGTTCTTGCTTTTTTGCTTTTTTTTTTTTTTTAACCCTTTTTAAAACCACCATTCTTAGATTTGAGTCTTTTCCACAATAAAAATAAAACAAATTCAAAAAAACCCAATAACAATCCAAACCACCTCAACAAACAAACAAACAAAAAAAATAACAGTTCCCTTCCCCTAACACCACAGGCAAATTATGGCAGCATTGAGGTCGCAAATTCCCTGCAAGTAATGCAGATAACAGATGAATCAAACCCTAATTCTGATGCCTTTCTTTGTCACCAGCTCCAATTGCTTGTTACCTTCAAGAAATCATTCCATTTTTTGGTCCCTCAGTTTCCTCCTTTGTGATCAATAACTAATTTTCTAATTAAGAGGCCTGGACAGTGGATCCAGTAAAGACAAACACTATTTCACTATTACTGCTGTAAGGGGCCACCAATTACCCAAAGAATCTCACTATTCCATGCTAGGAATGGCCCTAGATTGCATTAGGACTGAGATAAACCTCCACTTAGTCTGAAACACTATGGGTTTTTTTCCATGGTTAATCCCCAATCTGCTCTTATGTTCATGTTCACAAGTATTCAATCTTTAAGAAAACATATACATTTATATTCTTATTAAAGACAATGAATACGTTAATTCAAATGTCATAAAAATAATAGGGATAAATAACATCATTAAAAATATAGATAAGAAACAGAAATTAAATCCTGTAAAATTAATTTTTAAAAACATTTTTTCCATCTCTTTTTGTCTATTGTGATATGAATTATGACAATGGATCTCTGGAATAAAAATCAAAATGTTTGTCTATAGCTCTAACGAGTTCTGACCTGCAGTGCAATTCTGGAGAACTTGATTATTTGTTATCAGCAGCTTTGCTTCTCCTTTAAAGCAAAGTTATCAAAATACAGAGTTCAAAAGTTGTCAGGTCCTGACTATTGGTCCTGGTCCCTTAGCTTGGTAGTTAATTTACATACATTTTGGCAAAAGAAATCTGATGAGGAGTTAAATAAATGATTATGCTCTCATAATATATAAATCAATTCCATTCTTTATTAGAAATCTTTTACAAAGAGTATTAGATAATTAAGCTGTTATATAGTAACTCATGCATATCAAATATCTTAGCCAAGGAGGTTAATTGAAGCTCCCTCTTCATCATTGTAAATGTCTTCAAACTGCATTGACTGGGTCAAGTTGAAACAAAATAGGTAGGCCCTAATAAGTGCTCTGAACAAATTAGTGACAGAGAAAAAGAAAAAAAAAACCTAAAGGGAATAAAATATTTCTTTGCATATTCTGTTTTTTAAAAGAATATGACACAATTAAATCTTTGACTTCTAGTATCAAATAGTAAATCCTTATAAAAATGTAGAAAAAAAATCAGTTTGTCTCAATAGGTACCATTAGGTAAAAATTTCCCACTAGGCACTAAACACTGAACTGTGTACAAATACCATATTTTTCTTTGTCAGTTATTAAGATATATACGGTTTCATCAGTATTTATTATTTGCTTGAGTTTGTCTCACCTTATTGCTGCAACATATTAACTAAATACATGTATAAGTTGGGGAAAATGTGAAAAATAGCTCAGTGAAGACAGAGCTTCATTTTCCTACAAGTTACAATTTCAGGTGTTCTTTCAAGTTACAACTTCAAGTAACTTAAAAAAGCCTGTGGTCACAGAAACTGAAGGAAAGACAAGTAACATTAGTATTAATGCATGGTTACAGTTCATAAGTATTGGCTTTTGCAGCATTCGCTGGATATACACCATGCAATTTACTTGTGTTTCCTTTTGGCTGATATTGTGGTAGGTAGGCTGCAAAGGAAGATTTTACAGGTTTGCCTTGGGAGGAGGAGTGGTTCGGTGCTGCTGTTTCAGTTTTAATTAAATTTGGATTTTCTTTTAGAATACACTAATTTAAAATATACATATCCTACAGAACACACTCCCATTAACTTCAGGTCTCCTCTAATTGAGTTGCTTTATTTCACAGATTCCCAGCCCTCTTCATAGAAAAACTCCTCTTTATTCGTTTTTGCATAATGGTGCAAAAGAATCCCTAACTAGTGAACCATGATACAGTCTTTCACTACAACCAGTTTGTGAGGGAGAAAGCTCTAAATAATTATCGAAGTATAATGAACATTGCTACTAAATGCTAACTAAATACCTCATTGGAAAATTTGAAAGGCATTAATTCAGACAACAGTTTCTCTTTATCTCCTATATTTCCTGGTTCTAATTCCTCCTTTTTTATTTAATAGTTAAGCAATTTGCATGAAAGAAGCACCTTTGTTTCTTCAATATTCATTTCCTTTTTCTCATTGAGGGTATCATTCTGCTTCATTGAAAACAATGGCAATTTTACAGGTTGTCTTCAGGGAAAGCAGTTCTGATAGTGAGACATGCTGGCTGTCTCCAGGTCCCACTGAAGTCAGCCACCAGGTAACAGTTCTCAGAATTCTTTCAGATAAGAATCCCTGAAGCGCGACTTCCTTTGTGCAAATTTAATGATTTGCTATTGCAGAAATGCTGATTACTTCATCAGGGATTATGACTTTATGCAAAGAGTAAACAACAAGAGTAGATGGATTTCTGAGTCCACCCCTTCCACCACCCTCTCTTTTCATGCAAATAGCTGTAATTATGCCAAAAGAAAGCAGAAAATGTATGTCGCAGGAAAGCAGGGTACCGAGAAGTTTCCATACATCTCTGGTAGTTCAAAATTTGAACCAGCAAAAAATGTCTATCTGTCCTAAAATGCTACAGAATAAGTAGGAAAATACAAGCCATCACATCTTCATGGTACCTAAATACCTCTTGTATTAAAATATCAGGGGGCGAAGGAACATCATAATTGTCAATGAAAGCATTTTGACACCGTGATACAAAGTGTTTTGTGCAAATCCATTTCCATCATCTCATACACTGGTTACATTAACAAAACAGGCATTTTCAAGAGGACTTTTTTACCAGGTTTGTTTGTGATGATGTGATTTGATCATCAATAGGACTTCAAACTTTGTGCCTATGTGTGTGCCTGCAAATTAACCCACCAGGGCCAGAAAATGGAATTTTGATTGGAAGGTCCTGTCAAAGTCTGTCTGAGTGATGGTTGTGCTTTTCATCAATGTAATCTGTAATCCCCATTTCCATCAGTTAGATATAATTCATTGTCACACACACAGCATCCTCTCTTTCCTAGGCACATCCAGCAGAGACAGATTCTTCGCAAGCCATTTACATTCTGCTACACTTGATATATAGGCTGATGCTTGCAAATTATCCAGTCAGAATCTTCCTTAGAAACACCTGTATTTTGTGGAATAGCTCAGAATTTACTGCTTGTCAAGGCAGCATATGACCTACTATATTGTGTCAATCATGACCCAAAACCTTTTACTTAGAGCCTTCGAGCTGTTTTTTCACACTGTTAGAGGAAGTCTGACATCTCATAAAATTTAGAAATGAATTTTCACTTCAGGAGAAGTAGAGAAGAAACTGAAAATGCCACTAATTAAGCAAAAGATAATATACCGTGTGTCAGGTCCAGACATGAATGAAGGTATTTACAGAATGCTTCAGTGAGAGCAACGTGCTAGCAACAGATAAGAGCTATTTGTTCTTTATTCTTTCTAATGCAAATATCCTCTCTGCTTTTCCCTAACTTAAAGATTCAAATCTTATATCTGAAGTATGTGTGTTATTAGATATATTATCTTTATAAACAAAACTCTTTTTTTTCTTAATTTACAGAAAAACTTCTAAAAACGGCTAAAAGAGCACCAAGTCAATGCTCCTAGACTGCACATGGGTGTTCCCTCCACACAAAAATGATGGGTAACTAATTAAATTGTATCCAAATTGGTCAAGTCTAAATTATCAAATGGCCACAACACTGTTGGTGCAAATCTGATTTTGTTATAGCCTTAAAGCAAATTGCTATGCTACCTTCAAAAACGAACGGAAGCTTGCAGACCCTCAGCAAACTTATTTTTTTAAAAGGAAGAAAAAAGAGAAAGAATCAAGATGAGTCTGTCTCAGGAAAAGTTTTGCAATGTTTAAATATGGCCATTTCATCTCTCATCATGCTGTCTCCATCCCACACTTCCTGAAAAAATGTGCTGGACTCCACTCCCTGAAGAAGGGTGGAATATTCAGTGAAACGATGACCGCAACTTCCTGCCTGCCAGAAAGATCCCACCAGAATTTGGGGAATCTTGAAATTACGAAACAGTAAGAAAAGCAGCTATAAATAATGCACAGATGTTTATGTCAATTATTTTAAGTTTAAGCAATGTCATCTTTAAGAGAGCAGAGTACAGAACAAGTAAATCTATTTTGATGTCATTACTGTTCCTTCTCCTCCATGTGGTATTTTTGAATTAAAATACATATACTGTAATGTTGTGCCTTCAGGTTTTGGCATGTACACCCTCCAGGTGAACACTGGCCACGTGACAGAGGAGTTTTTCTCGCATAACAAGATGTATTTCAGTCCTCAATTCACAATTCAGTCTTCAACTCACCACAGATTGCACACAAATCAAAAATAAATCTCAATCAAAAATAGAAGTACAGATCTGACATTACTGTGATTCATTAATTCAGCCAGGTGATTTGTTACCGGTACATGGACAAATGCAGAGGGAAATAAAGCCACTTCTAGTCTGTCATAAATTTCAATGAGTTCTACAGAGATCTCTTTGCAAATATTAAGATGTATTTATAATTTTAATTCTTCCAATTATATGAGAATCATCCCATTTACATATTTGGCAACACAATAAAAACAAAAATAATAAAAAATTAAAAGTAAAAATTAAAATAAAAATAACAGGAGGTAATTTTAACTATTTTAATAAAAGCTATATAAAATTCTGATTTAAAACAATCACAAACAAAAATAACCCCAGAGAATTAATTTTAAATAGTATCTACAGTTCACAACTGTCCTAAGTCTACTCTAGTTTCTCACAATAGACCTGAACTTTTTGTTTCCTTGTTTTGCTCCTTCTCAACAGTGATGTCAAGTTGTGTGCTAGAAACTGGAAAGCTGTACAAAGAAATTGACAGAAAAGAGGTTCAAATCATGTCTTCCAACCATCCTACATTTTGATGTAGAATGTTTTAATAAATTTTAATCCATTGGAAAGTTAATTAATTTATTTATCGGAGAATATAGCACTTGGAGTCATTACAAGTTGACACAAAGAAAACCATTGAGAAAACACTGAGATATATTTAATACTCTTAGATTACAAGATTTTGTGTGTCATCTCCATCTGGATTTATTACAGAGAAAAAGAATCCAGGGCAATGAAATAGATGTCATGGATGAGAAGAACATTTCTGTGGAAATTCATCAAATTCAGACATGCCATTTAGCGACACATTGAAGTTTAGGAAGGAAAAATTAAAAGTGATCTGCTCACCAGCCTGTGTGTTCAAGATCCACTGAAAGCTTTTCTATAGCTTCATGATTGGTATTATCTGCCTATTTCAGGACTAATACAATCATGTCCTCTGTTACTTATTTGACTTTTCTTCACATATGAAAATGTTGGCACTTCTCTTTTTAATTTCCAACTATGTAAGAATGGAGAAAGGCTCCATTTAAGAAACAGATGATCAAAGGATTAATTTCTTATTTCACTTCCGTCGTAGCAGGGAAAACCAACTCTGTTCAGAAGAATAGAGATAGAAAGCTAAAAGGGGAGTGTGTGATTTTATTTCAGAGGAAAGATACCTGGCTTCTTTATAAATCTCAGAATTATCAATAGAACCAGGTCATGCCTGAGGTTCGCAAACATTCACGACAAGGCAGCTTTTGTAAAGTCCATATCTGGCAGTATAACTCCCACAGAAAGTGCAAGTTGGTGGGAGGTATTGGTGGGAGCTTTTGAAAGAGCCTTAGGAAGCTAAACCATCAGTTGCCAATTATTTATCTCTTTCTCAGTGAAGCTCTAAATAGCTTGACACTCATTGACATAATCAGATCTGTAGGAATAGAAAACACTTTTTTTCTCCCAAAGCGTACACCTTTTTAGTACCGGCAGCTTCAGGCAAAGAATGACAATAATTTTAATTTTTGAATTTCAGTTGTAATTCTTGGGTCTCCTTTCACTTTTAACTGCAAGACCTCTCTGGCTAAAAAATTGGTCTGTTGCATTAAAGCTGTTTTCTTTTCATATACCATTTAAGCTTAGTAACCATAAAAATGAACAGCTTCTAAGTGAATAATCTAAATTTCACATCTGTCTGATTGTGACCTCAGAAATATTTAATGCAAAAAATGAGGAAGGAGGACATATTTGTTCTCAAAGCAGAGATCTCACTCAATATGCTTCTCTAATTCTCTGTTGCAAGAGTCAGAACTTGCCATTTATTAGTAAAGGTAGTTCAAATGCTATAACAAGAAATCAAATGACCCAAAAATGCTAATCTACTTTTCCTGGCTCTTATGGATTTAATCTTATGCTCCTAGAGCTACAGATTTTGAAGAACTACTTTTTTTCTCCAGTCCTCCTTGTCCTTATACCCAGGAGAGTATATATACCATAGAACATTTAATCTGCACTAAGTTTCCACTCTAGCTTACCACCCTGTAATTTGGATGTCTTCCATGCACTTTGTTATTTTTTTCTCCTTCACTTAACTTCTTTGTTTCCTTAATTACTGAAAATCCAGTCTTCTAGAAATAAAAAGAAACATTTTCTTTCTATCTTATGCATATAGAATTACTGGTATTTCTGCAAGCTCTGAAAAACTGTGGGTGACATCTGTGTTTTCTTTTCAACCTGCCTGTCATTTGCTTATGAGGAAGCAAATGCTTTATTGGTTTTTTGTTTCAGAGATTACAACCCTTGTTTATTAAAGAAGTAAAACCAGAATAACTAAAAACACATGTACTTCTCATAGTTACAGGGTTTATAACCTTTTTACAAGTAAAAATTGAATATCATGAACAGATAACCATCCAAACACAGCACCATGTAAGAAAGGGACAAAAAGCATTTTGAAGTCACTCATCAAAATTAATCTTTCAGTGCTGTACTAACTTTCAGAGAGATTAGTTTTTCTTTGACTTATAAGATGCAGTATTCATGAACTATTGTTCTACGTCTTTCTATTTGCCACATTCATTCTTTTGGACACTTGGCAGACAGCATTTTATAATGCCAAGTGTATTAAGACTTGGATATTGACTTTAAGAAGGATTATATATGCATTTTTAGACCCACAGGAGCAAATAATATAAAATTTTCATCATTTATATAGTTGCACAAACCTATTCTGCAAAAACATATTCCAAAGCTGAGGGGAGCAAAGCATAAATATAATATAAGTTATATATTTTAATATACATACATAGATCAAATCATATATTAACTACATGGGACCAGAAAGAGAGGGGAAGAATTGTTATCTTTATAACAGAATTCAGAAAATTCTCTGATTTTCTGCTGAAAGTCTGTTGGACTTCATGAAAGTAGAAATCATTTTTTAAGTGCTGACTTTAGCTTTAAGAGTCTCAGCTCTTTGGAAACCCCCAAAGGTCATGAAAAGAGTTGGGCATCCCTAGGGAGGGGAAGAGGACATGACCCTGACTGAGGACCCCACCATTTCCCTGAAGAACTCTCACTCCATGGAAGGAGCCTGAGAAGTTTGTCCTCATAACTCTAAAGCAAGGGCATAACAACACTCCCTCAGTATGTTATTCTGCCGTAATAAAACACATCTACTCCAAGTAAAGCTCCCAAGCACTGAATTCAAATAGCTCTAGCATTTTAGAATGTCAAGATTTTGGTAGTCGCTTTTGAGAAGAGTACTTTTTCACTCAAGAAAAACTAGGTTTCAATTTCAATAATTTCTCCCATTGTGAAAATGTAATATAAGATACCCAAACTTATTACCATAACCAAAGTGTGTTGCAGCAAAGATTTCAGGAAAAAATTATGGCTTGGTACAAGTTAAATCTGTGGTTCAAAGACTATGGAAGCTTCTTCAAGAGGCCTATGGTATTTTCAATTGCCATCTTAAATATTCCTTGGCTGAAGGCATTGATTGTACAAAAAAATCAAGCAAGCAATGTTGAATGAAATGCACATGAAAATGCATAGAAAAGTAAAGAAATATCTTCTTTAATAGTAAAGTAATTACAAGGAATAAAAGTACCCTCTCAAGGAAATTACCCATTTGTGTTCTACAGAATTTTGATAAGTTACAATATTTTCTAAAAAGAAACAGTGTTATTTGACATTATTCATTACTGCCTGTGGTCAGATTAATGATCTAGGATGTGAAGTGAAAATGGTGAAGCTTGTATTTGCATCATTACTAAGTATTCTTTTTGAAATTTTTCTATTTCCCTGGTTTTCTGAGGAAAAGAGATCTTATTCATAGAGATGAAAACTACAGAGGTACTAAGTAGAGACCAGTCACAGATCACAGAATATTCTGAGTTGGAAGGGACCCACAAGCATCATCAAATCCTTTCTTAAGTGAAAGGCCGGTACAGGGATTCAACACACTACTTAGGTGTTCTTAACACCATGCTCTAATCAAGTGAGGTAATCTCAGGGTCAGTGTCTAGCCTTACTAAGCACTACAGAAACACAAATTAAAATTTCTGCTGAAAGGAACTTGTAACTTAAAAGCATTCCTCCAAAAGGCCCATTTGGTTTACTTTTATTGTACGCAAAATATCAACAGATGACACAGGTTTCAGTCCAGGTCCAGGTTTCTTTGGATTGGTGCTATAATACAGCAGCAACAAATACATTCCAAGCCTGGCTTCTTCTTCAAGCCCTTTATTATTTTGACTGCAGAGGAGTGATTGCAAATTCAAACATGTTTGCAGCAGCAGAATCAGCAAGCTTTGCTCATATTTCTCCGGAAGCATTCTCCTTCAAAATCGCTAAAGAGTACTTGGCTGTCAGATATTGCTGTGTTAGGTATGACATGTCACTATCAGAGATGAATTAACCTGCACTGATGTCTTCTTTAGTGATGCAAGTCTCACATAGGGTTGGTTCAGAGAAACGTATTATTTCGGAAACTTGATACTTTTTGGCTAATAACTGAAAGCAGTATTGATCTGGGAGCGCATTTTCCTGGACCATCAGTTTATGCTTACTTGACTTGGTCTAGATTTTTCTCTTCCATAAATAAGCCTCAAAACTGACATCTATTTGAGAGTTTTAAAGAATTGTGTGATGTAAAAAGAATGGTTAATTAGGTGCTGGTGAGGTTTGCTGGGGGTCTGCAGGGGTGGCTTCTGTGGGATGACACCAGGAATATCCAGCACTGACCCCTATGTTAGATTAAGTCAGGTCCAGCTGGCTCTAAGACAGAATGACTACTGGCCAAAGCGCAGTCCATCAGCCTCATAGTCTGGGATAACAGCTTTAAAAAAGGACAAAAAGCTCTGCACAGCAACTGAGAGACATGAGTGAGAAAACACGAGAGAAGCAACTATGCAAACACCAAGTTCAGTGATGACGGAGGACGAAGGGAGAAAGTCGCTTGGTGAGCACCTGATAGCAAACCAAGGCTCACCCACCACAAACCAAATGCAGAGCAGTCTCCCTGATACTGAATTGTACATTGTAGAGTTTAATCTTCTGCCACAGGAGGAAAGAGCAGTGCCCTTTAAGTCTCTCCATTCTGTCAGGCTGCTGAGGACACCCAGTATCTTTAGATGTCTTTGTAACAAATAATATCCTGTGTCTTTCATGTTGTTCCTAAATCCCAAGGTAAAGTAATGAGGTAGGAATTTCCCTTGGGTCATACAGATGAAGGTTGCTATGCCAGGCCAACCCCAACTTATTTGTACTAACCTAGGCATTATACTGTGGAGATGTAGAGCACCCTTGTTTCTTCACTTTAAAACTTCAATTATCCACTCAACACATATTTAAAAAAATAAAAGTGAAGGGTTTTTTTAGATTAATATTTTAGGAATCACTACCCAGTTACCTCCCTAAAAATTCCTTTCTTTTACTTTTCAATCAAGGGATTCTACAAATATTCTGCTCTCCATACACCATGACTTCAATAGTTTCTTTAGTATGTCTCATGCCTTGCAATATTTCTAGTAATAGTCTTCCGTATTTCATGGAAGACCAAACAGATTTACTGTTATAAAAGATTGACATGTATATAATTTATCTCAGCTGTCCTCTTACACAAAAATATCTGGAACATGTATTTACAATACAACTTCTCTTCCAGATTAGTATTCAAGTTGAAAATCATACATATGTGCCTAAAAAACAAATAAATCTCTACGACCTTAATCTGTTATTTATCTGACAATTCCAGTAATTGGGTTCTGTTCACTTACACAGAATTTCCATTTAAAAGACATGAAATCTTTCATTTCAGCAGACTAAGATCCCAGCTTCTTTCTTTATTTCAGCATATTGACAAACAATTTTAGTGATAGCTCATTATACAGAAGAATTCCCTTGCTTTTTTCTTTTTGAAAAAGATTTTCTCTAAGAACTGTATCAGGCCTCCTATTACATAAATCTGTAGACAGTTTTTAAATTTACTTTCCACCTATTTCAGAAATAATGCCTTTAGTTCCCTATGTTTTTTATTAATATTCTGAGTATCTATTAGATACTTCTGTGTCAGAGCACTCTCAAATTGCTAGCAGCCAAATTGGTCACATGCCATCCTCTATAGTTCACTAGTCGAAAGAAAACTTTGCTTGCCACTTCTGTGTTTGAGAACAAGCATCTTTAAGAGCTCCCTCCTATAGTGACCTGGCTATTAGTCTTTGCTGTTCTAACTTTGCCAGTTATATTGTTTCTATTAAATGGATTTTTTAATTTTTATTTCTATAGTCCTAGCCTATGCTCTGAATATTTCCACAGTTGCTCATTCTTTCTTGTTACACTTTGAACTGTTTTCCCATGGTGTAAAATACTATCAGATTTAATAGCTGTTGTGACATCAAACTTTCTTACAACACATTTTGGTGACGCACCTCAGGAGCAAAGTATAAACAAATGGTCTGGAAAATAACATCTCTTTAAGTAAGGGTTGAGCAGGTAAAAATGCAAACTTAGTTTTTCTGATGACACATGCCAAACTCTCCCAACATTTATACTCAGTGAAAGGTTAAATTAAATACCTTTTCCAGCACTTTTCCAATTGTAAGTAGTGGAAAATTTTCCCTTCCAATAAATTTATTTTACTTTGTGAAGTGCCTCTGTATGCAAAGGGACTAGCAAGTGTGCATACTTGCTCTTGCCTTCATTGAACCTTGCAAGCGACTCTCTTTAACCTGTGTCCTCAGGTGAATGGAGTGTTTTATTGGTATGACTCATGGACAAGTGGGGCTCTTTCAGCTCTGTTCTGTAGTTTATTGAGAATATACCTATCCTTAGTAAATTATTTCAATTCTTCTGCATGTCTTCTCTTGTAAGTCTGACACAATTTACAAGCTATCATACATAGCTTCTGAATCAACATGCTACTTTTTAATCATACTGTTTCAAACAGTTTATTTGCCTGACAGCTATTTGCTCATAGAGTTAATCCACACACCAAGTCCATTTAGGTCACAAAAAAATCCTGGGGTTTACCAAATACTTTCTCCTGTCTTACAGTTAAAGATTTCAGGCTTTAAAAGGTGGGGGTTTAATCCCTTGAATTTTGTTTAAAACAGCTATACTTTTTCTGGGGAAGGAGCAGCCAGTTTTCTGTCTGAGATGACACAAGGGCTCCTGGTGCCACAAGTGCATCAACCTGTGGATTCTTTTTGCTGTACCTATAGTTTGTAGGTAGAAAATTAATTACTTTCACCCCCTCTAGTTGTGCCCCAGAGATTCTTTCAGCTTCTTGGATTATGCATGCATTTTATTTTATTCCAAATAAATTGTGGTTTTGAGGAATTGGTCTATTTCTCGATTTCCCAGGTTGACCAATATGCACTATGCAGTGGCAGTCTCCGCATTACCAAATTCTAATGGCTTGTCATATATCCCGATGTTCCAATTCTCACTTCTCGCAACCTATTCCAAGGAATGTATTGGTCTTGTATTGTTTCTTAAAGACTTAATTATGCTGATAAATCAAATATAAAATTGGTGCAACATCCTTTTTTTGTCTGTGCTATTGAATTTTAGAAACTGAGGAATTTTTTCAGCAGATCCCAAAAATTATTGACACAATCAAGCTTGCTTCCTTTGCTTTGAAAATTTCCTGGTTATCTATATAAAATAATCCTCTGATACTCCAACAAAAATACAGTGCTTATCGGTCCTTGTGATACATGATAAAATTAATAAAATTTTCATTTCAATTTTTTTTAATTAATACAACACAATTTCTTACTGTGCTAGGGAAATCCACAGCTCAGTCCTGTGCTTAGGATAACTCTTTTCACATACCATATAGAAAACCACCATCATATAGAAAACCACCTCAATATATCACCTATATTGTCTTAATCTTCTATTTTAATTTTAGATTTAAGTAATCCATACGGAGACGAAACTTTTTTTAAAAAATTGTTTTAATTCTGTGTTACCTAAACACAACATTAAGCTAAGAATAATTTTACAAATATCAGAATCACAGAATGGATGACACTGGAAGGAAACTCTCAAGTTCATCAGACCAACCCCCCTGCTCTAGCAAGATACCTAAAACCGTTTGCCTAGAGCCATTTCCACACAGGTGTGCAGTACCTTCAAGAACGGAAATTGCAATATCTCTGGGAAACCTTTTTGCCATGTTCAGCCAACTTCATGGTAAGAGAAGTCTTTCATTATGGTCCAGAATATTTTCTTGTGTTTCAGTGTTGTGTCTATTGCGTCCTGTACTTGGGCCCACTGGGAAGAGTCTGACTCTGTCTTCTTCACCCTCTGCATCAGGTATTTATATACACTGAAGAGATTCCTCCAAGCCTTCTCCCCTCCAGGCTGAACACTCCTAGCCTTCCTTCATAGAAGAGATCACAGGATCACAGAATCACGGAATGTCAATGGGTTTGGAAGGGACCTTTGGAAATTATCTAGTCCAACTCCCCTGCTAAAGCAGCTTTACCTGGAGCAGGTTGCACAGAATCATGTCTGGGTGGGTTTTGAATACCAGAGGAGACTCCACAAGCTCTCAGTGCAGCCTGTTTCAGCGCTCTGTCACCCTGATAGTATGTTTTTCATAGTTCAGTGCTGCACTTTATGCCCATTGCCTCTTGTCCTATCACTGGGCACTACTGGAAAGAGTTTGAGCCCCTCTTCTTGACACCCTCCCCTCAGGTACTGATGTACATTGATGAGGCTCTCCCAGTTGTCTCAAGGCTAAATAGACCGAGCTCTCTCACTCTTTCCTTGTAAGAGATATGTTCCTCTCTCCAGAACATCTTCATAGCCCTTTGCTGGACCCTCCCCAGAGGTTCCTTGTCTCTTTTACTGGGAAGCCCAGAACTGGACACAGCACTCCAGCTGAGGCCTTACCACTGCTGAGTACAGGGGGGAGGATCAACTCCCTCAACCTGCTGGCAATGCTCTGGCTAGTGCAGGTCAGAGCACCATTGGCCAAAGGGCATGTTGCTGCCTCATGCTCAACTTGTCCACCAAAACCCCCAGGTTCTTCTCTGCAGAGCTTCTTTCCAGACTGTCACTTCCCAGTCCATACTGGTAATGCCTTCCCAGAGGAACAACTCTTCATTTTCTATGGTTGGACTCCATGAAGTTCCTTTGATCCCGTTGTCCATTCTGTACAGGTCCATCTGAAAGGCCTAACAACTCTCTGATGTATCACGCACCTCTACCAACTTTGTATCAACTGCAAGCACAAGGAAAGAATTAACCTAACTACGACAGATCAAATAGGACCAGCAGGAGTGTGAGAAAATGAATACAAAGCACTCCAGCAATAAGGCAAGGGAGACCTTCCCTTGAATAACGATAGCTGTCTGCCACAGAATGGAGCGATGTGTTGTACCTCTTACAGCCTTTCGCTTGTCCAGGGCAAATGAAAAGGTTGCTCTGGGACAAAACAGCCCTCCTCATAAAGCCTCATTATCCTAGCATTCTCAGCCCAGCCTCCCCACATTCTTACTTCATTTTGAAACATAAGGATGCCATTGTTCTCTCACAAATGTACTCAGGGTCCTCTATGAGTCTATTTCTTTCTGTGACACTTTACTCAGCTGCTTTCATTAAAGATCCCTTTAACGATCCTTCAAAAAAAAATCAGAGTTCTACATCATGCTCAGTTGATTTTCCTCCTTTTAAGCATGCTGTCTTCCTTGAAATCTTTGTCAAAAAATGAAATCGAAATATCTTCCTGCCAGGTGGAACAGCATGTGTGCATCATAATAGGTTAATGATTTCTTTATAGCTAGATGAGCAACAGGTTTGTTGTTAAGAGATTCTGTTTTTCTCATAGACAGAGGCTAATTTGACACACAGATAGAAATGAGGATAGGGTGTGCATATTAGTGCTTTGTCTCTCAGTTCATCTGATTCTAAAATGTCTGCAATAGTATTGTCTATATTTAGAGCTTTTCTGTTTCCTCCTTTGTTTTTTGCCATGGGATGTTTCTCATTAAGGATAACTACACAGTAAGCATACCCAAAGCCTTAGGACCAGCGACACAGATGCACAGCATCTTCTTATAATTCTCAAGGGCAGCAAAATGAATACCCAGTAAAAGCTGAGAGGCACCACAGGAACTTGTGGGATTGGACATTTCTGAGAAAGAAACATTTTTTAGTAAGTAGTACTAGCTGAGAAAGTTCTTTGACATGTGTGCTGCCAGCCAGCAGAAACATAACGAATGCTGAGGGTCTGGCTGACTTTGTAGCCTGTGCAGAAAACAACTTCTTGAAATTTTTTTCATAGCATCTGTCATACATCAAAAAAAGCTCTCTGCTAAGGAAACATAGCAATATTCTATTGATAGCACTGGACAGTTTCCTTAAAGCAGGAATTTGACCTATTGTGTTTTCTAATACTGTCTTTAGGCTGACATTTTCAGTACCTGTTTCAGGATTTGAATGCTAGGTCTCGTTGCATCTCCAAAGCCCATGGAACAGCCTTGAAAAAAAAATCTCACTTTAAATGTCAGAAAAGTTACATTAACTATCACGTTCTTTACTAACCTTAATAAAAAGTGAGAAGAAGTAATTGACATTATTGACAGAACCACCAAAAACCCCTTTTCCTTTTGTAGGAAGTAGTTCCTTCAGCAAGTATGCTGAAGTCAGTGAAATCTGATTACTCAGGGCTTGAGGGAAGGACAGGTATCAAACCAATTATTTTATTTGTTTATTACTCTTCAGGAAGGACAATCTCAGTCTCTTCCATTGTCCAACACCAAGAAGAGCCTTCACAGTAATATTACTCCTGCCTGTGCTGACAAGAATACCTCACCAAGTATTACACTATTTTAATCACAGAATCTTTAACATGTTTCTTAACACCACGTTAAAGTCTGCCAGAAGCACAGGCAGTAGATTAAAATCAAGCCTATAGAAAGAGCCAAACTGAAGCTTACACAACATGCAAATTCCATCTAAACTGCAGCACTGGACAAAAATTATGTATGGGTGGATGGGATTAGTCTACACACTGCTCTTTTCAGTTCAGTTTCTCTTTCTTCTGTGTTTGTGGAAAACATTGTGCCACAGCATTTTTTCTTCCCAGATTTATTAGGAGGTAAAAACCTCTTGAGTCTTTTAATTACAAACAGATTCACCAAGTCACTGATATTTTCTTCTAGCATCACTAGCCTCCTTCCACCAGCACTTCCTACCAAATTTTACCTAAGACACTTCCTTAAACCCAGTCACTCATCTTCCTCCCACAGAACAGCAAGGTCTGCTTCTTTTTCTTTTCCTCATAAACCATCAGAGCTCTCCAAATTCCCTCTAAGCAGCTGTGATACTTTCTGGCCACAAAAGTTAGCATTTTAGTAACAGTGCAGAAATGATGTCTTAGCAAGTTGTCACACCATTTTTATTGCCTTCATCTGCTAAAAGTAACGTAAGAGGTTTTGAAACCTGTCCCTTGGAAATGAGCATATAGATTCATTCCTGCTTCATCACAGTGGCTGTTAAAGGCTGTCAGCAATTTGCAGTGATTAATTGGCAAATGATTGTAGACTCAGAACACTGAGGTTAAAGAATTTGAAGATGACATATGAAACTGCAGCTAAGTAATTATGCCCACAAATTTGGTGTTTAATATGAAAGGCACACATGAGAGCTTCTAATGCATGCAGTTACGAGATTAAGAAAGGACTGCTTGCTCTTACCTGCCCCTTTCCATTGTTTTTCAGTCCCAGACTGTTGGATTACAAGTGTCTGTTTGTTTCTTCCATGAAACAAACTTGACCCATTTTTATTCTTTATTTCAGATTGCTTTCCCTGTTAATTTATTCCATATGTTTATTGCTAAGTATGCAAAGCACAAAAGTCCGTATTGTGATACCCTCTATAGAGCATGTAACTCCAGTAAGTATTGAAAATAGTGAATTACATAACTGAATTCCCCTGTGAAAAATTAGTGTGCCAAGATGATGCATGTTAGACAATGCAGTTAACCCTCCCAAAGTGGTACAGTAAGTAATGGTTTCAAATAAAGAGTGTCATTTTCTTTTCCCTTTAGGATAAGGCTATTTTTCAGATCTCATGGACTCTGCTTAATAACTATAATAAAAAGCATCCAATATGCTAGGGTTCAAATGTATTACATATAGATGTTTTTATAGCTGGATTTGATTGCCTGTTTATGCTTCTCTGCAGTCTGCCTTCAAAGTTCAGATACTCTGTTTCACTTTGAGTGCTTCCTATAGGGAAGGACATTGCAAACAGGGATAGCTGTAATCTTCACAGACAGTGTTAATGTCTGCTTTAGGGGAGAGCAGAGCTCCTCAGACATCCTGTCAGCATAACTGGTTTCACCCCCCCAAACTTCCCTTTCTTTCCTTTGTGTGTTTCTGGATGTATTTAATCTCCTTTTTCCTCTAAGAATATACTTCAACCCATAACTAATCATAAGGGCTGTTCAGAGTACAATTTATTTATGCCAAACAGAAGGGAAATTGAACCAAAACCAGTTGGGGGGGAAAAAAAGGATACTAGAAATAGAAGCTAAAATTATAGATGATACTTTAACTGTAAGACCTTTATATGGTTTAAGAAAAAGCATTTAAAGGAAATTACAAAGGAAGAAGAAAGAGAGAATAAGGTCTGTAAAATGATGCCATGAAAGCCAGAACAGAAAATGAAGCAAAGAAGTTGATGACTGATATGGAAAGGGGAAGAAGAAGACTCTGTGCACAAAAAGGAAGGTGAACAAAGGAAAGAGCAAAGGAAAGAAAATAATATCAGTTTAAAAAAGAAAAAAAAGGTGTAAGAGTATGGCAAGAAAATATTACCATCCTAATGGCAAATCATTTCATACTTACAGTCCCTATGGGAGGGCTTTAGGAGCAATGACTTGGTGACTTGCTGCTCTTGCCCCAGCCAGAAGGAGAGCAGGTCCAGGCTTGGCATTGCACAGACGGCCACAGTCTGGGCAGCCAAGGAGCCCCCACTCTGCCCCAGCCCTCTGTATGCTGCCCATCACAAGACCACTGAGGGGTATGGATATTCCCTGCTGATGTGAGGGTCCCTGAAGAGAGCCACTAGCATGGCTTCACTGTAGAAATCACCACCCAGCGTGGGAAGAAGGTTTCAGTGCATCTCTCCACTGCTCTGGCCTGTCTATGCAATGTAAAACAAGGAGAGCAATGCAACCCTTGTGGCAATTTACCCCTGGGGAAAGGCCAGAGCCATGCATGTAGCACTTAGGAATTAATAACATATACAGGGTCTCTAGGTCTACTGCTGACCCCCATATGTTTAGATTAATTTAATTCATACCAAATATATAAGCATATCTTTAATCTCACTTAATTCTGTAGCGGGGAAGACTGAATCCAAGTTCAGACCCTGTGGATCAGTGAGCAGATGGACTTACTTATTTTACTGTGGCAGTCATTCTAAATAGCCATATTTTCTGAGGTCTCTCATTTCACCAACGTATTCAGATTTTATTTGGAAGCAATTGGAAGAGTCCTTCCTTATTAGAAAATCTCATTTTCTTCCCCCTAGATGGGGGCAGTTGTTTTCTTAGTAAGACAATAAAAACTCAATTTTTGCTTTAACAGCATAAGCACTCTATATAAACTTCAGATTTTTTGCCACTCTATTAGTGCAGCTAAAACATCTTGCAGAAGGAAAGTGAAAACTTACTAAACTATTCATTTTCCCTCCAGAGAAAAAGGTGCTTCACTCTACGGGATTTACATCTTTCTGAATGTTAAGTATTGTAACAATGCAAATAACACTATCACAATCTTCACTAAATAGTCTGATGATGCTGGAGCTTTATCAACAAGACAGGGAAATCACCTTTCCTTTTGTGTCCACATTAACAGAAGTTTTTTAAAAAGCAAAACCAAAAATATTTTCTTTACACTTTTTATTCTGAAAATGTTCCAAAAGAGAAGTTCACACCAAAATAAGTCATCATTTGTGCACTTCTTGGTAATTTTGAAAGCCATAAAATGTCTGGGCTTCCTTAGATGGTGATTTTGACATTATGCAAGGAAGGAGTATTTTCATGCTAATTTACAAACCTAAGCTATTCACAAAAGAAAAGTCCCTGAATAGTGCAAAAGTTGAGTTGCTAGTGGATTGAAGCACAGGAGGGACAAAAGCTGGTTTAATACTAGTTTTGCTATTCCAAGGTTTTATGAGTTTTTGTCTTGATTTTTACCTTCTTTATAAGTAAAAATATTTATTTTAGACTAAAACATGCTAAATGTTAGATTATGCAAGAAGTCACCTTGTGGTAAGCATAACAATCAAGTATAAATATTTGGAGAAATAATAATTACTTGAGTCATGGGGCAGCTTGAAACCAACTTTCATTGCGTAGAGGCCTCATTTAATATGGTAGCTACTTTTTAAGTGCATTTGTGAGTCATGTTTTGCCTTAATGGAAAAGAAGACTTTTTTACTGAGGGGACTAGAAATAGTTATAAGGTCTTATAGCAGTAAATCAGAAGTCTAAAGAAATGGTTTTGAGGTACGAATGGGGTTCAATATAAGAATTCACTACCACATGCTGTTCATTATCATAATATTTTTTGTTATTAGTATTACAGTAGAAAAGTTCCAGCAAATAAAAGATAAAATGCATTTATCTTCATACAGTGGTGGAAAAGTATTCTATTTTTTAATTAATAAAATTATAATGTTATCAAGTTCTACAAAAACTATGGGAAGATAGTGCAAATTGGTTAAAAGTTCATCCTCACAACAATTCACTCTACATGTTAGTGCAACAAAAGTCCTCTGCATCATTTTGTTCCCACTTAAGGCCTAATCTGATGGTTTTAATGGTTATTTGTCTTTTATGGACACTGTGTTGCCCCTCTTTACATGATAAATTTTAAACCTTGGTAATAATCTGGGAAATAAAGGATTCCTAATGCAGGGCCAGACCAACTTTATATCCGTGACTCATGAAAAATTCCAACAGACTTGAAAAAGCGCTGGATCAGGTCTATATTAAGGAACTCAGTATGATCAGGCCCCAGTCTTACTCACTGACTTCATTGCAATCACCCATGATTCATGGAGTAATTTTCAAAGTGCAAATAACTGCTCTTAAAAATAAGACAAAATTATTACATTGTATTGTAGAACTTTCCCCTTACCTTCTCCCACATAGAATCATTGAATCATTAAGGTCAAAAAAGACCTCTAAGGTCATCAAATTCAACACCACCATGTCAACGAAACCACAGCACTAAGTGCCACTTTCTGTCCCTTCTTTAACGCTTTCATGGATGGTGACTCCACTGCTTCCCTGGGCAGCCTATCCCAATGCAAGACCCCCCTTCCAGTGAAGAAACTCTTCCTGATGTCTGACTGGAACTTCCCCTGGAGCAGTTTGAGGCCATTTCCTCTTGTCCTGTTGCTGGCTGATTGCAGGGAGAGGCCGACAGCCACCTGCCTACAGCCTCCTATCTGGTATTTGTAGAAAGTGACAAAGTCTCTTCTGGGCTTCCTTTTCTCCAGGCTAAACTACCCCAGCTGCCTCAGCCACTCTGCCATATTTTTTATCTGAAATAAATATCATTGCTCACTTGCAACAGTGACTGATCCACATTCAGTGGCCAATAGGTCTAGCATGAGCGACTTCACAATTAAGTTATCAAATTATATTGTAGACCCACTGAAATAAGTGACAAGACTATACCTTACATAAATGAGAGCAGGTTCCTAACCTGTATCTTTCACAAAGGAAATATCTTTACAAATAAGAGAGACATATGTACCTTTGCTTTTAAAGCACAGTTTACAGTTACTTGACATTATGTACAATTTTTGTAATTGGAAGGGTGGCAATAGCAACTGCTATACAGATGGCACATCTGATTCCTGTTATAACTGATTTTCAGACAAAGAGATGCTTTTCAGAAAATAATACAGAGGATAAGAGATGGTACCTATATATCATATACAGCACATGGTACATACATACACAGTCAAATCCAGCTCACTCACTACTTCAGTAGTGACACTGAAGTTAATAGCATTAATCACGTAAAGAAGAGAGCAATTTCATGCTATACATAAACAGGCATAAAAGCTTATAACTGATTTGACATTTATCCTTGGCAGGGAGGATGAGGGAAGGAAGGATATCTCTTATCAGAACAGGGCAAGGCTTTAATTCCTGAAGAGAAGCACTATGGAATCCACAAAAAACTTAATTTTTCTGGGCGTAATTATCATTGGAGTTTCTGTAATTCATAATCAGTATCATTGGAAAACCCTGAATTCAATAAACTCCATGTTTCTCTGGAGTACCCTTCAATCAATTTGTGGCCAAAGCCAAAAAGATCCAAGAGCCCAACAGGCGGCATGAATGCTAAAAGAAATCTACCTGATCATACTCCAAAAATCTTTGCATCTATCCAATGTATTGTAAAGTAATGGTAATTATTGAACATATCTACCCAAGTTATTGAACTGTAACATTAAGAAACTCTCAAACACTTGAAAACAGAACTAAAGGACGTGTTTATTCCTCGCCCTGAGAAGAAAATTACTTGGTTGCAATAGTGTATGCCTAGTATATATCTTGAAGTATTTAATATGTGGAAGAGTTGAGCATTTTGATTTTGTGCACAGACCAAAGCTTGCGTAGACTTCATATTGTAATTTATTTCCTGCATCAACATGCAGGAATTCTGTGTTACTATTTTTTGGGGGTTTGGGTAAAAAATAGGATTTTTTTTTTTTTAAACATAGGATTTATAATCTGTTTGAATATTTAGTGGGTAGCTCAGAGAATATTGTTTACATATATGTCTATATATCTGTAGCAATATATAGATAGAGATATAGAAAAATATATCTATATATGCACACACATACCGAGGCTTTCAGATCTGGTTGCAGAAATGTATAAATGAGTAACCTCCAAGTGAAACACCTAGTCAATGGTTTCTCAGACTGCAGTATGCACGAACTTTGGGTGAACAGTTATATGCCCTCTCCTGCTCCTGCACATAGACATGAGGGACAGCTGCTGCTGTCACCACTTCAACACCATGAAGTCTGCAGAGTCCTGGCCCAAATTATGCACCATATTTAATTCATGCCAGCTCAGACATTTTCCTTAACCAGTCCAGTGTTTGTGGCACCCCCATGTTCATGCCAGCCCAAACATCTTCAGTAGACTTTTAAAAAACAAATAAGAAATAAAAACCTGAAACAGTTTTGCATAGTTTTTTGGGGAGTGAACGTGAAATCTTGGCCGTATTCCGTCAACAACAAAACTCATAGAGGTGTTAATCATGCCAGAACACAACCATAAAAGGAGTATTCGTATTTGTACAGAGAGGGGTAGTGTTCAAAGGAAAGCCTAAGTAGCTCAGTGCCAAAATAAGACTTAGAAGTTACTTGAAAGATATTTTTGCTCACAGGCTCAAAGCCCCAGTACAGGCAACTAAACAAAAGAACAAATACGCTATCCATGGACAAAATTAACCGAGACCTGTGACATTTTATTCTAGATGAGAGCTAAAACTTTCTCTGCACTTTCCATTAATAGCCTCTGCCTCTTTGAGCTTACAGAAAAAGAAAACCAGACATTATAAGAAAAAAAAAATTATTTACTGTTATAAACAAATATTACTGCCAGCAGAATTTTTCCCATTGAAGTAAATATTCTCTTTTTCTCACTAATTTTGGCAATACTAGGCAAATATTTAACATCAGTACCTAGATAGGCACCCACTGTTTTTTTTCTAAGCACCATGGAAGAAGAGAATGCCACAATTTAAGTATCCAAACCCAGAGCTCTGTCATTGGGGAAGAGGCATGAAAGTTGATAAAAAGCTGGCAACAGCACAGTAAGCCAGTCATGGGAAACCTCTGTGTAGTCACTGGCACACTATTTCTGCCCATGGATCCAAATCCAGCAGACAGAATATAAGCTCAAGCCTCAGAGCTCTTTGGACAACTGGATCCATAATTTTAATGCAAGTCCTGATTTATTACCCTAATTCTACCTGAGTTTCTTACATAACCACATGGCTTTGGGATGAGAATTGGCTCATCCCTTTCTGGTTTACAAAAAACAACAGATGAAAGTAGAGCATAGCTGAATACATAAATACACCCAGAATGCATTTTCAGGATCCTTTCTACGGCTTTTTTTTTTTTCCTGGAAAATGAACATTCTTTTGAAGAAATGCTGAACTAGCAAAGAAATAATAGCTGCAGGCTGGAAAGCTACAAGGCCAACAGCAGCACAACCACCCAACCAGTTAAACTGTTTTCCTACAAGACTACAATATAGATTTGATGGGATGACGTTAGTGCATGAATAGGAATAAGAAGTTTCTTGGATCTATTATCGATCTCTTCAGTTCAGAAAGTATGTATTGACTGTTATGGGGGAAAGCTTCATGGGACACTTTTTTCTCAAAGACACCAATTGCGATTTTTGCTGTTCTAATTATTATGATTTAGTAGAAACTGTCAAACTGCTCAGCAAGACACAAAACCCAGATGGAACATACACTTTGCCCTAAAAACCTTGAAATCTAGATGAGCCAAACAATGCTATCCAGACTCATAATGTACTACATCCTGACCAAAAAGCATTAAGGTCAAACATTATGGTGCTTTTTTTTGTTTATTTCTAAAATGCCATTTAGGAAGTTGATTAGCACTGTAAAGCAGTTACTCTATCACCTACATGATTTGTACTTCACATACTCAGTATACAATGAAGGTATAAACTGTTTCAGAAAGAAAATTATGTGTAGTAAGCAACAAAAGACCTCATTCATTTTAATGGTATGACCACAGAAAGGTTTTATTTCCTAACCTGCAGCCTTCACATCTATACTGGGTTTAAGGTGTGTTTTACAAATACAGAAAATACAAACACTAGTAGGGAAAATAAAATCTGAATAAGTGCACACAAAAAGAATAATTTTCCAGTTATTGGGATTTTCTTTTTTTTTTAATCTTCACACACACACACACACACTATTTTTGAAATTAATTTGGTTTGCAGTGTTTTTAGATAATTTTAGACCAAAAATAAATCTTTATACATTTTTTAAAATTTCTGCATGTTTTTCATAGTAAATCCAGATAATATATGTTTTTAATAGAAACATTGAACATCTAACTACCAGGAGAAATCAAGCCTGTGCAATCTATACACATGCAATTTCAGTTAATGCAAACATAGCAAAAGCTATGGGCTAAGCATGTGTAACTCTAGCAAGTAAAGCTCAAGGACGCTAAACTCGCTTAGATGATAAGGCAAGCTTGAGGTTTGCTTTGATCCATAAGAGATGAGTTGTAAAAAGCATTTCTGTTCACTTCTGTTCCCCTACTCAGGAATGAAGAATTCCTTTTGCTGCATTATGCATAACATCATTACAGGCAAGGTACAAGTCAAGAGCAAGTGGTTCAGATATCCTACCAGCATACTAAAATAGCACTGGGACTATAAAATTATTTAGGTACTATATTACACAGCTCTTCTTTAAATACCACTTATGCCATCACATTTGCCAGGAATCTTTCTTTTTAAGTGTACTAAATGTAAAGTTTCTGGTATCTGTTCCCTGGAGGCAACTTCAACTAGAATAGGCAGGTTGGTACAGCAGATGACTATCTGCTCCTTACAAACTACGTCTGATGTACTGTGTAGTGATAAAAAGCTCCTTATCAGTTTGGATTCCAACCTAAAGGCAACTGCCATCCAGCTCTTACAGTGAAAGATAATGCGGTGTAATTAAAGCTCACGACCTACAGATACAGCGTGCCAAACATCACTTGCTTTAGTCAGGACTGGAAATTTTGCTTGTAAATTTACTGTGAAGATTTTTCTAATCTAAAAAGAAGAAATCCTGTTTCGGCCTTTCCCTTTCCTTTTAACATTTACAGCCTCTCTCACGCTCTCTCTATCTCTCCCCTCTCCCCCCCATCCCCCCGCTCCTTTTCTCAGATACGCTAGCAAGACACGTTTAAAACACTTCATGAGCATGGTCTATATATAACAGCTGTGGTTTTTGCATCCACTTGCAAACTTTCCCAAATTTATTCTAGGCACTTGAAGAATGACAGTTCAAACATTCAATAGAGATTTACTCAATTTTAGCAATAAAATTTAAAATCCAATTTCCACTTAGCATGCCAAAGCCTCACATGATTTTTATGTGCAATTGAACTGGGTGAACTGGTAAATTAAACTGTGATTGGGAATGTTCTCAAACAGTGGGAAGCAGTTGCCTCTGGGTGTATGTGTGGTAGCATTTTAGTTCAGATCAGGATGCACTACTAAAGCAAATCTCCCAGTAGTTCCCACTTCCTGCACTTTGGTTCACATCATGTTTGGAATGTGCAAAATGAATTCCTTTCAGATAAAAATAAACCTGGAGGAGCAGTCTCGGAGGGTATCTAATGCACTTTGACTGCTAATGGACCTTCTGCCTGCAGGAGTAGGCTAGAGCTAGGCAACAGCAAAACTCTGAAATACAAAGACTTTGAATGCCAGTGTGGATGTGATCCCCAGCACCAGATGTTTTCTGCCATAGATCTGTTCCTATTGGGCCTTTTCCTAATATAGGCATTTCCTAAATTGTCAAACTATTTCCTGGCACACTTTTGGCATACATGCCACCCAGCACTCATACAAAAATTTCCCAAACTAACTTGGGAGTATAAATATTCCCAGGACAATTTTCAACAGGCACTTTTTCATGCAGTCATCTAATTTCAGAGAATGATGGATTTTATTAGAAGGAACATGGTTTGTTTTCTAGTCCAACAGCAGAGCCTGGGAACATTTTCAGGCACTTCTAATTCATTGGTATAGTGGTCCCCCACTACAGTGCAGTTGATAGTCTCTCATGCAGAGACCAAAGAGTGGACACTTTCCTCTCCACCTCCTTTATCAGGTCTTTCAGGCAAGGGTAAAGATGGCTGCTGCAATAAAGAGAAAAGGAGCCATGTTAGAGCACCTCATGCCATATTTGGCTTTTTTTTTCAGTGTTTCTATTATTCTATCTCAAATCCATGCTGTCTGACAAACTTACAGCTGTTAGTCACTCTATTAATTGCTGTGACAGGGGTCAGTCCAGTCCATTCGAGTATTTTGACTTCACCATAGAGAATTACAGGATGAAAATGTAACCAACCATATTCAAGAGCTCAGGGATTTTGAAATGGGACTTGGAGTTATCTATGTCCTCAGAGTCCTTTATGGACTCATCATCCGGCCCACATGTCAGAAACAATATTGAGTTTTCAGGACACAGGCTTGAAGGCCTGGTAAACTTCTTCATATTCTCAATGGTCCTTCCATGGTAATCAGAAGCTTCCCATTTGCATAGGCCTTCTTTGAAAGGTCTGAGCTACATGGATGTTAACACATAGAGAAAATCTCCTCAGCTGGTAAAACTCATCCATATCCACACTTTAAACTGTCTCCACACCGCCAGGGTTTGCTCTTGTTATGCCTCTCCTGGTACCGCATCCATGCCACGGTCCTTCACAGTGCACTATTTAGTATTTCCTCAGCCTTTCACCCAAAAGTGCGAAGCCTGCCCCATCTGAGGGCCACACAGCCCTGCATCTCCTGGGACAGCCTGCTGCCACCCACCCTGCTGCTGTCACCGCAGCAATGTGCTCTCCAGGCCTTTGGGCTGAGTAACTCAGATGTGATGCCTTCAAGGTGCCACTGCAGACCTCCTTGTTTTGACAGACATTTGAGACGGACAGAAAGAAGAAGGGTCTAGAGAGCTGAAACGTATACTACAGATCATAAGTCTTTAAGGTCGTTATTTGGTTTTGTAGCTTTAAAGAACTAGTGGAGTTCTTGGATGCATGGGGTGGGATTTGGTATGCTTTTTGAATCACATAAATAAAGTTTGTCAGCTTGACGTAGGGGGACACTTTCAGCACTGCCTGAGGGACTTGGGAGCACACATCCCACTGACTTAATTAACAAAGAACATTATGAAAATAATGAAGGTGTTCATTTCCAAATATTTAAACCAAGGTTGAAACATAGCTGGTTTTCATTTCATTATATAGCTGACATTTGTTCATTCTGTGAAAGATAATGTCAGCATTTAACTATCTGTTAGCTGTTTTTATAATTCTCTTAATAAATTATCTAGTCCCATTTCTTTTCCTTTATCTGTACTACCAGTTACCAAGAACAGATTGGCATAGAGTCAGCTTATTCTTTGTATAAAGTACTTGATTTAGTAGCACTAGTTATTTAATAATTAGCAATTATTTTCTCTGTGTCCTGGCTGCTTCTTATCTTTATGTTTTGATGCTGCTGCAGGAAACCCTTTTGTATTTAGACAGGGGGCATATATATATTCATATAGCCAGAAGATTCTGACCCATAAGCAGGTCTTTTCTATTCAGCTCCTAACTATTCATGAAAGAATTCATTAAATTTCAAAAGAGAATAGGAAAATAAACTTGCTGCTGCAGAGTAGCAAACAGTACAATTACAAGAACTTTATTTCAAGACAGACATAAAAAGCAATCACAAAGAATCATAAAAATTGTACTCCAGATGATGGAAAACAATAGACTCCATATTGTGTATATACTCACTTCTGCACTTTATAGACTGATGACTGTACAGGACGTGAAGCTGGAATTTAATCTGGAAGTTGTCATACATGACTTCAAGGTCATAATTAACTGATCTACTTAGGTAGTGAAACACAATTATGCAAAGCTACACAACTGATTAAGCAATGGAGGATAGAGAGACCACCTCTCCTGTTACTTTTATACTCAGGTAGAAACACAGGTCTCCCTAGGATCCTCATATCATTATGGGACATTGCTAGATTCCTCCAGAGGGCAATTCAGAGTGGGAGCCAAAAAAACCCTACATCAAGCTGCAAAACCTGGGAGCATTTCTCACTTTCCAGGAAACCCAGGTGCATTCCCCCTGGGGAAGGGAGGTGGGGGGAACAAAAGAGGAAAGAGGGATGCTGTTCTCCCTCCCCTTCCTGTGGAGCACAGCCAAAGTTGCTTTGTACTTCCCCTTGATGAAGGCTCAGCCTTTCTGCTGCTCCTGTGCAGGAGATACTTCACAGAGGCCCTGGTTCAGCTCTCACAGGAGAGACATGCGTTTATATCAGACATGCAAGGCTAGCAAATGTGGCATCTCTCAGTGTATCTGTGTGGCCACACAGACCCTCTGCCTGCCTCCATGTGCCTTGGCCAAGCCCAAAGCAAGCACAGAGTTACACCAAAACCAAGAGAAGACACAAACTGTCAGCTGATGCCAGTGGGTCTGGGCTGCTGCTCATTGCAGTTGTACACCTGTGTTTTATTTGCTGTGGTAGCCAAGCTTACATAGGATGTAAGCATGTCCTAGACATGCTGTTTTCATTTTCTGGCTCCAAGGATGTACCATGCCCTGAGTTCTCTACAGAGCTATGCTATTGGAAATTAGGAAGAAACTTTCGCACGCCACATGATGTGTGCATATACAGCTATCTTGCATCCCCTCTTGACACACTGGATTTGTTTCCTTGTTCTGCCTTTCTCTTCTCAAACTTCAATAGTTCTGCTCAGTCAAAACTCCCTTAAACACACCTCAGTTTTACTCTCAGTGAAGACTGCAGGATTGCAAAAGGGATGAAAAGGAGGCTTTGCTGCATCCAGAGCTCTCTGAAACTCAGCAATTTCCACCCTTAGATTTTTATCAGTGTCCTTGGGTTTAGTTTCTAGGGGGTTGTCTCTCATGAAACTCAGTTTGAACTCCGGGCTCAAATAAACCAAAATAGCTCTAAGTGTAGCGCAGTAAGAGAAAAACCTGAACCTTGGCATGTTAGATACATGTAACCATAAATCAGTCAATATTCACTCAAAATTAGCCGTAAGTTTATTTGAAAGGTTCACAGCTCCAGCTAACCTTTATGATAAACCTGGCAGAGTTTTCAGAATGTGTGGGTGCAGGTTTTATATTGTGAGTTTTCACAGCTCAAGTCATCACCTGCACTCTGCACTCTGTACATGCATCACAAAGCAAGCCCTGGTTCTGGGCCCTTTTGCTATGAGATAAGTCAGATACTCCAGTCCCTTGGAGTTGAGTTACATCTCTGAAAAAACATCCCACTTAGAGCATATGTGCTTCTTAAAAGAATGACTTGAATTTACGAAGAAATTCAAGCTTATTCAGTGGGTCGTAATTCTCAGAAATTCAAACTTACCTAATATATCGTAATTCTCAGGAGCAGAGTGCATATTTGGACTGGCTTTTTTTAATAAATATGCCAACTCCAGGAAAAGGAAATAGAAAGTTTTAAAACTAAAACCTGCATTACAGATTTAATTTGACTGCAAATATTGTTAGATATAAAGTACATTTTCTAAAAGCATGATGATTTCAGTTAAGTCCTTACTTTAACTTTCATGTTCATTTTTCTAGAGAAAATAGTTTCATTTTCAGAGTGAACTTGCTTTTGCAGCTGCTTTTATGCCTGCAGCTTTGTGTAATCTGGAGTTCCACTTATTGAAGGCGGATGTTCTCTTGAGATTGGTCTCTCTCAGTTCCACACAACACCCACTTGACATTTGCTGAGGACAAGAAGTAAGGCAAAGGATATAATATGGTTAAAAGTCAAAAGCTATAAATACTTTCAGCCTTTGAAATATTCAGCATCTTAATATGGTTACATACAAAGTTCAAGTAAAAAGCACTCGAGGTTCATTTTTCTTGTTGTGCTTAGTTTGCGCTCTGAACTAAAATAATATTCAGAGTTTGATTTGCTGATCATTTAATATATTTATGAATAGATATCAGCACTGAAAAGTGGAATCAGATTAATGCCTGTGCATTAATGTTAGGATTTTCACAGCACTTGTAGTAGTTTCTCACATTGACCAAAAAACTCCTTTCATAAATAATTTATTTTTCTCACAAACTGAGATGGCTGTTAACCATTCAGCAACACTCAGATCTACAAACATAGTCAAATATCCATCTCTTAATTCC
This sequence comes from Origma solitaria, assembly GCA_013397895.1. Taxonomy (NCBI): domain Eukaryota; kingdom Metazoa; phylum Chordata; class Aves; order Passeriformes; family Acanthizidae; genus Origma; species Origma solitaria. The sequence goes on from VZRL01005927.1 coordinate 1,350,102, forward strand.
TGTTAGAATCAAAAGAATTTAGGCAGCTTTAAATTTTAGGTACCTTAATATCTTTCTGGATGCAAATTCTCAGTTACAGAATAAAGATAAGGAGAAAAATAGTGAGGTTGCTAGAGTCAAGCATGGAGGGCAAACCAAGGCTAAGTGCAAGAAAGTCATGGAGGACTGACACATGGATTGCACTATTGCTGTTTGCATAACGTGAACATTCACCTTGCACACGTTCGGAGTATACAAAAAAGCACGTGAAAGGTGGTCAGCAGTGTCTGTTTAACCCTGGTCCCAACTGGACACCAGTTTACCCTCCACCCACAGTGAAAGGGTCTTAGAGAAAGTGGCTAGACCACAGATGTTTAAAGGCAGAGCTACACAAGGCAAATGGCCAGGGAAATTCTCTTGGGCCCTAAGGGGAAAAAAAGATAGCACTCATCTAAATTAGGTGGAGGTGTAAGTCATCCAGCAGGTGGGCGTGAGGAGGGAGTGGCTCATGACTAAATCTCTGCCTAAGAATCCAGCTGTCTGCTGCCAGCACACTGCAAAGGTATTTTGGTGCCTACCACCCCTTCCAAAAAATTCAGTTTAGGGTCTATAATGTAACTAAGGTACCTACCTGAACTTTTGGGGTCATGGGTGGCTTTCAAAATATTCTAGGAGAAAGAAATATCTTTTGTCCTTATATATTGTCAGAATTAATTCATTAATTCTGGTACAATGTGGAAAATGGTGGGCATTATTTGAAGGGTAAATAGAAACATTATATTCTTTGTGTTAGGTGTTGTGCAACTTTGCTGGACTTGTGCCAGAGCTGAGCTCCAGCAGTTTATGAAGGAGATCTGTTAGTTCTTGTAATGATAAATCAGGCTAAATGAAGGAAGCATTCCTGTTTCTGGCAGGTACATTCCAAAACTGGCTGCAATAAAATGAAATCTACCTCTGTCCAGATTCACCCTTGATAGTATCTGAAAAAATACTTTTTTGTCAGCTACTGTACGTGTCTTTTCACTGGGTGAGGGTCTCTCAGAGATTCCTGGAATGTCTGGTCATGAAGTGACAGACCAAAGCTATTTGATCCCTCCATTTTCCTACTTCAGATTGTACGTGCCATTTTTAATACCAGTGATAAGATCGTATTTTCGGCTAAGCCGTGGCCATTGTACTCAAGAGTTAAGCATTTAGCCACATAGTTTGTCTGGAGTGTTTGACAGCAACATTGCTCTTGGAAAGATTTCTGACAGAGATATTTCAGCCATCATTTTTATTATGAAACCAGGCAAGTGTCTCTCACTGAAAGCTGTGCTAGGAAAAAAAAAAAAAAAAGAAAAGAAAAAGCAAAGCAAATTAGGATGGAGAGGGTGAAAGGAAGTACTCATCCAGTGGATGGCTGAGCAGCATAGACCCACAATGCTGAATCCCTGAGCAGCTGTTTTAGGAAGAAAATTCCTGGATTTACTAATAGTGACTCGGTTCCAGTTCCTGTAAATGGGGAGCGCCCTACTTCAATTAGTCTGTCAGTGTTGTAAACTCAATAGCATGTTCACAGCAGGTCAAATTGACATAATGTTAAAACATGGATCACTCTACTATGCTAAGACTCCCAGTGCTACTGACACTTGCTGAGATGACCTGGTGCTTGCATACCAGCAAGTGACACATTTTTAGAATAAGTCTCCAATATAAAGGGCTTTTGTAGGGGGGGGGGGGGGG
>VZRL01005927.1:1351844-1456823 GCA_013397895.1 Origma solitaria
GCAGAGTAGTAGGAGGAATAGAATTCATTGTTTCTGTGAGACCACAAAAGTGCCTGTAAGGCTTTTTTTGGTTTGTTTTTAATATATCTATATTGAAGCAATTTTTTCTCAGTCTGGGTATGTGCAGTCTAAACCATTTTCTCCATACAGTAATTTTACTCTGCTGAGAGGCAGCATCACCTGGGGAAGGCTAAGGAACTGTAGAAAAACTAAGTCATTTTCTATGTCCAGTTTTTCCACTTAAAAGCTTGACAGTGCCCCTTTTCTATCAGATTTTGTTTACTTGTTTGCTTTTGAGTTCAAATACTTTTTAACAGATTTGGACAGAAAAGTGAAAACAGCAAGGGTTTGATAATCGCAATCTTTTGCAATCAAATTTATGACATTTATAAATATAGATGCATGGATTAAAATTCCTAGACAATGGAATATTGTTATTGGCCAGCATCCTAGGCTGCATACCTGGTATGCTGAGGTATAATCAAGCATTGGGTAGGGTTTTATGTGTGAAAGCAATGCTTGACTGGATTTAAATGGTTTTGATTGGAGCCGATATGATGCATAGTTGGACATAATGTTCATAATTGCCTATTTTTCTTGGCAAACAACAAGGTGCTTGATGACTGCTTTCTGAAATGTTCACCTCTATTTCTTTGTGAAGTGTACCTCAATTTAACGGTAATTCTAAACAAGTTTGTGTTGTAGTCCTCTGACTTTGAGAGACTGCACTGCTTATTGACTTAATGTCCTCATTACAGCAGGATTGTGTGTCTCCTATGTCAAAGTTGAATCTTGGTCTGATTTGAATGGCAATTTCCACAAACACCTTTGCTCTTTTTGTTGTACTCTTTTCTGTACACGTCCTATTAACCATCACCAGAATTCAGTCAAAACTGCAAGCAGTGTCACATGTGTTTCTCAGGCAGACTATTTTATCTTTTTTCATTAGTGTTTGACACAATCCAGAAGAGGTGTTTAGAGATAGGCATCAAAGAGCTATAATGACTCTAGCCAGCTTGACACAAATGTGCACATACACACACGTTTTTGCTTCCCAAGGCACAGCTCTGCCTCAGAAAGGCAGATGTTCACTACCTCACTTGCAAAATATCTTTCCAGGTTTAATGCATGAACATTTTCCAGACAGGAATTAAGGGAAGGACAGCCCTGGTCCCCTTCAAGCAAGGCTCCTACCATTGCCGTAACACTGTAGAACTACTTACAAGCCCTTTACAAATGTTGAGGATTCAGGAAGTCCTGCCTGTTCTGTTTTATTTTGGGTTTCTTTCAGAATGATCTGAGGTCTCTATTGTGTTTATCCACATTTGCCTCCTGGGATGTACCTCACAATGCTCTGATAGGATGATTCCTCAGTCACATAAATCTGCCATCTGTAAGACAGTGAAATGGCTGCAATCCGGATATGTGCTCATTTTTTTTCCCCAATCATATCTGATAGCAGCTTTCAGCACTATTTGCTTCATCTCTCTTTTAGGTGCCCTTTGTTTCACTTACATTAATGTCTTTAGTCCATGCCTGCCTGCTTACTTGATCCCCTGCTCCAGCTTCTTCTCCCAGGACTGAAAAAACAGCTTAGCAATTGTCCCACCCAATTTGGTACAATTCACACATTTTTCCCCGAGTCTGGACAAATCCTAGGAGTTTCCAGAGAGACAGTGTTTCAGACCTTTGAGTTGGCTTGTGCACATAGTCATCTCAGTCAATCTTTGGTATAAATGCAAGAGCCCTAACAGACACAGATGTGAGAAAGCCTTCAACACTGTAAGAGACTGCTCATGTGCAAATTTGCTTGAGCAGAAAAGTTCCATTCAAGATTTGGTGGGATCTTGGCACTGAATAATCAGATGTTACACATCTATTTTGCTTCTCATAATAAGCAGGCAGAAAATCAACATCTCTCCCTATCTTCATAACTTAGAAGTTGCTACTTCCAGGGCAGTGTGTCACAGGGATTTGGTAATTTTCTTATGTTTCAAGAAAGAGAAGCTGTGTGGAGAGCTGATATGTAAGACTGCCCCTTGAGCAGAAGTAAAAAACATGTCCAGCTGGAAAACAAAATCTCCTGTTCTTATAAGACAAAATAAGTAATCACACAGTCCATCCCCTAATGAGACGATCAGTTTGAGCACCGGAGAAAGCCAAACATTCCTGAAAAAAAGTCAATAAAGTCCTAGTGCTCTAATGTGAAGACTTCCTGAAGACTCTGTCCTAATGCAGAGGAAGAAAGCAGGCTGTGAATTTACAGCATAAAAAGCCTCAGGCTAAAATGATGGAGAAGGCACCATTAGGCCCCTGAAAAGATGGCAGACAAAAGCAGGACCATCTGGATCATCTCCCACTCATGAAGAACCAAGAGGTAAGGCTGGCTGGGGTGTGTGAGCCATAGTCTGAATGTCCCTCCGTGTTTCCCAACAAACAAACTTGCTCCTACATGGCCCAAAATGAGGAGCTGATGGTGGGAAATGTCTTTTTCATCTCCATAATATTCCTCTTTTTAAGCCAACTGTAGGGAGAGAAGAAAGGCCATGTTGTGTGGAGAGAAAATTTTTCTTCATCTAGCAGTGTGCTAGTGCCCCAGACATAATCCAGAATATTTAGAGTGTGCAGTTAGCTTTCATAGAGTTGCTGCATTTGTGAGACATTCGCCAGTAGAGTTGGGGAGAAGGAAAGAGTTCCTAAAACCATTTTTAATATAATTTCTAATCATATAGCCAGAGAAATTTCATGAAATTTACTTATGGTAAAACTGAAATTATAATCCATAGTTATAATCTATAATCTCAAACCATAATCTTATATTCAGCAAATTTACCATTTAAAAGACATGGACTTCACAGTCTTTCATATTGGAATTTGAGTGATCTGAGATAGCTCTGCTCCAGCTGACCCTAAAAGCAATAACAGACATTCCCCCACTCATCTGGCAGATTTTTAGTGTGTGATAAATTAACATACCGAGAAAAGAAGATGGAGTGTGCTGGTTCTCTTTGAGTGTTAAAATGCTCAGGGTTTGCTAATGGTTTTAGACCTGTTTTCCTAAAGAGGAGTAAGAAGCTGTGCAGATACATGTGTTCCATTTTGGTAAAGACAGTTGCAAATCAGATGGTTCAAGGCTAGTTAACAGTGTCTACATGAGTTTAGCACTGATTTAAGTTAATTGGTTTAATGAAAAGGTACAGATTTGCATAAAGCTGAGGTTTCACCTTTCCTGCTCCCAAACAGCTGTGCTTAGTTCTGTTTCATGGGTAAAGGGCAAAGGAGGAGAAGAGGAGAAATGTCTTTGAGATAATCTCGTTGGAAAGAAAGAAAGAAAACAAATGTGTGCTCTGCCTACTCCAGCTGCTCTCCACCCCAGGAGTAATAGCTTGAAGTGAGTTTTATATAAACAATAAACAAGTTATTCCTGGAGCATTTGCTTTGAGCTAAGACTGTGTGCAAGGGATTGGCTTTGAAATTACTGTCAAAGTATCTACCTTTCAAAATTAGACTTTGCATCTCAAGTTCATTAAGATAGCCTTGAGCAAGAGCCTTTTATTCAACCTTTCTTTAAAGGTATGAAGTGTGAATTTGATGAGTAAAAATAACTTGAGTGAGGAATGTTTAAAAATGGAGGAATTAACCACAGTGATATTTATGCAGCCTAGGAATGGATTTCAATACATCTCTTTAACACCTATCTTCTTGTGCTAATCTCTCCTTCCTGTTTGTATACTCTGTTCAAAAGATTAAAATTAAGCCTTCAAAATAGGAAAAAGATAAAATGGAATCTCGAATGCTGGTACATATCTCTTGTGGATAATTTGCAAATTTTTCTGCACAGAGGACACAAACCTACCATCTTGTCCAAGGTTTGTGATATGTATTTGATAGGATTTTATTTTCTCTTCCATTCCTCAAGTCATCTTGAAATCAATCAGTTGGACAAGATGCAAATTATTAATCTTAGGTGAGGCTTGTCACAAATATTAACATTTGAGCATATATATATATGTGTGTGGTAATAGCAAATCACACTGTTCCTGAGAGCAATCGATAATGATACTATAAACCAAGGCTTTCCATGGATAGTTATGAAAAAGTACTGTCTGTATATAATTCAACAGAAACCCCAGAGGAAAAATATAAAGAACATAAGCCTTAAAACAACAAAAGCAGAATAAATAACTCAGTGAATTTCTTGAAGCATTAGTAACTTGACAGCATCTACTCATTCACAACAAGCTCAATATTTTCTGCTGCTGCGCTAAATAAAAAGTTGATACTAAGTCTCAATACTTAAGAACAAATCACAATCCTTTAGAAATTGCTGTAGTTCTAAAATGTCAAAAAAAAACCCTGATTTTCAAATCACATTGTGTAGTGTTTTCTTTTAAGGGAACATGATCTCTGGTACCTTTAATAAAAAGCTGCGTAACAATTCTTCTTTAATTCCCTGTGATTTCATCTTACTCTACTTTGTTCACCTGCTGTTGCTTCTAACCACAAACATTAAGTTATAAAAAGGGGACAAATCAATTTAACAATTCATTTTTAAACATTTCTGGAAGGTGATAAAAAATAAGTGAAGAGATAAATGTTCAACTTTAAAGTATGTATCTCATCTTTTTTATATTTGAATTTAAAGGCTATACAACAATGCTACTTTTCACAAAATGGCACTCATTTTGCAAGTAACCTTAAGGTAAATAACCAAGCTATTAGTATAAGAACAATTGTTCAAAATGACAGAATCAGGCTCCAACATTTCTCCAGCTGCTTTTAATTTCTCTTTCAGACAATCAAGTATTTCAGATAACTACCATTTTGATATTTGTCTTTTGTGTTGTTTACCTTCTTAATTAAAGAGCAAAATATATTGGCATTCTAGAGTCAAAGAAACACTTCTTAAATGAGTCACCCTATTTAATAAAATGTCCCCTTGCAAACACTGTTTTTCTTGATAAGTGCATGCACAAATAAAAGGATGGAAAAGGGTAATTGTTTGGTTGAGATGTAAGGGCACATAAAGTGGTTAGCTCTAAATAACCTGGTCATCAGCCCAACTAATCTGCTGCAGTTTGTTTTCACAGCTTTGCTCTGAACATCAGTGCTGATGGTCTGACACTCCCTGCAGAGCCTGAGAGTGAATGGTAAGTCAAGATACCAGCTGCACAATGCTTCACCTGTGATGCCAGAGATTTGGAGGAGGGAGAATAACAGTTTGTAAAAACACTCATAAACTTCACTGGATTTTTCTTTCTCTCTTTCTTCCTTCTTTTTTTCATCCTGCAAAGTTCCTGTCAAAGCTGCCAAGTATTTTACAAGGTCATTTAATGAAGTGGAACACTTTTTTTTTTTCTTCCTTTCTAATTTTAAATCAAGCTTGAGGGGTTTTTTTTTATTTATTATTATTTTAATTTCAAATCTGCAATGTTAATGTGACAGATGAAGGGAATCCAATTGCTCTCAAGGGGGCTACACACCACAGAAGATCTCTAAAGGGTCTGTGTTACCTATTCCAAAACCTGCTCATGCAACACTTCCAGTCCAGGACAATCAGCATGATCACAAATCAGCCTTGACTCCAGCGAGACCAAGCTCATTTTCTGAGCCACACGATGCAAGAATGAACTCCGCAGAAGCCTACCGCAGAGCTGATCCTGCCTTTGTCCTTGCTTTGCTGCTTGGTGAGATAAAAGCAACCAAATTGCCTGAGTGAGATTTTGCAATCTATTCAAAGCAAAAGATTATCTGATAAGAGCTTCCTACTTAATTATGCTTTGAGGCCTGACCCTGTTTGGTGCTGAGCGTTTCCTGCTTAAGGTCCATCATCATCTAGTGAAAGCATCACTGCATACTCAAACACTGGGTTACTGCTGAGGTAAAATGGGACTTTTACCACTGTGACAGATTTGTTCTCATGCTGTATGGCTGGTTTAGATGGCTTCCTACACAGCATGTTACATGTTATGAGTTATATGGACAGACCTAATTGTGCCCATTCATTGCCTAAAAACAGCTGTAAAGGGGCAGGCAAAAAAAAAAAAAATCCACCTATTGCAGTATCATATTCAACTGTGGCCAACAGCAGGTGCCTAGAGATCAGGACTAGAATACAGTTATAGTCCCCTTATTGACTTTCTCTTCGTCCATAAACTTGCAAATGGCAGCCTTCCTGAGCCAGTCCATAACTTCACATTGAATACTATGGGCATTTTTTTCCACCTGTCCAATCACTTTTCTGAAACCAGGTAATCTTTCAATCCACAATAATTTAAGGTGCAGAGTTGCAGAGATTGTCTACCATGGAGAAAATCACTCTTTTTGTTCATTTCCAACTTAATTTCTGTCAGTTTTATTTGTTTTCCCATAGCACTTGCATTAGGAGAAACAGCAAATAATTTCTAACACAAGTTTTCTGGGCCATCCATTTTTTCCAGAAACCATTCATATCCCACTTAAATGATTTCTTTCTCAGACTGAAGAATCCTAGTCTACTTAGTTTCATGTTGTATTGAAGTCATTACATGCCTTTAATCATTGCTGTCATCCTTCCCTATACCATTTTCAACTTAACTGCATTGTTTTTGACTTGCCAGTCAATTGCCCATTCAGACTGTTCAGTGAGATACTTCTACACAGAGAGGAAATTTCTTTTTCTTGTTGTCTTTAATAATTTAGGATGCTTAGCAAGCTCCATCTTTCTGTTAGTTGCTCTCTGTCCAGATAATTAAGACTATGTTGAAAGATACATGATCTAGGAGAGACCCCTAAGGGTTTTCACTTGATACATCCTCCTAAGGAGAAAACTGATATTAATTCTCTACTCTCTGCTTCTCACTTTTTAAAGCAGAGCTTAGGTGTTCACATCATGGTTCCAAATGGCATCTGATGTCCTTTTAGGTGCCAATAAGGTGTCCATTGCAATGCTGTACAGTCAGTTCTGGAACGAATCCAAATTGCAACTATAAATTCTGGGAGACATATGACCATCAGAGTAACAGGCATTGCAACAGTTTTTGCTGCCATAGCTTTAAATTTTGAACACAAACAATGAAAAAAACTAATTTTATGATTAAGCACAGGTCAACATGCTGTAACAGTGAGCTACTCGTGACTCTACCACAGATTTGTGATGTGCAGCCAATATTTTTGATAACTTTCTTGGCTTCACGTCCCAATCATCTCCTCAGTATTTGTCATGTCTTTTAAATGTAAGAACTTCAGGATATAAGCTATTTTTTTGCTATGGCTGTCTGTGACAACCCATACAGTGATTCTTGAGCTGTTGGCAATTCTTGGATGGAGCTTCAAGGTACTATTGCAATAACAAACATAAACAATAATGTGTACCAAAAATGTAGGGCTGTGAATGACAGCATTATTAACTGCTCTCTCATGATGCTTTCTATCAGCAGGATGGAGCTTGATTTCTCTCACATATGTAGACCCAGCCAGAGACTAGACTAGGCTTTTCTGCTTCTTCAGTTAGAAAGGAGTCCGGTTGTGGCAGTCAGGCAACTCCATCAATCTAATCATAGACTGAGCATTCACTTCACTGGGAAATACATGAGGATGGGACATTGAAGTTCCCAGCTTGTTTCCCTTGGAGCATTATTTAACTCAGGAGGCAAGCCAGAAGGATTAGTCCAGAGAATACAGACGATGTTGCAGTTACTTAACTGTTTGGATGCGCAAGGAGGTGAATCTCCTTCTACAGCTACTGCCATGTCTGCCAGGCTCATGCCACCAGGACACTCAGTTCAAGGATCTATGTGTAAAATGAAGATCCAGAAAAAATAAAGAGAAGATTTTAATTTATGTATTTATGTTATCAACCACATCTGTATTCATTTATTGGCTTAATGGCATAAGACCTGAATCAAAGTAAGCATCTAAATACTTGAGACCCAAGCCTGATCTCATCAACTAGACTTTCCAAAAGACTCATTCAGTGTGCCTGGCAAGTGTCACCTGTCTCCTGGAATGAGGTGTCTGATCATTTCACAGGAATGAGATTCTACTTCGCTCTCTGGAACTCAGTGATTACATTTTCTATAACTATGAATGAAAATGGAAAGTGAAAGCAAACCAGACATGTTTGAAGTTACATTTTCAAAGTTAGGATTTTTGTGTTGAAAAAGGTAGGAGGCTTTTTAACAATATGATCATATCTCATTCTACCAGATATAGAATCCAATCTTTAAATATATTAAATGTTTAGTACATTACTTTTTTAACATTCATGGGTTTGATTAATGAAAATGTTTTAATTCTACAAAGATGAAAAAGAAATTAATTTTACCAGAAATTGTAATTTGTAGGCCAGTAAAAGATGAACATTCATATTTTTTTATTGAGAGAATTTCTGTATGATCTCCTAAATTTCCTAGTACACTGCAGTGGAATATTTGGTTCTCAGGTATGTTTTGTGACAGTTTAATAAGAGAGTGGATGAAGCCATTTCTTGCTACAGTATTTCAGGAATAAGTTCACTCATGCACTGCCTAGAGCAGGGGCGAAAAAAGGGATAATCTGTGTAAGAGAAGATCAGACACCCAGTGCTCATCCTGAAACTATTCCCTTTGTATTGAAGGCGTGTAAGGGCTGCTTTAATGAGTTCTGGGTAGAGGTGTTAGTTTGAACAAAGCGTTACTGAACAGCGGCTGCAAATAATGTGCCATTAGCTGCACTTCCATGAGAGAAGCTGTTAGAAAAGTAAATAAAAAAATTTATTCTAATGTGAAAAATTCAGCACATGTGATCAAAAGATTCAAGTTTGACACTACATACTGAAAGTGAGACTCTGGCAGTAAGAATATTCAATAAGTCAGGAATTCCAGTGGGTTCTGTCCCCATATTGTATGAAAACAATTAGGAAATTCAAATATTTGTAAATGACACCAAACTGCAGTCTTCAGTGTAATTTTTAGAGAAAATGAAATATCTTAATACTAAAAGTGCTCCTACCCTGCTGTTCAGAGAAAATGGGATAAGAAGTTCCTACAGTGTCAGCTGATTCCTGCTTTGTTGAACAATATTGAAATCAGCTTGATTTTCCATTGATGTTTTGTTTTTCTAATTCCACTTAAAAGGGTAAGTGCTGACAATGCAAATGCCAAGCTTATGGATAGAAGGGCTGAATTTACTGAATTGCAAAAAAACCTTGGCTTCATACAGAGAGTGGTTTGTTTGGGTTTCCTCTATTTTTTGGGTGGGTTTTTTTCTGAATTTTGACTGGAAAATAAGATTATGGATTGGAGATATTGGGGTCCCTTGAGTGTAATTCTGGCAGCCCGTAACTGAACTTAAATAATGAGGCATGCAGCCTATAATGCTCAGCCATGATATGTGTCACTATTCAAACAATTTAGATGCTGTTTGGGTCCACTTTGCTGTTTTCATCATGTTTTATGGAAAAAATTAGGGAACACAGAGCCTCTCCATTTCAAAGTCTTCTGGTTTAATGCAGCTTTTCAGAAAAATAAACCTCTCTTTTCAAACAAGTTATGGTGAGGAAGGAGGAAGACAGATAAAATTGGACCTTAGTTTTTTTTCCCTGAGAAAGGAAGGGTGCCAGTGACAAAAGACTTAGAGCTGATCTAGGATTTCTGATCAGAATATTTATTTACCATTAATCTGCTGTCATTTTTGAAAGCAAAGGAAAAATTTTTGTCACGTAAGCAAAACATTTCAATATTAAGGAAATTTAATAGCTCACTGGACCTAAGGAAATATACACACATGGAGACCGTTTTTGAGATTCAGGCCGTCTCAAGCATAAGTGAGAAATATTATTAGCTATCTGAATCTTCAAGAGGGATAGGTTAAGGGAGAAGTTCCCTTTCCAACCCTAAAAGTTAATGTGGTATAAGAACAATTTTCCTCTGCCAAAGGAAAAATCATTGGTTTCATACTTGAAAGTTACAACACTAAATTACACTCACTGAGTACAGTAGCCTAAGATCAGTCCCTAAGTGTCAACCATTGTGTAGTCTGTCGCTGTAAAGTAATTTTTCAATCTTTCAATTAAGTGCACTGTATAATTTTATGGCTTCTGTCTGCATGCATGGTTCATGCACAACTGTGTTAAACAATGACAGGAGCAGCCTGGAATGAGGAAGAGACTACAGGGAGGATCCAGTCTGACAATGAAGCTGACATAGCAAAGGTAAAAGAGGCTTAACGTCTGACAGACACCCGTGATTTTTAATTACCCTTTCCCACTGCTGATTGTTGCAATCCATCTCGCCCCCACACCTCTCCCTTTCTCTACCCTCCTCTTTGTCACATGCCTGCTCTCTCCTCTCGTCTCTACATCCTGAAATGCCCTTGCCTCTCTTTCCCTGCCTTTTCTTTGTCCTGTTTAACTGATCTCCACCTACCCAAACCCCTATCAAACAAAATAAAAATGTTTGGAACTCACAGGGTGTTTCCTGACAAGCTGTTGCTCATTCTTTCCCTGTGACTCAACCCTTCCCATCCCCACTCTCCTCCTGTATGGTGAGCCTCCATTTCTGCGTGTACGCCCTCTCCCTACACGCCTTTTGTATTTTCAGGTGGTAAACTCCTCAAGGCAAAGACCATCTGTTCCTTCACTGTGCAATCAGACCTTTCCATGCATTAGTGTGTATTCAATACTAATTTAAATTGCATGCATTTTCAAAATTAATGAGGATAGTTAACCATTATAGTACATAATGAACTTTATGGTATTTTTAGCAAACCTTCGTAAATGCAGGTACATAGCCATAATGAACAGCAGAGGATCACAATGTTCTCACATCACTCATGTGCAGTAATAACTCTGGAAAATGAATACATCAAAGCTGTAGCAGATATTTCCTAACTTTAATCACTTACAGGAATTCTGATATTCCAAATAGTCATAAAAATGGAAATACATCAGAAGACAGAAAGAAGAATAAATTTTAATAAAAATTTTAAAAGCATCAACCTGTTTTGTGGGTGGCCATGGGTAAAATTTACAAAAGTAATAGACAGGCTCTTAGATGTCTATCCCAGATTTTTTTCATCAGTTCAGCCTGTTTCTGATGTATTCAGCGTGTAGAGAAATGAGCAAGAAAGAAAATGAAAAGTGAGAGAACGAACTCTATACAATATTTTGGGGACAACCACTGTGATGGAGTGGGTGTATGGGGAGGGTGAAAAATACTAGGCAAGTATTGTTGTACACACTCTGCTACAGCTAATTGAGTATTAGGCACAATGAATACACAGTCAAGTATAATGACATCTTCCTCCTAACTGACACAGAAAAGCAGACTCTTTTAGAACACATTATTACACTCTAAATCAGTCTCCTTTATGATAGTCATTACCTAAATATTTCACACAAGAGATTTATTCTATTAAGAAGCACTGAAACACATATAAAATTAATTATATTTTTCTTAAGTTTTTTTATTAGATCTGATTAATTAAAATAGTCTTGGATTGCAATACATTTGTGCTGTTTAATTATTCAAACACAGGCTTTTGATTATTCAATTTCTTTGTCTATTCCATGTATGTGGCTTCTCCTTTATTATAAGTACAGGCTGTACAGATGTGAATAAGGAACAAAGTACCAACTGTGGCACATCAAACTAACAGTTGTACATCATATCATGTAATCTTAGATGGAAATATTTCAAATGCTGCATATAATATTTTAAGATCCTCCTAGATGATAGTCACTACCTGACATAATGTTCTAATCTTACCAGTGCTTCTCTCTCTTTCCTTCTTTCAGGCTCTGCACTTTCTCACCTGCTGAAAGCTAACTTCACACACAGAGGCAAGCTTTCAGCATCAAGTACTAAGATTTAATTGCTCAAAAAAATGCATAGGAGTTAGGTATCTTTGGTCTGTTCAAGGCACCTAACTTCACAGACACATAGAGTGTGGCATTTTAGTTTATAAGCATGATCAGTGATTCAATCCCCCTGCCCTCTCATTGTTCAGATTGCTGAGAACCTGCCTCCCAAAGATATAAATTGGAAAAAGGTAGTCAGAGGATTTAGTCTAAATATTGTGTATATGGGAACCATATCCAAAGGGGAATATAACAAATTAACTTGATTCTCCCCTGACATGTTCATTAGAAGATGCAGTATGTTCTGTAATTAATGACAAACAGCACTTATTAAAATCCACACGTTGAGGGGAAAAAGAATCCCAAATATCTTTCATTGTTTTAACCAAAACATCCTTACCTTGATTTTTTATATCAATCTCTTTTGCTTCTATAAAATTTTTGACAGTTCCATTTCTGAAACATCTAGCTAGAAAATAAGTGTTTCCTTCGAATATTGCACAAAGCCCTGACATAATTTTAAACAAAAATAATCTATTCTTGTATGCTGCACTGCACAGAAGTATTGTAAACTATCACATAATCCAAAACTAAGGTTTTCTGCCTTGTTGCTTTAAAGGAAACAACTGATACAAGTCTTGAACTTTACCATGTCAGAGAGACCAGATTCTTTACTGTTGTGCAGACTGGCTGTTCTAAGGAGGCTGAACGAATCAATGATTTCTATGAAAATAATTTCTAGTGAAGAGATTTCCTCACTTGGATTTTCTCACCAGAGGAGGGAACTGGAAATTTAAAAGCAAAGATAAAAATCACCAAAAAAAAGAAGCAGGAGCCTGACTGAAGAAAATTAAAACAAAACAAAAGCCTCAAAAAAGCCCAACACAGAAGCGAATGTAAATCACTTCAAGGATATGCAGTTAGCACTGAAAAGCTCTGTACTTTTTTTTGTACAGTTATTTGTTTAGAGAAATAGCAGTAAGCTACTGTGTTTTTAGGAAAGAACAAACAGCTGCAACTAATGGTTCCCATGCAAGACTTCTGTAGACTGTAAAGGTCTGTGAATGGCTGAGTTCTTGTCCATATGTGCAATTTTGTTGAATTAAATTTTGTAACTATGAGAAGAAATGATCCCAGAGGAATTACCTATACATGATGTCAACAAAGAAAAGATTAAACGGCTATTTCTACAAGACAGTCATTTGCACACTGTTCAGAACAGCTTTTTATGAGAAGAACCTCACAAGAGAAGGCCACATTAGAGATCATATTCCTGACACTGGTGAACTGAGATACTGGGACTTAGCAGTAAAATACTTGCTGTTAAGCAGTGACTAGACAAGCTGAATGTCTGTTTTAAATGAGGTAAAGATCTTACCAGTCAACTGTGTTGCTACTGCTGCTGAATTTGGGAAAATTATTTGGAATGAATCAAAAAAGAACAGTGTTTCAAGTAACTCTGACAAAGGAATCAATTACACTTTGCATGACTTTTATTATAATTGAAGAAGAACTAAATAAAAAATGTGGCCTCTGACACACAAAGTCCTTAGCCACGCAGCACTGGAAACTAAGGAGATACATAAAGCATCACTCTACAAACAGCAGGGTAAAGATAAGTCTCTGGCTTGAACTAGCACAGTTTTTCCTATAAAGCACATCTTTTAACAATGATAAGAGGGAAGTAGCACTAGTCAGTGAAGCCTTGTATCCAGTGAAACTGATTTTTTACTTACTGCATCCAACTGTGCATGTCAGACTCTAAATGTATTTCATTTGGCAAAGCACTGGAGCTGTTATACTCTCTCTGAGCCAAATTCTGCACTTGGCTTCAGGCACACAACTCCCATTGACTCCAGTGGAAGTTGGACAGAAGGAGATAGATTGTGTAAATTAGGCATGCTCTTGAGATGGTGGAGGGAGATTCACACCTGAACCCCAGAGTAGGAGTTCACCAAGGGCCAGCAAAGTCAATCTCACCAGTCAGTCCTTCCCAACTCACCAGAGCAGTGGTTTGAAAGATCTATAAAATAAATAGCGCATACACACTGCTTGAAAAATAAAAGGACTTTCTCAGCCTCTGAGGCAGGCCTTTCCTTCACTCGCTACCTCAGCAGCAGTCTCTCCTCAAAGAGTTTTCTTTCTATACTGTAATTGGTGAAACGTACTGCTATTTCCTCGACATTGTTTCACACAAGACCTTTTTTACCTATAGTGCCATAACTCACATCATCCTGCCACCAGCTACATCCCTGCTTTTTCCCTGTCCTAGTGCTGCTTGCTTTGACTTTGCTTGATGACTTTTGATTTCTTTCTCTTCCAGAATCAGAGGATATACTTTTTTGTTTTCTCACAAGTTTAGAGTAACACATTTTGTGTCATGCAAAGTTTAACAGATGGGTGCTTTAACTTGGGCCTCTCAGTTTAACCTCATTGACAGAGAAAAGGCCTCTAAGCATAATGGAAAGGAGCCCAGCTCACTGCAGTTCTCCCACACTCATTTCTCTGGGCAAAAAACACACATCGGTTCTGAAAATCCCCAGAAGTCATGGAGAGTGTAGTAGGATTGCAAAGAACCAAGTACCGGAACCAAATCAATAACACCAATTCCAGTTTACATTTTTATGTGCTTTCAGGGAAGAGATAAAAAATTCTCCTCTAGGTCATACTTACAAACCCAGTGAAGGTCAGATTCTGCTTTGATATTCACATCCCCAGTTCAGCTGCTCTTGTAGATGAAATATATTTATTTGTTTAGCAAGCGGATGAGAAAGCTGCAGCTTAAATTTTGTGGATATATTTAGAATGTTCTCCTAAGGAAAAATATTTTTCTCTATTATTTTTTATTTATAAATCTTGTCACACCAAAAGGACCAGATGTACTGCGCAGGTATTTGTAGAAAAAAAATTACCTTGTTAAACTAGCCCAATGTAAATATGTTACAGACTTAGACCCAGCATGGCTTTTGAAAAAGATAAAGCATAATAAAACAGAGATAAGAGTGTGATGGAAGAAGTGAGTGACTAAATGACTGAAGTATGTTGGATGTGTAAGTTACCAGATAGAAGTGTATTTCTTCCGGTTGTTTCTATCAGTTGGCAGCAGTTTGCTTTGGCATTCCTGCCTCCAACCATCAGAACCTCTCACATTTTCTAGCAGGGAAAGAGAGTGAGAGAGGCAAAGATCAGTTTTCAGTTCTCTTACCATGACTGTTTTGGTCTCAAGAAAAACTCCAGTCCACCTCTTGTTGCTGACTGGAAGCACAGTACATGCACACTTGGTGACTTCATAACATCAGTGCCTGGCCTGTTATGCAAAGTGTTTTAAATATGTAATCCTAGAAAATATAAAACTTTCTGTAAGCAAGGAGAGAGGTCAGCCTTCTCTTGTTTCTTCTCTGTTTGACACAAGCAGCCTACAGTGAAATATTCCAGAATCCCGTTGTTTTCTTCATCCAAGAAAAGTCTAAGAAAGAACTCAAAGCATCTGAATGCTCTGTAAAGTCACAATCTGTCTTGCTGGTGAAGCATGGCCACACTATTCTTTTTTCTATTTCAACTTGGATTGCTACTAACAAGATCTTTCAAAATATTCAATCATTAATTACACAGTTCCTATGACTAGTCTGCTGGTTTCACACATACAAATGCAATTTACTACTGACAGAGTTCTCTAAGTGACTCCACAGATTTTTTTTTTTCCACTGGATTTGTTAACAAAATTGGTGGTAGGCAGATCTTTTTGACATTGATATAAATCCCTTGTTCAAATGAAGACACAGTCACCTTCTGTTATGTCCCCTGCACTGAAAATCCCCTACCTATAAATCAGATACATGAAAAACAAATTTTCTTATAAATAACATCTTTTAAAACCTCCTTATCAACTCTGAAGGTTCAAAGGAGTGAAGAAATGCCTGCCAGCCCTGTTCGATGAAGCATTTTCTTGAACTATCAGCTATCAAGGATCATCTCCGTACTCCAAACCCTGCTGACTGGCTTGTCACCTTTCAAAATCTTCCAATCCATCTCTCAAAAAATCAAACAAACAAAATCCTTCCTTGATCCTTGCAAATAACCACAGTAGTTTGGTGGAAGGTTTTTACTGTTTTTTAACTCAATAAGTAACTCCTAAACACCGTAAGCAGCCAGTAAGTCCCTTAAACACATAGGGCTCAGCAGAAGGAGAGAGAGACTCCTTTATTTCAAGCCATTGTAACCCTCTACATTTCTCAGTTTACATTTTACACAAAGAACAAAAATCTGACCTGAGAAATCACTTTGTCTTCCAATTCTCTTTCCCCTTTCTACTTCTCTTTCAGTAGAAGATGTTTTTAAGTTAAGCAAAAAAAAACTTAAAGTATCTTCAAAAAATAAATATTTTTATTTCACTTGTTTAATCACTTTCAACATAATTTAAATATGATAATTTAGAGATAATAAATGATAGAATAAAAAGTTCCTTACTTACTTCTACTTGTTATTACAAATGCATACAAACTACATACTAAATAAATGTAAATGAAGTTTTGTATGAAAAAAAGAGGGCAGAATTAGTGTTTTATTAATGTCATGGGTAAGAAACCACCCTTCTTTATCAGGAGACTGTTAAGAAAATTGCAAGAGATATTTTACTCAGGAAACTTCCCAGATAAAAAAAGCGTCTGCAGATTAGGTTATACCAAACCTTAAATATCTGACCATTTAAATGGAACAATAAATCCCAGCATCTGTTTTTCACAAATAAAGCTTATTTTATCAATTTTACAAGCAAAAGAAAACCCAGACTTGCTAAAACTAATTTAAAACAGACTAAAACAGAGACAACATCTAGTAAAACAGGACATTTTCTATAAAAAATTTCAGCCATAGAATTAAATAATGAGTTAACAGATATTTTCCCTTTATGAATATTACTATTCTTGTAAAGGTTGTTTTGGATACTTTAATGCTTTCCTTCAAAACATTCTCCTTTCCTTGCTAATGTGGACAGATTAAGCATTAGCAATTTTGGTGACCTTTCATGTTCATGAGTGCTAGAACGCTGTTGAAGTTCACCTGATGCATTGTGGCCTAATTCCGCACTGGTAATGATTGCTGTAGGAGCCATGTTCTGGTGGGTTAGAGCCAAAGACATCCAGGGAGGAAATGTTAGTGGCAGCCAGGTTGATAACGGAAGTTTCTGTGAGAATGTTGGTTGGTTGGGGTTATTTTCCGTTTTTTTCATAGCAGTAAAGGGCAGCACTTAGAAGGCTAATTTAGATAGCCCTGGGAACACCAACCTGTTCATATAAATTTACTTCTCTAAGGTCTTTTCCATGTCACTGTTAATGATTTTTTTTTCTGCTGCCATTGTGCATACCATATGATTTGCAAAGTGCAGACACAATTGAAGTCAAACCCTGAGAGCTGCAATTTGGTTGAAATAACTGGATTTTGTAGTCACTCAGTAATAATCTTGGAGTCTTCTGTGGCTTAGAAAAACTTGGTTTCTCTAAAAGAAAGAGACTTCTTAGAGCTCCTCTTATAGCAGAAGGATTTAACATTTATTGCAGATCTTAACAGAAACTCTATAAGGTACTTTCCCTCAAATACAAAAGAAACATAAAGGCTCAGTTTGATTTTTCTTTACCAGTTTATGCAATTTTAGAAAAGATAGACTCATGATTAACCTCACAGTAAAGTAAGAATAACATTGTGATGGAAGTTCATTGATCTATTTAATGAAGGATTGTAAAGTCAGCATCATTGGAGAAACAAGGATTATTGATTCTTTTAAGCAACATTTGAAGGATTGTATTTTTTGCCTTAGAATTAAAGTGTGTCCCATACAAAAGAGGGACCTACCAAAAAAGCTTGTAAGATTTGAATACTTTGAGACAGCCATCTGTACATAGAGAAATGACTGTGTATTACAGTCTAAGATACATCTCACCCTCATAAAGAAAATAAAACACTTGCATAAAAATTAGCAATAGCAGTGCATTCAGTGTACACATGTGTTCTTCCCTGATTCATAAGGGAAATAAACACATATGCCTACCATATTTACAGCATATACAGGAAATCAAACAAAAACATAATAAGGATGGAAACAATGTTGCAACAAACCGGCTTGTTCCTTCTAGTAGTAAGAAGCCTAGGATTTGCAAGGCCCAGACAATTAATAGGTCTTGTTCATTTTTGACCAGTTAACAATTAATAGACATCCCCTGGCTTCTGCTATAAAAGGCATGGTAAGACCAAAGACCGTGCTCTTGAAAAGCTGTGGAAAGCACGAAAGAATTGAAAACAAACTAACCAACTAACCAAAAAAAAAAAACCAAACCCCCCCCCCCAAAAAAACAAAAAAAAACCCCCCCAAACAAAAAAACCAAAAAACAACCAAAAAAAAACCCACAGAAAACCAAACACCACCAATAAAATTTATTAAAGTCTTAAAGGATTAAATCTAGAATACAGTGTTCATGTGAAAGAACTGCAGCAGTAGAAAAGATTGTGTGTCAGCAGGTGTTTATTTTAGGACATATATTTTGAATACTTCCCCAGAGAATTATATTAGCTATCGTAGCCTCCTCAGGAGTCTCATTCCCTAAGCATAGCATGCTTTGAGTTGTACCCAGGTTGCTATGTGTCAGAAATACTCTCATAAAACAGAACCTTTTCATCCACTTTTAGGGCAAGTGCTGCTATTTGCAGAAAAAAAGGCAGATCCCAGCAATTTTGGAGATGCAGCATACATTGGGTATTACAGCACCTCCATCAAATTTTAAAATGCCAAGTATCTGCACCAGCTGGGGTGCAATGCCAACAAATTCCTACACCAGCTGACATGCCTGACATGCTGTCTGAGCACTGGCACCTTCCTCTCTTGTGAGTCACTGTGCCAGGTCACAACCAACTCCGTGCTTTCTAGGATCCTGGAGTTGCTATTACTTTTTTGGCTAGAGCAGCAGGACCTGGACTAGCTCCATGGAGTCCCCTAGAAGGAAAGATTCAGACATGAATGTCATCTGCTCACCACAGAATACGTCCAAGTAACACAGACTGTTGGAGGGAATACTATCCTGTCAAAAGTCTCATTTTCTCTTTTGCTTGAGGCTTTCTTCCCTCCCCTGAGAGTTTTTCACTACTTCTAGCAACCTCCTCTTTATTCTGAATTCATTGTTCCAGCAGAAGGCACCTACTTTACGGCTAAAGTGTAAGGTACAGGTTCACTGGGGTGTTAATAATGTAGTCCTCACTAGCCTGGGGCCAGCTGGCCCTACAACAACAATCTGCCCCTTTCTAATCTGTCTTCCCTAGAAGACTCATATCACTATCACCAAAAGGTTTCTGGTTAGCATGTATCAACATGTACACTACTCTCAGCAAATATCACATTAACTTTTCTTTCTGTTCCAGGAAAAATTAGGCCCTTATGGCCTTTGGGTTCTGTATAGCTGAAATTTTGGCAATATTATCCAGACGGGCCCTTCTGTCTATCTCCTGTGCTCATTAAAGGTATTTGAGAATATTATCTGATTATAGTAATTTCTGTAATATTAAAGACAAAGGAAGAATATAGAGAGAGAGTGTCTGATACAATTTATGGTATGGGTCTGTACTCATTTTACTTTGCCATCTAAGCTCTTTCCCACTTTCCTCTTCCAAATAATGCAATAGTGCGGCAGCAGGTAAGACATTTCCACCACCTACATTTTGTGACAAATTCTAAGTTCAGATGTAGTCTCAGAGGAGACAAGTGGAAAAAGGAAGGTGAGAAAACATTTTTAAAAATATTTCTGGGGGGAACAATTAATCATCTTTTACAGGTGCTCAAAGAAGAGAAGCAGCCTCACAGACCATCATTCTTTATTAAATCTCTGCAGTGAACTCAGCTGCAATCTCTACAAGGAAAACTAACACTGCTTTTACCTACAGGCAAAGCTACTGTGAGCCTTCACTCCGGAACTTGTGCACTGTGGTACACAGAAACCTGTAGAGAGAACTGTGTGATGCAAACTCTCGTGGGAAAGGGGGTTTAGCTTTTCAGTGTGCACTTCCAGAGGCTCTGGGTGACACCACAGATTCTTCCAGCAGTGCAGCTCCCCTCAAGCTGCCCAGTCAAAGCAAGATAAGAAAATCAGACCTAATCTGACATAAATCACACTGGTCTAGTACTTCCAATACGGCAAAGGAAAGAGGCTACATGGACATAAACTGTTTATCAGAATTACCAGTTACAACTGGATCCTGGAAAAATTGCTTTAGTAGGGCATGACAACACTGACCCAAATGATTAAGCCATTTCATATGCTGTAGCCCAGGTCAGTCTGTACTTTGTTGTTTGGAGGGTTTTTTATGAAAACCTGCCTTTTCAACTGAGCTGTGTGAGAGTCCATTTATATTGTAAATGTTTGGTCCCCGACACACTCTAGTACTGGAAAAAAACTCCACACACTTTTGAATGAATCCATAGAAAGGTGAACCCTCCATTTCAACACCACCCTGCCAACAAATATGGAGTATCATATTTTGTTACATTAATCCCAGACCCATGAAAACAACACATAAATGTTTCCATATGGTTTCCAAATAAATCTCCCATATCCCGTATTCTCTAAATTGTTCCCTCAAGAGGTATAAGCCATGGAAGGTCAGTCATCTATTCCAGCTCTCATGGGAGCACCAGACTTGGTTTCCCACAAGCGTGCTCGGACAATTCCACTGAAGTTAACATGTCCCAGAATATAAGTCATGGAGCTGGTGTGAGCACCAAGAATCAAAGCTACCATCTTTCACCTCCGGACTGAAGCTGTATCCAGGTCTTTCTCCCTTTGACATGTTAAAATTACAGGAATCAGGTGAGCACGCTCTGGCAATGTCCAGCCAGCTCACAGATGTTGACTCACACAGCCTGACATGGGCTCCCAGGGCTGCAGCTCTGACAAGATCCCTCTCAATCTGTATCTGCACTGGGCCAGTGGCAAACCCCTACTCTGGCTGCAATTTCAGTCTTCCCGTATATATTCTGTGGGACTATTTGTAATGTTTATTTATAAGTGATGAATATTTCACCACAGTTTGTTAATGCATTAGCACGGGAAGTAATGCGCGTGAAAAAGAAATTTTTAACAAGCCTTTGGTTTGTGCAGCATAAAACATTGTCTCATACCCAGTCTCCCTATAGACATCAGTTTCTATTTTAAATAGTCTAACTACAACTCCCTGTGTATGGTATAAAAGGCACAATCTTTACAAACGCAGTGTGCGTTCAGCCCACAGAATGGCTGGAGTATCTGAGAAAAGTGGCAGTTCTTTACAGTCACACTCTCTGTTATAACTCATTATAGTAATGAGTCACTTTAAACATATATTCCTATAATTCAGGGAAAAGTTTTCCAGTAGAACTAAAATTCCCTCTGTGAATCTAATGTATATGAGATAAGGTTCAGAAACTTTACTTGCAATCTCATTCTTTTTCTCAACAAGACATGAGCATCCATATAGGTCTGCACATAGATTAATGTTTTCCTGACTTTCGGCATTTTTTTTTTTATTATGGAAAAACAAGAAATACTTCAGGAAGGGGAAACTAATTTGGCTTGATTTCAAACTGGAAGGGTTTTTTTCCTCCCAGAAGAACAAGATTTAAAATAAGTGCTGGGGAAATGGTTCTTTGCAAACCTGAGCATGAATACGAACTGTGGCTTTGTATTTCCTGATCAGGGTGGAAACAGAAACACAGACCGTTCAGACCTAAACCCTAAAATTAACTCAGAGAGCACCATTCAAAAACACTTCCTTGAAGCAGCAGGGGAGGACGGCAATGAAAGGCTTGATGAGAGTTCGGTGAATAAAGAGGAAATAAGGCAGGAATGAGGGAAATGACAGTGGACCCTCCACCTCTTACAAACTCTTTTAATTCTCCTTCGTATGCATACATTATAGTTACTAGCACAACCGATTTGCAAGGGAGGATTAGTTACCCCAAACATGGGCATGCCTTTTGCACAACACTTTAGACTCCTTGGCTCATGCACTGGAGTAAGCACCATAACCATACTGAGGCTTCTAAGTGGAATTTGTTTGGAAAGGCAACAGTGATAACAATATTACCTTAGTTAGCTCTATGAAAGACACCTATCTCCACAGGACAATATTTGTGATACTATTACACTTAACACAGGAGAGTGTCTATAATTGTAAATTATTTATTAATATTTTTGTTACTTAAATGTCTTGGATTAGGCCTGCTGTGAATAAATTATAAAGTCAAAGGGCAAGCTGTTTATATCAGTGACTAGACCAGATTATTACACTGAGAAATGGTCAGCACATCCTGTTATTGCTACTACCAGAAAAAATATTGCACGAAAAGAACTAGACAGACCAGTTGCTTGAGTTCTCAAAAGCTTTTATTTTTAGCCTAATGACAAAAATGTCTGTGTTTGCACAGGAAACAAGAATGATTGATACAAGGGAGTGGAAATAAAATTCTTCATCTAATTTTCAGTGCTACATTAAAGACTAGACTCCTGTTGTGTCGGAGAAGCACTCAATGACGCTTAGAATGACGATTTTTCCACCAGTCCCCCCAGTCCCCCACTTCTCTGGTCTTGAAAGCTGTTACATACACATCAACTTCTTGTGTAAGTTAGGGCATTTTCAGAACTACTCTTAGTTGTGCCAGTGAATAATGATGCTATGGAGAACAGCTGGCATAGCTAGAATAGCTTGTCCTTCCCCCAAGGCATTTAAAGTTGGCCCAGTGGGAATGGAGGCAAAAAG
This sequence comes from Origma solitaria, assembly GCA_013397895.1. NCBI lineage: Eukaryota > Metazoa > Chordata > Aves > Passeriformes > Acanthizidae > Origma > Origma solitaria. The sequence continues at coordinate 1,374,436 of VZRL01005927.1, forward strand.
CTGTTAGATGTCATGCTGTTCCCCAGTGGAGTCTTTTGCTGTTGCTGTAAATTGCTTTAAGCTCTTGTTGTTACAGTTGTGCAAAAGGTACTTATTTGGGGTTAAGGACATGGATCAAAATGTAATCACCCTGGACCAAGTCATCAATACCCACTTTCCAAGGACCTCAGTAAGGCTTCCATACATATCAGGGTCACCTTCCAGGTACTAATGACAGCTCTAACTTCTAGATTATTTTTGTCCAAGATAAACTAACATTTTAAAACATGCTGTATTAGAAATATGGGCAAAGTCCTACACTTGCATCAACAGTAGTTTTACTATTAATATGGTGCCAGCAAACTTGTTTCATTGAGCACAGCAGAAATAAAATATCTCATTTCTTTTATTGAAATTAGCATTATGCTTCAGTTCCGAATGGTCAGAGAATGTTCATTGTTGTTAATTAAGTTACTTAATTAGTGTTTCAGAAATGCCCTAAGGTTTCAGTCAGGAGCAGTGCCCAGTTCTGCTGTAAGTGAACTGAAATGAAGTGAAAAGGGCGATTTCTAAAGAAATACTAGGATTTGCTCTTATATCCCTGTTGTGGTTTAGCCCAGCAGGCAGCAAAACACTATAGAGCTGTTCACTCACTAACCCCAGTGGGATGGGGAAGAGAATCAGAGAAAAAGTAAAACTCATGAATTGAGATAAAGACAACTTAATGGGACTGAAAAGGAAGGGAAATAATAATTATGTCAAAAGAAGCAAAACAAGTGATGCACAATCCGATTGCTCACTGTGCCCTGACCAATGCCCAGCCAGTACCCACGCACTGGGCCACCACCTCTCAGCCAGTCCCACCTAGTTTTATTGTTCACCACAACGCCATAAGATATGGGATATCCCCGTGGTCACTTGGAGTCAGCTGTCCCTGTTGTGTCCCTTTCCATCTCCTTGTGCACTGCCAGCCTATTGACTGGTGATGGAGTGAGAGGCAGAAAAGACCTTGACTCTGTGCAAGCACTGCTCAGCAACAGCTAAAACATCCTGGTGTTATCAACATTATTCTCATCCTAAGTCCTAAACATGGGACTGTACCAGCTATGAGGAGGAAAATCATCTCTATCCCAGCCAAACCCAGGACAACTCTCAGTCTCCATAAGATTACAAAACAGAGAGCAGGGAGCTGATCATTTTAGGTGTATTTCCAGTGAAGGAAATGGAACATCCAAGTTCATATCAACAGAATGAGTGGTCGAGGATTTCTGAACTCCTTTAGCAATGTGCTCCATAAGCTGATGGTTGTTTGATTTAAAGCTGACATGGAGATTTCAATTCAGGTAGTACTTGGGGAATTTCTGTTATTGCTATCTTGACCATTTTTTAAAAGCAAAATAGTGCAACTTGCTAATTCATTACAGCTATGATTGTTTCTTGAGCATCTTCATTCTCTTTAGAAGGCGAATGCAATTCACCCTCAGCCAAAAACCTCCATTTGCTTTACAAGAGCCACTTTATTGTGGGAGTGCTGATGCCGAGAGAGGAAATATTTCTCTCAGCCTGAAATATTGGAACTTTGGGTGTGCGAAAGAGACAGATACAGATCCATGCTGTAGCTGGCAGAAGCACAGACAGGATACAAAGAGGATGGAAGTTGGGGAAAGGCATCTCAGAATCCTTCTCTTTAGCTGGTAAAGCAGTTTTACAGTGACAACACACAGCCTTGTCCATTCAATAGCTGAAATAGCTTACACAGAAATTGACACTAACTCTTCCAGAAAAGAGGGGAACAATCTTAGCAAGGCAATCCCATCCTGCTTTTTTGCCCTGCAGTTCTGAGTATTCACAGAAGGTAGGTATAAATGACATGTACAAATGTCTTCCAATATGCTGGGATCGACTTTCAAAAGAAGACATGCTAACTTTTCCAAAACTTCCAGAGACCTTGGAGAGGAAGCAGACAGAAACATAAACAATTTGTTCTTAAATACAATGTTTGAGCTGGCTAAAGTCCTCAAGCAACCTCATTCTAACCAATGGTGAGGAGAGATTTTAAGTCTTTCTTCAAAGGGCAGAGAGTGATGGAGAACAAGGTTTTTCTTATTGTCTGGTGACTTTAAAGGACTGGGGAGAAATTGGCCAACACTCCCATCGTGATCCCACTTCAACTCAGAGGTATGGGATCATCCAGCAAGAGGAATCTTTCGTCTGTTTTTGAGAAAGCAAATTGAACTAATGAAGCTAGAAGAGCACAGCAGCTCTGTGCACTATTTTCTTTAACAACTGAATGACTCTTTGTGGTTAGCTTATAAATCTTAAACCCCTCACTTCATTTAAAAGATTGAAAAATATAAGGACACTATGAAAAGCTAGATATGTAAGTACTTCATACACTACATTATTTATCATTAAAGTTTATTGCCTAAAGCCATTTGAAAGGCATTTTGCGGAGCTAAAGACAAGACTAATCCGAAAATTATGCAGGTACATTATTTCAGCAGAGAACCTGAAACCGGGCAAACAAAGAAGGAATTCGGGAATACACTGCAAACAGTGTAAGTAATTTAAAACCAATATACTGTGCTTATAAGCTGTCTAGTTTTGAAAAAGAAAAAAGGGAGAAGATAAGAGAACACAAGGAAGAGGAAATAAGATCAGATTATTTGCTTCCTGATAGACATACTTTTCTGTTTGTCCTAAGAAGGGCATTCAAGCTTAGCTACCAAGTTATGTCATGTGACTGCAAGCAATCAGGGATGCTTCAAGAGACAGAGTGATCATATCATGGGCTGGGGAAGAAAGCAAGTCCAAAAAGGCCTTCTGGGAGCAATATCACAGATCCTAGCAACACAACACCCTGAAAAGGATGGAACCTCCCTTTTTTTTCTCCTCTGTTAAACTACTTCAGAGATATTTTTCTCTGTTTCTCTGCGCTATATGGTGTCTGCCTTACAGCTAGTCCTCTGTCATCTGAAGGTTTTGGTAGGTAGCTTATAAAATCAGGAAAATTTTCTACCACAATCATTGCAATTTTCACTGTGTTAAGATAGCACATTTTGTCATTAAAGTAAGGTAAGATACATCAAGTTTCTGATTTAAACCCAGAACAAATATGAGTCAAAAATAGAAGTCAGTGCCAAAAAATCAAAAGTTCATATTTCAGAGACAGAGTATAATCCTATCTTGAATGAGACCTATGTGTTGTATTTCTAAAGCTAGCATGGAGGTCTTGTTTTACCAGTGCTTTGACACAGTGCCTATATACATTCTCATGCCAACATCATCTCCTGGAATGCAACTGGTTTGTATTTGCTTTTCTCCTGGGCCCAGGGAACAGTGTGGAAATGTCATAGCTTCAGATGCAGCAACAGTGTATGAAGAGGAGACACTATAAAGAGGAACAAAGAGGTGAGGTGATGAAAGATGAGGTGCTGAGGCAGAGCTGCAAAGAGCCCTGAAAATGCATCCGCGGAGTAGATGTAAGAAGCCACATGATAAGATAAAGTGAACAGTGTGGGGTAAAGAAGTAACAGTTATTAAAGAAGCTGAGATAAAAAGAGGATAATTTAGAAAATTAATTAAATGTCCTAGGGGTTAGACTGGAGGAGGGGGAAAAAATAAAACCCTAGAGTTAAAAAAAAAAAAAAAAAAGGAGGAGGTGGAGGTAAATAGCAGCTGCAGAAAAGAGTTGGGAGCACTGATGATTATTAGGTAGGCTTTTTTAATTTTGTGCCAGGCTCTGTAAATCTTCCCTTTTACCCTGAACCCAGAGGTGTGGAAACTTGAGTATAAATTCAGAAGTTTGGATACTTTTCCAGGTCTTACCTAAATCATATAAACCTCCTTGTATGTAGCATAACTTAGCCAGAAATAACTTAAGAACTCTTTTTTTTCTGATGCTACTTAGCACAGCTGGATGGATTATTCATCCTCAGTAATACTCATGGCAAATACAACCTTTTTTCTGTTTGAGAATCATTTGTGAATAGGCTTTAAGTCTGATCTCCAAAATGTGAAATGCCTCTTGATCCTGTTGATTCCTCTGAGCTTTTTTTTTTTTTTTTTTCTCTTGGTTTTTTTTTTTTTTTTTTTTTTTTTTTAATGTACCTGCTGTCTGAAATTAGCATTTGCACAAGTTAGGTGAGAAGACTCTCACCTTTGTCAGCATCATTAAAGGTGGTCTACATTTGACTACAATCAGAGCATGAGGAAATATGTAGATGAACTGTCTCAGTCCTTCAGATTTTCTTTCCTAGGCTGTGCGGTGTTACTTGGGTGTAACTGATGCCTGCCTGAGTCTGCAGAAAGCCTGGGGCTGCAGAGGTGCGACGGCACGCTGCTTCGAGAGGAGTTCACGGATTTGGTTTTAAGCATCAACGTTAAGTTTCTTTCTACACCGTTCAAAGCATGTTTTGGAAGGAGGGGAAGCATCTGAACACACAGATCTATACAGACTTCTCTGAGCCTCTGTTCCCTTCGGTATGCTTTTAATAACACACGGGAGGGGTGAAGAGTGCAATTGCTCTTATTTTCCTAAAGAGAGGGTTCAACTTTCAAAGGTTTGGGAAATGCCAACATGGGGGTTCAGATACTGCACAGTTTAAGTATTCACTGCCTCCTAGTTGGGCATGTTATTGGTTAGCTCAGTCACGGGATATTCTTCCAGCTCACTAATTGGGTTAGTGTATCCTTTTAAACGGAGGAATAATGAACGCTCTTGTTTGTAAAGGAGTAGCCTCGTTCGCATGCAAATACGGGTATTCACACAAATCAACCATTCCTCAAACCTCCTCAGGAACAAAAAACTTTCTGTCTGAAACCGCAGGAGCAGCAGATAACAAGGGGCCTTGATATGGAGAGATCAAACAGCCATTTCAAATTCCTGTGAATGTTCATGAATACTGTTGTTCAATATTCATCCAGTTCTGGCTTTTTCTGCATTATGGAAAAGAAAACAAAAAGTTAAAATAGAATGTAAAGGAATGAAGAATATAAAATGGTAGTGCTTTCAGAATCAATTCACATATTCTGATATAGCTGCATTCAGGTTGTTGCCTTATTTTTGAAAGACAAATTATTATAAACAAATAATGTAAAAACACTTTTTGGGATTCACTATTTGTTCAAAACGGACATATCTCAAGCCCAAAGAACAGATCCAATAAACATGAGGTAATCCATAATTTCAGATGCCGGAAAATTCAAGGTACACAGAATCTAAGCAGATGAGGAATAAGACTTGCCAGCTGAAGTTTTACCAGAAATTCTTCGCCAGTTCTCCAAGACTCCTCAAAGGATGAGTTATGTCCTCATCTGGCTGTAAAAATAGCTGTTTAGCCATAAAGTATTATACAAAAGTAAGTGAAAAGAAAGGAGCCTTGCAAAGAGTGACAGCTCCAAGGGTAACTTGGCACCCTTTCCTCACTCTGTTTTTATAGCTGTAGGAATTCCTTATTACTTTTTCTCAAGCTGTCATCAGAGCAACAGAACCCGCTGTTATTTGGGTTTCTCTTCAGATGGAAAGAAAGGGATGTAATAAAGGCAGGTCATGAGCAATAGGTTGTAATCTATCCACAAAATGGCCCCACCTTGCTATTTGTTCCCTTGTATTGTGTTCGAACAGACTCCCAGTAAATATGTCTGCTTCACATTGATCATCGCTGATAGTAACATCCCTAATAGTGGCTCCATCTTGACAGAAAAATGGTGAGTACCATTGTGCTCCAATGTTTTTTGTCTCTTTCTACAGCCACTGCAAAACAAAGCTGTTAATTTATCTGATGAAAGACATGATGGTAAATGTTATGTAAAACCCAGATGTTTCCCCACTGATTTCTTAAATAGGAGCACATAATTGTGATGATTGGAAGGCCATTAATCCAAACTACTTGGAAGCAAAAGAGAAAGAAGACTTCAGCTTACACTTTCACTGTGGCAAGTTTCTGTGCCTAAAATGTCTGTCGTTCTGCTCACTGTTTTACAAATCTAACCAGTCAAATAATTCCCCCAGTTCTTCTCCATCTGTTTTCTCACAGCAGTGTTAACATTCACTTAAATAAGCATAGCGGCATTAACCTTTTGAACTCTTTGTCTCTCAACTCTGCTCAGATCAGATTTGTGGTCTAGAAAGTTGACTCTTCCCTCAAGTTTGACAGATTTTCTTATTATCCCCTGCTGACCTGTAGAGAATTGCACTGGCTCAATTCCTGAGGCACCTACAATTTTCAGATGGACTCAGCCTCTCTGTCTGATTGCCTGTCATGAGAAGGTCCAGTGGTATGGTTCTTATTTCAGTTTATTCCTCTCCTTTCAACAAGTATAATGAATTCTTTTGCACCCTTGTACTCTTCTTTTTAGCAGGCCTCTCATGTCACATTTTCATCCTCAATGCAAAGACTACTTCAGAAAATTTGTCTTCAAGAAAAAATTTTGACAGTACACATAACAGCAAGTGCATTAATATGTGCTTTATACAAATCTGATTTTACTGATTCTACTGACAGTAAATTGTATATAAATCACACAAGCCATTGCCTCTTTGATTCAATCTTCCTATTTGCATAAGTACTACTAGTACTGATAACTAAGGCTGATAGGTTAGGCTTAGACAGAGCTAAATGTTGACAAAGATGGACACTCTTCATGTATGAAAACTGTGGAAGGAATTATGACCCTTATCTAGAGTGTTGCTGAAGCTTTGCATAGTGCCATTCAACACAGAGGCTGATAACTAGATAAAAGCATAAGCACATTAAAAACTAGCTTGGATTGAAAAAAATCACATGCATTGGTGAATCTCCAGTAACAGTCCAGGCATGTATTTTTAACCCCTAATGCAGATATGGTCTAGGTCAGCCACTTTTCACTGCCATAGGTTGATTTCTCCTCTTTACTGGCAGCTGTGCTAATATGAATTACATCACACTAGCCGTGTGAGTTACTACAAATCAGCTGGCCTCTAGTAAATTGAGGTGAACTTTAGACCGAGAAAGGGTTTTTCAGATAGGATTGGTGGTGCTGTGTGAATTATGCTCAGACAGAGCCAGAAGCATAAGCACTCAGAAAGCTATGGGCAAGCAGTATAGGTATGACCTTGGGAGAGTGTTTGAGGGAGGAATACAATTGGAAAGAATGCTTAGAATATGGAGCAAGAAAGCTGCTACCAGCTCATTTCAACTCTGTTTTGAAGACAGACCTTTGGTATTCTTTCATAAATTAACAGAAACAAGAATTTGTTGTTTTTGACAGGACAACTGTCAAAATAAAGGCTAGCACTAAAAAGAGACATCCCAATAATGCAGTACAATGCATAAACAATGTAGAAGAAGGAAAAAAATATTAAGAACATCACTCTTCTGGTGCAATTATTCTATTGTAGCAATTTCTATTTTCTCTGCTGTAGGGTTAATGCTCTAGTTTCTCTGTAGCTCCCACAGCAAGCTTCTCCCTGCTCCCTGGCTTGTTCTGCTGAGAAAAAGCTGTGGGAATGACTGTACAGTGAGAAGGAAGGCCAAAATTACAGACAAGATTGAGCTTTCTTAGGTATTGTCATCTATAAGTTGAGGATTTAGGAGGGAAAACACAAGTATAGACAGAAATAGGATTAGTGTGGTGAGGTACCAGACAGGAGACCCAGGCTGAGCGCATGAGTGTCATCACTGGAGACCATAACACCTCTCTGGCGCTTTGGGGCCTGGCAGTAACACTGGTCCGGACAGCTGCAAGTCTTTGGTTGACTCATTCTTCAGGGTGGTGAGCATGTAAGTGCTTAGACTAACACTTAGTGATTCCTGGATATCTTTCATGTGCATCTCCTTCTGTGAGCTACTGTTTAACAGCAATGAACTGCTTTGTTCATTGCATAAGTTATCTCTGCAGAAAATCGTTGCATTTCTCTAAGATGCCTGAACAAGCCAGCAAGAGAGAAACCATAAGAAAGACAAAGAACAGAGAAAGAGCAGTGTCATGACTTGACAGTGTCCGCAGTGTTCCATGCAACAGGGCTGGCGCATCACAGGAGCACCTGCTCCAACTTCAGTTCTTACCAACTCCTGGCACCTCCTGTGGCCCAGGAGGACCTGTTGCAGAGCACACCGATTTAATACCACTTGCACAGACTAGTGGCACAAATGCCACAGCTGAGCCCCTCAAGTGCAGACTGCTATCCTCCCCTATTATGCATAGCTGCTAAGATGTGAGTCAGAAAGTGATTCCTCAAGGAGCAGCGAGACAGCTTGCAGGCTGCCATACGACTCTCTGTTGGAGCAACTGACAGGGAAAATCAGACACCGGTTAACTGAGGCACTGATCCAAAGCCCTTTTAAACACCTCGGTGACTCTCCCGAAAATAAGATGTAGGAGCTTTTCAAAAGATTACCCTTAATCTGTCACAGCATGCAAAACAACTTAATACATTTATCATTTTTTTTCAGCTAGTGAATTCAAATCCCTCTGCAACAATTTGACTAACAAGTCAAATTTCTCCTACGCAGCAAATGTCTGTCCTAATTTGCAAAAGGTGGGTCTTTTTGTCACTGACTTGTCCTGCAAACTGCAGTCCTTCTATCCATGTGAGTTTCGCCACTGAATCCAACAGCAGTAGTTCTGCGGGACCACTGGTCTTTGTGTCTCTGAAATCCTGGTTTATGCTATCGAGTTTGATCTAGTCACCTCTCAAGCACCGAATCACCCTCAAGCGCCAGTTCAGGTCAACAGACACAAGCTTGCTTCTTATCCTGGACCCAATGCATCACGGATTTCTTTTAATCATTTAACATCTTTTCTTCTCATGTTATGTTGAATGCAGGTCTTCACAGCAAAGCAAATGAACTTCGTCTTTTCTGCTTTTTGTGATGATTTTCCGTTTGTGCTTTAAACAGCAAATCAACCCTGTCAGGCTTGTAAAAATACTTGAGACACGGTGCAATGGAAATCTATTTTGTCTTTCATTTTGTATCCTGTTTCCCAGAAAGTATCAATATTTGCTTTTCAGCCATAGTGTTTGGGTATTAAGGTATTTCCTTCACCATCCTCAAAAGCTGATTATTCTAATACAGCTCAGGCAAAGTCTAGTATTTGACTTCTTTCAAGTCAAAAATACACAGTTTTATTTTAAAAAATTCTGTTAGATCATTTGGCATTAGAAATATTCAAACCAAAGTCACCTTAATACTAAAAATCAAATTGTCAGATATTAAGTGCTCTGGCTAGTAACTATTAAAGAGCAGTAGTTGCTCTGGAGTAAATGCACATTTCTCAGTGGCCAGGTATAATTTTGAAGTGCTTATTATCCATCTGAGCATGGAATTTTTAAATACCTTGTTCTATTATATCCATTCTATTACATCCATTCTTTCAGCAATTTCCTTTTAAAATTAGATTTGTGCTAGGTTTCTCTCCCTTAAAGCAGTGAACCAGAGAACTGCAGTAATCTCTATTGCCTCTCACACCATATTTAACCTTATACATGTATTAGATATAGATTAACATATTGTCTTGAAGAAGCTTATGTTTTGTAGAATATGGTAATTTCATTTTTTAAAAAAAACCTAAATCAATATGCCCTTCATGCTTTAGGAAGAAGTGGAGGATGTTTTCAGTGTTCTTGCTCACAGGCATCATTCTCAAGCTTTTCCAGTGTGACTGGGCTAATAGCACCATCATGATCAGTGTTTTTTCAGTGTAATGAAACCTTGTTGAACAAAATGGCTTTTTTCAGTCACATAAATCATTATTTGCAACATGCTAAAATGTGACAGTATGAAACCTTTTCCAGTCTGACAGACCTCTGTGGATTTAAAAACTTAATTTTTAGCTCAAGAACACAGTCTCCAGGAGAGAGGGGATTCTGTTCTAGAAAATTTGTGTAAGCCAGGAGGTCCACCACTTAGTCCCCTACTGGAAAGAGAAAGTGGGGAGGACACACAAAGGCGATGTGATCTCTCCAGGCACTTCCCTGGGCTCCCTGGTGGGTCCCACAGAGGGGTGCTGGCACTCCAGCACAGGTGGACACAGCAGCCTGCCATCAAGTCACGGTAATTAGACCAAGCCCTTATTTTCAGGCCCGCTCTAAGTGCAGTGAGAACGTAAGGCAAACTCTGGCAATGCCAATGAGAATGCTGACACCAGTTAGAGAAGGAATTGCTTGGTGGGCCAGCTGAGACAAGGCATGGTGGGGGTTGAGCAGTGCTGGAGGAGGTGGGCAGCTCCCCTTGGCACGGACTGGGGCCAGGAGGACAGCACTGCTCCTCTGGCTGCAGCCCTCTCCTCTGCTTGGCTCAGCTTCTCTCCCTTCTTGGCACCCACTGCTGCCCCATATGTAAGTTTTCTGTGTTACAGTGCAAGCAGGAAGGGAGGGCACTGCGGAGAGAGGAGTGTCATGGCAGGACCACCCAGGTACTTTTCCAGGTGAGGAATGAGGGGGAGAAGAATCTATTTGCCTGAGGACCCAAAACACCTCTGAGTGTGGGTTCTAATAACACTGCTGGAACAACTAAACCTGCAAAACATTCGTAAACACAAGGATTTATTTTTCTTCTGTTTTTCATTTTTACTTACCTTCTCTTTCCTTCTTCATTTTTACCTCCTTCCTTCCTTTCTTAATTTTTTCTATCTTCCTTTCTTTCCTTCCTTTTTTCTTTCTTTCTTCCTCTTCATCTCATCTTTTCCTTGTATCTTTCTCTTTTTTCCTTCATTTCCTTTTTCTTACCTTCTCCCTGTCGTACTCTTTCTTGCTCTTTCTCTATTTTTCTGTGTTCTTCTCTCTCTTACACACACACAAACATACGCACAAACACAGGCCACTTCTCCAGAAAAGACTACTCCATACTTTGATAGCAAAAAGCACCGAGGACACTCAACAGCATAAAAAACAGTGCTATTGCTCCACCAGTTTAATTCAGAGATGCTCTCTATAGATAAAATGCTATTTTTAAAGCATGGTTACATAAAGAGTTCATTGCAAAACAAACCAGAGTGTGCATTTATAATATCAGTTTTGGGGCAGGAAATGTCTTTAAACAGCCCCTCTATACATCCACAGGCTGTGATAAATAAAAGGTGATGATGATTGCAATAAACCACCTTTCCTTTTGCTTAGGGAAGTGTGAATGAAAAGGAAGTTTCTTCAGAATAACTTGATATAAATTCAAGTCCTTGATTATCTCACAGAAATCCCCATAAGGTAAAACACATAGTGTTCAACTACTAGCAGATTCTAGAGGCAACATTACCCTTCTTTTCTGATAAGTTTAAAATATTTTATTTTTATGATCTTCAGTCATTGTAGTAGTACAAGCTAGTCATTATCTTCAGACATCATTACAAAATATTTACAACAGTATAAATTACTGAAGAAACAGATAAAAAAAAAGAGAGGTGGAAGAAAAGAACATGATTTTAATAAAAAACTTCTGAGAGTTTACTGTCTATTTAGTAGAAATCCCTCATTTCAAATTTTTTCTATTACGAAAAATATTTAACCAAACTATTTCGTAAAGTTTAAAAAATTATTTAAATAATAAGCCTTTTATTGGGGAGACGCATTAAGAAACACACCAAAATTACATACTTTGAAATGTTTCAAATGAAATTATCAAAAAATCAGAAATACAGGCCCAAGGTTAATTTTTACTATAGTAATGTAGCTTCCTCAGAGGTGTAACTTGTTCTCAAAGGTAAATAAAGGGGATTTTTTTGATTGAAGAAAAAGCATCAGCCAAAGGAATCTATAATAATGTTCAAATTCAACAGGATGAATCAATCTAGAATTGTAAATAACACATTGCTCTGCATCACTTCTGAAGCAGCAGAGTATTTAAATCTTCTCCAGTTTAAAGGGCTGGAGCAAAGCATACTTTGAGGTCTTTTCCATCACTTCTTTTCCATAACGCTGTGATCAGAAACATCCATAAAACCACTCCGCCATGTGACAGTGTATTGTCTTCTTTCCTGGAAGACAAATAATGCAATCCTAGTGCCAAGTAATACAGTATCTTGGTATTGTCTCATGCTGTCTCTTTCTTCATCTATCAAGCTGGAATAATACATCCTACAGTAGCAGGGCAAGATGTACACAATGGGTGTGCGTTGTCCTAAACCTTATATACTGGAGTCCACAGTCTCTCTAGGAAGCCTATTCTAGCCTCTTTTGGTTCTTACAGCCATTCTATTTCCTTAGAAATTGTAAAGAAATATGTTTCACATCTTTCCATCAGTGGGTGATTTTTAGCAATTAACCACCACCATCACTGCAGCATCTTTTACACATTAGAAGATAATGTAGTCATGTCCCTCTTTAGTCTTTCTTATTTTAGGCTAAGCAAACTCCATTCCCATCTTCACAGGACAGCTATCTAGCTTCTTTTCCTTCCTGGTACTGTTTTATGGATTCTTGACAGCTTTTCTTGAAGTGTGACAGCTGCATAGAAGATGAAGCTTGGGCTGATGAAACTTAAATACTAAAGGGAAGTAAATAATTACCTGCCCTTTCATGGGCACAATACTCCAATCAGTATATTCCTGAACAGAATTCCTTTTTTCTTTTGCAGTAGTTGCACAATGGGTGCTGCAAGATTTTGTATTTGATGAATGCTTGCTGTAGGATACTGCAGAATCCCACCATCACATTTCTCCAAAGAGCAGTGTGGCACAGACACAGTGTCTATGTATGGAGCCAGGACTCCTGGTATGTAAAAATTTGTGTGCATGGGGATCCCATCCTAATGTGGATTTGCAAGTGTCAGGCATGCAAACCAGAATCCACTGAATTTCTCCTGACTGTATAACTGAATTTCTCCTGACTGTATAATATTGACATAAATGTTCTTAAGTCTTATTAAGATGCAATATATATGATCCCAGGTAGCCTTCTGCCTTCTTTTTTGTATATTAGCCACTAGCTATTTAATCCCTTTTTCATATTTCTTCTTTTTTATTTCTTTTTTTCCTTCTTCCTAGGCATAACACCTTATGTTTATTTATATGAGCTTTACTTCACAAATCTCTTCTCACCGTTTATCATGACCATCTTGAACTATCCTACTGTCCTCCAAGGAGTTTGCACGTTTGTCAGCTTGTGACACTACTAAATTTCCTCTTAAATCCAAGCTCTTAATTAAACCATGAAGCTGAACTAAGTCCAGGACAGACAAGTCACTATTGTTTACTTGGATAACAAGTAGTATTTACAGATAACAAAGCAGAAAAAGTGTTAAGTATGACAGTTTGACAGTATGACCTCTTACCAAAGAAGAGGTAATGTTCATTGACCATAGATGTTTGAAGAATTATGTTTATGCCAATGAAAGGGTCAACAGCCACCAAGCAAGGAAAAGTATGAGGAAAGACTGAAACAACTACAAGAAAGAGAACTTCAAACCTTGGTAAGAAACTAGAAGACCTGAATAGGAGGAAAGTCTAGTGAAATAAAATAACAAGAAATAATAGCAAGAAAGCAGCAAAGAGAATTAGAGAAGGACATCCTTAACTGCTGTGCCTCACATGTTTCAAGTTGTTTCTATGGTCACAGAATAAGAAGGTCAAATCAGATCAAATAAAGCAGGGCAGAACTGAACAGCACAATTAGGCCATAGTCAAAAAGTAATTACTTTTCCATCCAGTAGAGATTGCATGTTATTTCTTGGAACTCTATATTATTATCTAAATAATAGACAGCCAGAGCAGCAACTGGGAATGAATTGGGGAAAAGCAGCTAAAAAGCCACTTGGCTAAATTTTATAACATTATAATTTATATTAAAGTTTAGATGAACTTGAAAGTTGGACACTGGTGAGTCTTACCATATTTAACATGTTAACATGGACCAAGAAACTGGAAAAATAAAGAATGCAACACAGCACTAAAACAGAGCAATACTGATAAAAAAAATTAAGCTACCAAGACAGGTAAAGTAACATTCCCTTTGCTTTATACTCCTAGCATTCTAATCTTTTGACATAAAAATTATGATTATGGTGTATATATCCTATACTATTGATAGTGTTGGTACACTAGATAACACTAACTCTTTATGGAGTCTTATTTTTACTTCACCACCTTTTTTTTCCAGTCATTCATTTTTATCCAGTTTCTTCATAGGACATGATATGTAATTCACAATGCATGCAAGGCATGTGTCTTCACATAAATTTGTCAGTCATATATCTCTCTAGAGTGGTTCTCTAAATAAGCCAACTATTTTGCACTGCTGAAACCAATCCTTGGTAAACTAAATGACACATCACTCTGGAAGCGTGTGGACTGTCTTAAGCTATCCTGCATGAAGATATAACTCAGTGTTTGGAAAGGTGTGCTGGTTTTGGCTGAGGTGGAATTAATTTTCTTCAGAGTAACTGGTATGGAGCTGAGTTTTAGAGTTGTACTGAAACCAGTGTTGATTATATGGAGATGCCTTCTGCTATTACTGAGCAGCGCTTGCACAGTGTCAAGGCCTTTTCTGCCTCTTGCCCTCATCACCCATGAGCAGGCTGAGAATGCACAAGGATCTGAGAGGGGACAGAGCTGGGACAGCTGACCCCAGCTGAACAGAGAGATATTTCATACCCGGTCATGCTCAGCATGTAAAGCTGGGGGAAGAAGGAGGAATGGGGGGACATTGACAGTGTTTGTCAATTCGCCGCGATACGTGCGGAGCCCAGCTCTCCTGGAGACGGCTGAACACCTGCTTGCCCATGGGAAGCAGTGATTTAATTCCTTGTTTTGCTTTGTGTGCATGCATGGCATTCCCTATTACACTGTCTTTATCCCAACCCAGGAGTCTTCTCACTTCTACTCTTTCAATTCTCTCGCCCACCCCACCAGGGGCAGTGGGTGAGCAGCTGAGTGGGGCTGAGCTGCCAGCTGGGGTTATACCATGACAAAAGGTACACCTGTCATTATGGATTCTTTTGGATATGTAATCCTTGGTAACATATCTTCATTCAGCATGGCACCTGAAAATCAGTAGCACCACTCCACTACTGATGGAAATAAAGTCCAAAGTAGTGTGAGCCAGCCTCCCCAATGAACAATTGTCTTTCTTCAGAAGCCCAAATAGCTCTGTGTTATTTACAGCACAACAGTGACTACCAAATTCAAAGAAAGTTTAGCAAATAATTCCCACACCAGAGAGAAACCATGCTGTGGTCATACTACGTGAGTTACTGACACCCTGAACCAGCCTTGTATCTGCACTGCACTATCACTCAAAAGAATCACTTCTAAACGAAAGTAATTTCTTCAGGTCCGTCTGCCAGCCCTGGAATCAAGAGGGTTAAAGAAGCTATAATCTATTTCTACCAAGTGAATAGAAAATTAGGATCTTTCACTTTCTTTCTCCCTTATGCATCCCTAAGAAAAAAATTATTTCACTGGAAATTATGATTTCATCAGCTGAACTGAAAATCAAGAAATAGACCACTTTAAATATTCACACCACCTTGATTAAAGCAGGTGTCTCCAAGCCCTATTATTGCAAAGTGATTGTCAGAATTTCCATTGTAAATCTCTTCCCTCCTTTTCACTGGTTTTATACTTATGCCTTGGCTGCAAGAGTGCATTCCAAGCTGGAATTTAGGCTGGCTGCTTATTAAAAAAGAAGAGAATTTTCCTTTACAAATTATGTTAAAAGAATTATATGATTAATAAAATGTTGACTTTTCAGTATGGGGGAAAGGCAGGGTTTATTTTTCTGTATTACACGTATTCGTCCAAAACAGTAACCACAATCTGGTAGAGAAAACAGAACTGAAAAATTGATACATTTTCCCAGATGGCAAAGGAATTCTCTGGGCTGGCAACCCGTTATCCTACTTTAATCTGCTTCATTCCTTTCAGCTTCTGGAATGGAACAAACAGCATGGGACAGGAAGGGTTGTAGTTATTCTGATTACAGAAATCAGAAGCCTCAGTATCATATCATTCCTAGTCTTTTACTATGTTTATTCTCCTGGTAGCCTGTGAAGTACAGAAATGTTTTTGTTCATGTCATAGATAAGAAACAAACATTAGAGATTTTCACCTAATAAACTCAGGGTTAAATATCAAGACAGCACCCAGTGCATGTGTTCAGTGTTTAGGTTATGTTCCAGCTAATAAAATCAACTGTCCCAACAGATACACCCAGAGACATATCTAGGCACTGAAAATCAGCCCTAAAATCAGCCGTTAAGTGAGTACCAGCATCACTGCACCCAGTGACATGTTTTCGGCCTGTGCCTGGACATGGCTCGGGAGCTAGCATTGGCCAGAAACAATTCCTAGTGGGAGAGAAGGAACAGTTTAATAGCACTGGCATTAGCTGTTCCCTGTCAGCTGGCCAGAGAACAGTCCTAGACGATTAATTTACAGCTGCAGAAGAAGCCGAAGTGGTCAGCACCAGCTAGTACAGTGCATGGGAGCCATGGCTTTGTGCTGAATTACATCTGTGTTAGCAGCAGCCTTTCTCAGATTTACGTATAAGAGCCCCCTCTCGACCCATCATATTCCTCAGCATTTCACTGTGGCTGAGAGTGTGGTCTTTACTGCTCTTTCCATCTGTGTTAAGGCTCTATTGATTTTAGTGATTACCAGAGTAGCAGCAATTTTTGGTGCAACTATGATAAGTGAAAATTCATGTGTATTGATACATGGGAGAAGGAATGTAACTGCTCAAAGGAATTGGCAAATAAGACCCAGACTGCTTTTTCTGTGTGCTCTCTGTAACAACCTTTCATAAGTATTTTATTCTCTTTTAGTAAAGATTCAGTGTTACAGGTCCATAAAATGAAAACATGTGTTCTCTTTAATATGCATTCAGAGAGAAAATCGCTTCACTCATATAAAATCTAATAATTGGATGTTATATAGGGAAAGTCTGAAAAAAGAAATGAAGTATCCTGTGAAGTGGCACTAAAGATGTTTTGCAATCCTGACACCAGCCACAAAAATGTTGAAGCCATTATTCCCCACTGGCTTGAGTAAGCACTACATTTTCCTTACATCTGCATGCAAAAACTTTCAGGGCACAAACCTACATCTGACTGAAATCAGAAAGGAAAAAAAAAAAAAAAGCAGCATAAGACTCTATTATTAATAAAATTCACTGTTCATTTTTTAATTTGAAAATTATTTTCAAGTATTGTTTTTAATTATTAAGCCTGCATGTGATTAAATGGCATTGGTGACATTGATTTAAATAAAATTTGCTGTTCAACCCTTCTTAAAGATCTGCTTTCACAGAGGAGGGAGATGAACGTCTGCTTCCTAAAATACAAGATGCACACAGAAGACTTCCTTTCCTCCCACAAATTAAAGGAACCAAGAACTGGATTATTTAACACTGGCCACAACTGCACACATCAGAAAGGGATTTTTTTGTTTTATTCTGAATTCTGTGTACACTTGGTTATAAACATTTCATTTCAGCTTTAGCATCCCAATCTACAGACCAGTCAATACTGATGGGAGGCTTTTATCATTCTAAAGAGGTTGATCCTAACTCCAGCTCAAAGACAGCTTTCAAAAGGAACAGAATGAAAGTGATGTCAAATTCAAGCACACAATTGGCTCCAGAAGACTGCTGTTGTTTTTTACTTCTGCCCTTTAAGGTATAAAACAAGTAGTATTAAAGTGCCTTAAGGTTTAAAACACGAATTTGTTTCAAACTACAGCTTTGAAAGTAGGGAGCAGCAGTTTCTATAATGTCACTGAATTCTTTTTATGATACCACTGTGGAAATATTGATGCAGCAATAACTCTCAGTAGGATTACATTCTGGCGAGAAGCAGAGCAAAATGCCTGAAGTGATCCCACTATGTGTTAATCACATGGTTAATTTGTTAAATTTGCATTTCATTTGTTTCTGTAGCTTGGCAGAAATTTTATTGATAAAGAGTTTTCTGATTGTTTTGTTTTGAGTTTATGTGTTGTTTTTTTTCTCCTTTGTCTTCCAAGAGATTCTGCATTGATCAATCTGTTTTCTGTTCATGACTGTCATAATTACTGACTGAGAATGTAGCTGAGTAAGAAGAGTTAATGACAGGGCATAGTCTTTTGTGTAGTCTCTTGTGTAATTGTTGCTTTTCTGAGTTTGTAGGTCTCATGCAATTTACTTTGGTTTTGATCTTATTTTCTTGTGAAATTGCTTTAAGATATGCCTTTCCCTTTTGGCTTTTTGTTTTGTTGGGTTGGTTTTTTTTTAAGTCTTTCTTCTTTGTTTGATTAATTTTCATCGTCTTGATTTCCTTCTTTTCCTTTATAGCAAATGATTGGGGTGGGAATTCTAACATGGGGCCAGGTGGAGAATCCGGCTCTCCTGCTCCCCCCAGCTGTTGAAGAGAAATTGCAGCAGTGATTCAACAGCATCGACTCTGAAAAGCGCCTGGCATTTCTCCAGCCTGACACCTCCGTGAATTAAAACCCATCTCTTTTGAAACAGAAAAATATTTGCACCAGGACCTAGACACACGGAAAGGACAAAAAGTCCTGGGTAGCAACAGCCACAACCCCATGGTTAGCCCAGAGTGATACATCACTCCACAGGAGAATCTGAAGTTACACCAAACACCTCTTGCACAGCTTGCAGCTCACTGGAGCCGCACATGAGCACATCCTTGGGTAGATCAGTCCCTCTAAAACGCAGGGTGTTACAAACCCCGTAGAGTAACAGAAGAGAAGAACTGATGCATGAAATAGCAAGGACACAAACTGATTAGATTTCATAGAAAGTGTCATTAAATGTCCTTCAAAACAGAAAGGCAACTAGTCCTTGCTTATGCATGTGGAATTCCTGTGTAGGTATGTATTGCTTATTACCCTTCACCTGACTTAAAGGATTCATATTGCATTTTGCTTTGCCTCAAAACTGCAACTGCTTTTCAGAGACAACTCCAAAATATGGCACTATATAATGAATTATCCCTCAGGTTACGGACTTTTGATTGTAGTAAGGTCTTGGGACAAACATTTATCAGAGCAGGCAAGGAAAACGAGTTGCAAGAACAGTTGCAGTGTCTCCAGGTCTCATAGAGACTTCTGCTTTCTCTTTTTTTTTTTTCTCTGCAGGAATAGTCACATACCCATGAACCTTTTTTCCAGACAAACTAAGAGATGACATTTGCCTCCCTGTTTCATGTTGACTACAGGAATCTTTGTTGGATAAATACAGGGTTTCATCTTTCACTTGTTCCAGGCTTCTCTTGCAATTACTTCCACTACTTTAGTCACTGATATTCCTTCTGACACTGACTAATGGATCAGCAAGCTCAGTTTCCATAAGCACAACTGTATTCCCAAACAAAAATGTTTTGCACTAAGGAAACTTGGAGATAATCACACCACTCACTACTCTGTCTGGAAAGGTGGAAACTGTCAAACTCAAGTCAATATTCAATGCTGTGGCACCTCTTCTGGAAGGGTATTGAAAATGAGGAAAACTATTTCCTATAGAGGAAAGATGAAGAAAAGAGGTCCATCTATGTACCTATGGCATTCCTTTCTTCACAGGTATGACACATGCCTGAAGGAGATACGAAATGCTAAGAGAAATCCTTTAAGGAGACATTTTAACAACTGGAAGGAAGATCTGGGTGCAAAGCAAAGGTCTGCCAGAGGCCCTTGTGATAGGATAGTGGAATAATAAAGCTCTCTTCTGGGTTCAGCACTAACTGAGGTTCAGGCTAGCCTTTTAGCATCAATGCTGATTGGTATCAATACAAATTTCAAAATCTGATGCCACATATTACTGCAATACAGACATAGTGATTGTAGTATCCCTTTTGTCCACATCCAATTTCAAACCAGAAATATAATCCTCTCTAACTGGTGTTGTGACATAGGTCCCTGTCCAAAGTCACAGAAATAAATTCTGAAGCTAAGATGCCAAATTCAAAACTCTGTTTTGATCTTGCAGTCTGGCTAGTATTCAAGCTGATGGAATAATTCAGGCACAACTCATCTAATCAATCAAATGATTAAAGAAATATCAAACTTTGACAAGAAACACTACCTATCAGTCTAGTCCCAGAGTATTGTATAAAAGGGTTCAAAAAGGTTCAGTATTCTTGATTTGTAAATGCAAAATATAAAAAAAAAAAATTAAAATTCCACTTTTAGTGGTATTGTCCCCAAAGCAATGCCTGATTAATTTAATTTCTTGTTATTACCCAAAAGAACAAAAACAAGAGAAGAAACTCTTTGTCCATGTTCATAGAAAATGTGATTAAGGAAGGATTTTTAAAATAAAGCATTAGAAAGATGCCACATTTTAGTCTACATTGGAAAATGTCCCACAATGTCAATAGTAACTCTATTATTATGATCGCTCTGTAATGAAGGATGTGATAAACCAGTATATTGGGAGGAAAAAGTGTCCACTGCTCATGAACTCATATCTGCTGTGCATAGAAGAAAATGCCTTAAAGAAAGCTGCTAAAATGTAGTTAATTAACATATAAACCACAAATGTCGGAGTATCATAAATATTCAAGTAGTGATGGATAGTGGGATAAACCCTGAGTGCATGCCGTAAGTTTTTTATCTTCATAGCTATCTTGAGTTGGATATTTACAGTAAATTACAGCTGCACATGCTTTACTCCAGAGCCATATGTTTTATTATCCAACCAGATGTAAGCCATAAAACTGTTTTATCTATTTTGTGATTCAGCATAGTACTAATAAAATAAACTACAAATACCTGACTTATAGCTTTGCTGGCATTTTTGCACTCCAGTGAAGTGCAGTGCCAATGCCTCATGCAGTGAAAGTGAGCTAAGAAAATCATATGTTCTTCCCATTTCTTATACTTTCATAAGGACCTTAAACATTTGAATGAACAGTGTTGAGCTATAACTTGTTCTTTTATTGTTTTTCATCACATGGTCTATCACCATCACTGATAATTCATTTTTGTTTCCTGCAGATTGGAAAAAACATTCTAAAGAGCCTGCACTCTGTCTTGGCATCAACATCATTGATTTTCCTTAAGCATTACAGGGTAGCATCAAATTACTAAAATAATTCTATATCCTAGGAAGGATATACTTAGTTATATAAAAAAAAGATAATGTTGCAATTAACAGGACATTTCTCTCTATTTTTTCTTTTTTTTTTTTTTTCATCTATCATGTTAAACTTTGGACACAATAATCAGAAAGTATGAATTTATCTTGCCACTATTTGGGATTAAGATTCCTTTAAACACCTGTGAAAACTTCCCTAAGTGCAAATAAAAATGATCTCCATTTATGTCAAGTGTGTTGGAAGACAAATTCAGCTTTCGTAGAACCATTTTTGCCAAAAGAAGTTGTCTCAGAGGTTTTAGAATCCTATTTTTGGCGAGGAATGTGACCATAAGCAACACAGTATATAATGGGGTTAGAAAAGACATAAAGAATATCGTGAAAAGATCGCAAAATGCAGCCAATTTTCTGAAAGTTTTTAGATACACTGCTGGTCTTGGACTAACATGCTGTCTCGAGGTTGTCATGGACATCTGTTAATAAGTCTCTCTAGCCCAACAACATTCATTTGACTCTCAAAATGCATAACCTTAGCAGACTAATGAGGAACTGAATGCTGAATGTTTATCAAAGGGGACTCTCTTCCATTCCATCCACCTCTTGCATACTTTCAAAGAATTAATCTATTTTAACAAGGGACCCTCTCCCTATTCTATGGCCTCAATTCAATCTCTAAAACAGGGGATTAAATCCAACATTCTGCAAGTAGAAATTAAAGTGGTCTTGGTTGTTGTTTTTCAAGCTACTCTGAGTGTTAATTGGGGTAAAATCTGCAGTTTCTGGATTACCATTCACATTTCGATTAACAGAGGAGGAAAACTTTGCCAGAAGTAACACAAGGACTAAGGAAAATTAAGTCTTTTAACCCTTTTTCAGCATACTGAGCAGGTATCACTTAGAGAAGCACAGGCAATTTAAAATGCTTTGATTTCTGTGTTCAGAATAATAAAGCTGAAGAAAAAAACAAAGGACTGTGTCATATTTACTCCCCAAAATCCTCCAGATTTCATTATGATTGATTAAAAATAATTTAGCAGATGTTGCAGGCAGTAGTGCTTTTAAATCCTTTTTGCTTAGATTTAAATCTGATATAATGCACATAAATAAAGTGCGAAAAATTTCACATCGTGGTCCTACAAGTATGTATAAAATGTAGGAGCTGTTTAGATACTTTCTTATGTCCAATACTTCATCATTTTTATGTTGCTGCTGAAAGGATAAGGTCTCAAGTGTGAGTTCCTGTGATAAACACATTTTCTTTTGGCTCATGAGTCACAGACAATGTAAAAAGACGTTTTCCTCTCAAAAAGCCAATATTGTGAACATCTGGTTCATACCCTTCTTAACAAAATTTGTTCCACTGCTCTATTACATATAAACATCTGTCATTTATATCAAGAAGTTGACAAATGCTCTATCTTGAATTCTAAGAACTGGAGTGCTATATCGTTAAGTATCTTTTTTATACAAAATGAAAACTGTTTGTTTGTATTGAAGACTGAATTCTACTCAACAGAGTTGACTTTTTATCAAATGAGAAAATGGGTTAAATTCATATCAACAGTCTTAAATTTTCTTTCTCTTGACAACTGTATGTAATTACTGTAAATCACTCTTCACCCTTCCCATAAAAGACAATGTCATGCTACCGACTGACACTATGTGGATACTTTTGAGTGAATGGTTTTATCTACCTAAAAGGCTGAAAATTTTGAGAAGTGCCAGACCCTCAGTTTTACAGACATTCATTGTTTGTGAATTAATTTATTTCAAAAAGGCTGTTTTCTGCTGTTTTTCAGCACTGTGAGGTTGCTTTGTTCCTTTGCTTTGTTTGAAAGGGAAGATCATAGCCATAATCATGAGCCACACATTCTAGGAAACATTCTTCCACCAGAGGTGTGGAATCATTTCTGCCTCTCCTTTTTGGAATTTAGAGGCCCATGAAATCAAAACCTGGGGCAACTTCATTTTTGAAGCGTCCCAGTGAGAGCATTACAAGCACAGTGAGATCACTTGATTTTCCTTGAGGCCAGACAGCTGTTGTGTGGTCCCCTCTGCAGTCTTGGAAAGAGCAGACTCTTCTACAAGGGTAGGAAAAGCTCTCAGGAGGCTCCAGCCAGGATCACTGCAAGATCCTGTCTCATTGTGTATTTAAAGTTAAAACTGGGGCTCAAATGGGAAGGGCTTTCTGTAATATTGTGATTCATGACTTCAGGAAAAGAATCCAAAATCTAAGTACAACCTCCAAAACCAGCTGGTTTGAGTAGAGCCCACTGTTAAGAGCAAGTCAAGATGTGTAAATGAGGTGTCTCCTTCTCTCCATTGACTGTACAGACTAAACAGAGAGTCACCTGGCAACAATTAATAGAAAAATGGATTGCATTTCCTAAATGAGGTGCATAAAGTGGGCAGTCTGCACCTGGCTCTATGAGCTTTAAATTTGCCATCTTTATTCACGATGTATGAAGTATTTTTCATAGCTTTGCAGGACAGACATTGCACAAGACATTTGTAACTAGCTGAAAACAAAGGAACCCTGTGATTCACTGAGAAAAAGGATATTTAGTTAGATGCATGACAGACCCAGAGGCAACTTCAGAGCTGCAAATGCAATTACTGCTGGCCAGAGGCATTTGCATTTTACTTTAAAAAAAAAAACAAACCCAAAAAAAACCAAAAACAACAAAACAAAAATAAAAGGTCTGCTCTAATTTGTCTGATTTCTGTCCAGAGGAGAACAACATAAAACACATTCAGTCTTAGGAGATCTGTAAGATCCTCCCTAAAAAGAGAACAGATTTGGAAAGGGTCCTTTTACCGACATGTGCAGCATGAAAAGATCATTTAGTCATCCTCCTGCCCTTATTATAATAGAATAATTATTGCTTTTTCATTGAAAGACGGGCAAAAAATATGAAACAATTCAATATGCAGCCGGTACTAACATTGGAAAAGTCAAATCTAGTGTCCTAATGAAATCTATTGCAATATAAAAAAGTCGTGTTTATTAATAAGGCAGAACATTATTAGATTTTCTTTTTGAGCTAGAGCATTTCAAGGCCATTTGGGGCAGGGAGAGAGAGCAATGCCTTTACAGTACAGTCTTTGTTTCCTTAACACTGATCACCTGTCATACTTGATTCCCACAGTGGACCTTTTATAGCAATTTGCTATTCTGACCTTTGTGTACATTTTGTGCAAGCTTTACTCTGGGACCATTTAAGTGGGATGGGTGGGCATATGCTGAGTAGGGTAGCAGTGAGTAAGGAAGGATTAAGTTTCAGTTGTGAACTGGCTGCATCTCTTGAACCATTCATTACCAGACTCCCTAACATTTGGGTTTTCAAAAGGTGATGATTTTTTGTGTGGAAAAGGGTATTTTGTTGGCTAGACTCCACTGAAGCATACTTTCAACATTAACTCCCTATTGGCAGCAGTTTCTGCTTATGATTTGTTTTAATGAACACCAGTTTAAACTGGGCTAATCATAAAGTCTGTTGGAGAAAAGTTAAACCCCAGCACACTTTATACAAGCCTGACCCAAACCGAGATCATGTACTATGGATGGTAGCCACGCAAAAGGACTTTTCTGAGTGTGGGAGTTAAGTCTGTACAGGATATGGTAAGAACACATGAGGGAAATTAACATTTTTTCATTCCTTTTTTCTTCCTGTTACCTCAGTTCTCCATCTCCCTAATCGCTGCACGCACCCACACCTTCTGTCTCTCTGACCCTGTGGATGTCTCCCATTTGCTGTGACCTCTTCTACTCCTACATCCTCCACTGATCTCAGTTCCCTCATGCTCCATTTACATCCTCTCAGTATCCTGATCGCAATGGTCTGCATTGTCCACCAGCCATGTGTCTTTTCATCTTCCTCACATATTTCTGTGTTTTCCAAAATCCTCCCTCTCACATCTTAAGGCCAAACAGCTGGAACAAAAAAAAAAAGGAACAGCTTCTAATTGAAAGCCTCCAATTGTAAATATCATATATTTAAAAACAGTTCATTTAACCTCTCAGAAAGGTTCCTAATTAAATCCCCTCATAATACTGAAAAGTCATCCTCACCAAAATCCACAGAGTAAAATCCAAAGCTAAATTGTTATGTTTATTACTGATGTCATTAACTGAAAATACATTTTTCATTAAAACTAAACCACAACCAAGTATTATAGGAACAATACCTTTAATCTGAGTTTTACCTAGCTATATAGAACTAAATTTAGAATAAAGATTTTTTTTCATACTCTGAAAAAAAATTAGTAGTTCTGATAAAGTTTGTGAATCGGCAGGCAATCAGCTTTACAACAGGACATCAGTTAAACCCCTATTGATAGAGTGCCCCTATCATTCTGCATCTGGTTTGTATCAGTGTTGCATTTCTAATTAGACCTTGCCAATCCATTTGTCAGTACTGCTCTGTGAGTGACAGGGTTGATTTTTTTGTTTTTTCTATAGAGATATCTGCCAGGATTTCATGCATTTTGGTTTCAAATAGGCTAAAGCAAGCATGGATTATGAAATTCACTTTGGGAATAGTAACCACTAAAAATTGAGGACAAAATTGAATGGGCTAAGCATTAAATATGAAGAGACAGATCTTCAGATAACATAAATTGTTATTGTTATTCCACTGATATCATTAAGGTTGTATTGATTCAACTCTGCTGAGAATATGCTGAAAAGTAGTACCACATCCTGCAGCCAGAAGGAACACTGAAAAAATCAGGCCTGTTCCTTATCAGAATCCACTTTGCTTACAAAAGGAAGTTATTTCTTTGTAGCTTTATATTCAATTTTATTGTGAATATTTCTCTCTGAGTTACCTTCAACTCCCTCGGAGCCTTTTCCCTTCGAAATGCAAGGGTCTCAGTGTTTCATTATTTCAAGGAACAATTCCTCTATGCAATTTAAATGTATAACTAAGCATTTGGATTTCAAACCTTGAGAGTATGGTATTGAAAGAGTGAAAGTTCTTTCTTGAATACATAACCCATTTCAATCACACATATAGTGACTCCATTTAGTCAAGAAAATAAAGCAACACTTATTTTATTTGCTAGCGTGCTATTTATTCTTTCTTTTCCTTCTTTCTACAGCAAACATCTCTCTATGTACTTCTCTGTTTAGTAACACTAACAGATAAGCCTGTGGAGTCTGGGGCAGGGGAAAGACTACAGAGGGCTCAAAAGGAGCTGCAAATGTGGAGAGCAGAGGTGAGATTTCTAATGCATCAGACATGTGATTGCATTAATTCAATACAATGATTAAAGAGCTTTGGAGCAATGCTACTACCTCACCCAGAGAGATTCTGATTAAGCCACACAGGTGTTAGAAACTGTTATGGATCAAAGATTGATAAGATACAGGTTAGGAAAGAAAATGGGTTCAAAATATTTAGAAAACATAATTAAACACTCTGAGGAAAAAGGTATAAGTTAGATACAAGTTATAGAATAGATTGTTACATAACATTACAAATTTTATTAAATGCATACTTTAAGGGCACAGTGATAATGGATAATGTGAGGATTTTATTCAAAATTATTTTGACGAAAATAATTCTGTTGTAATTCAAACATCCGCCTCCTACACATGCAACTTAGATATCTAAATTTAAACACTGGTTAACTCGCTCAGATTCTGAGAGATCTAAAATCATTGTTGGATTTAAGGAGGCACCACAGGGTCTGTAGCACATTCCCCTATTAACCCCAAAACTCCAGTGTTGACTCTGGGCAGCTAAATCACCCCAACTTGATTTTTCAGGGCTGCAGAGGATTAATGATAATTAGATTCCTTCCTGACTACAAACACCTTGCTCAAAATCATAAAAATTAAGGCAGTACATTAAGCTCAAAAACCTAGTAGTATCACAAGTCCTGGCAAGCCCAGGAACATTATTTCTGATTCCCTTTATTTACTGCCTTAGTTCAGATTAATGCCTTCTGTTGCGAAGAAGTCCAGAAACAGAGTGAGGAAAGGTGGGCACCTTGAGGAGCCAAGATATGGCTGATGATTGTAGTTTCCTGAATGCATGAAATGGCCATGAAATGGGATGGGTCTCTGGAGGAGTCAACACGTGACTGGCATGCTGCCAAATAAGCTTTCCATTTCCTATTTTTTGTGGGTAGAAGTTCTCTGGACTGCATATTAATATGGAGAGCTCCTAATAATTCCCAGAAAATTACTTATCTCGGTATTTTTAAAAAGATCTTTTAAGGATTCAGTGGGAGAGGGTTACTGCATAAAGGAGAGTGTAGGTCAAATCATGATGAGGGTTTATGAGCAGCCACTGACATAAAAAAATTTATGTACTAGCAAAACTACCACATTGCTATAGGTGAGAATTTATATTCCAGAAACAGTAGCTCCACATCATAAGCTTGCTCAAGAGTTTTCCAATGGAAGCTTCTTGGTTATGCAGTTTTTCTTGTGATATATAGCTGCAAAAAATTACCCAGAATCATCTTCCTTCTGTTATTTATTTTAAAAATTTCTAGTTGCTTCAGATCTTTTTGGGATACTCCTCTGACAAATGAAGTGAACCTAAAAAATGGGAGTTTTTTGAGAGTTGTCCATCAGTTGCTACTATTGCATCCTCAGATGACGCTAAATTCTGCACCCTCCCTACAGGAAGGAAAAGAAAGTGAAAAACACCATGGCATAAAATTAGAATAATACTGCATAGAAATGAGCCATGTTTGAAACTGTTTAGGGAAGCCATTTTCTCTGCCCATTTTAAAACACAGCGTTAAGCCAAGTACAGCTGTGATGTCTTTCTCTGTGTATCGCCGCAATCTGAATTACATGTTCTAACTTTGACCAAGCAATACCCCAGGGACACCTGGGGAGAGAAAACCTGGTGTGACTGTGTCAGTGTGGGGTGTGTAGCTGGGAAGGGGCCTCGGTCCCAGCTCAGGTGGCTGAGTGTGACTGCCAGAGGGGCTCCTGGATGGTTTTCCTGATAGTTTCTCTAGCACAGGCTACAGCTCACTGAACCTGCACGGGTGCTTCCTGCACTATAAGCAGTTTCTTGCCTATTTTAACATCTGCTCCAAGTAGCAGTCATGCTCCTTTAGATGAGTAGGACCTGAACCATGTTTTTTTCTAACAACTGGAGGAGTATAGCACAACATAGTGTGGCTGCAGAGCCTTAGTCATTGCATAGGTGGGGTTTGGAATTCTTAACATTATGTTTATCCCCTGAAATTGCTTCTATTTGGAGCTTTCTCGTGCTTAGAAGAGCTAATCCCTCTGCTTAAAAGGCTGTATAGAGGAATACATGCTTTGTATGTAATTATTCTCTTCAGCAAGTTGCCTGGTGAAAGTTGTAATGTTGAGTCCTCGAGGCACTGCATAGCAGTTTTATTAATATCTGGGTGAATGCCTCCAGAAGCAGAGTAAAATATCTCTTCCTAGTGTTCTCTTGCAAGTCTCTGTGGTGAGTGAAAAGCCAATTTCAATCACCTGTAACTTTTCATTATCCCACTGCATGTCAAATATATTTCTTACTACTTCTTCCTTTTTTTTTCTTTTTTTTTTTTTTTTTTTTTTTTTTTTTCTTTTCTTTTTTTTTCTTTTCACTTTTGGCCCGCACAGAGATGTTGGTATTGAGTAGATCAGCAGCACGTGACAGAATACCTGTTGCAAGGAGGAAGAAAAAGTGAATTATGTATTTAGCTGTACTGGTCTGTAGGTTTCCATTAAACAGATGTCTCTGGCTTGCTATCATTCACTATAATTGCAGTGTCTGGAAAGTTGCCTTTCCCTTGAGACTAATCTGTTTTAAGTTCAATGGATCAGGGAAAGCTTTTGAAAGATTTGTAAAATTCTTTACACTTGACTTCTTAAGTCCAGGGAAAGACAATACTATGCACCATGCATACTTCTTAGTGAAGAATTTATTAGAATATTAGTTTGAGGCAAATTCTTGTGTGAATTTCCACAGACAATGGATCACCACACACACACACGCAATTATATAGATAGTAATTGTTTTCAAAGATGGCATTTAGAAAAAAAACAGCTAATTTTAATTATAGTTGTAATTATATTCTTTGTGTTTTTCTATATATTACCCATGCTTTCCCACCAGCTATGTCAGAACGATCAGGGCAGTCAATATTTGCTGCAGAGTTTCAGACATGCTCTGAAGGAAAGAATGTTATACTTTAAGGCATTTTCAGCATTTTGTCCAAATATGTATGGTATAAATAGGCTAAAGGACTATTCCTTTCGCTCTTCTGAGGGTTAATTTCTTATTGAAATAACTTAGAGACTATTAGAAGCTCTAAACTAATTTTTAAAAAGAAAAAAAACCCCTTCAGAAAAGGATACCTATTATGCTCTGAAATCTCTAGTGGGCAAAATGGCATCTTTCTTGCCTAGACAGTGAAACTATGGCAAACTCATCAAATACGTTAACCAAATGACAATTGCAGAGGTAACCTTCTAAAATCTCATTTCTGTGGCTGCTGCAATGTCTGTGACTACTACAATCCCTGTTCAGGTTTCAAAATCAACCTAAGGTTCATACAATGCATCTACTTACACCTTCTTTACCCCTCTGAATACCATATAGCTTAAGATAAGAGCCCTACATTATCTTCATGGTCAATGTCAGTAGAAAGAAAGCAGTAGTAAAAAATCAGTTGTATAAACTTTTTTAATCGAAAGTCAAGGGTGACCAATATTGCAGCTTTCACTGTACCACAAAAATGACACAGAATAGGTACAATTCTTGGCCCATAGTACTGACTACATTAATTCCTGAGACAGAGAAAGAAAACAAGTAATAGTTATTATACATGTTGCTTAATGCACAGCTGGGAGGTGCATATCTGCCCTGTAAAAAGAACTGTGTTTAAAAAAAAAAAGAAGACGAAGAATATTTGCTTTCAGTCCTTATAATGGAGACTTTTGGGGTTGCCTAGGAAGACCATATAATAAGAAGCCTAAGAGATATTATGGAAGCCTGGTGTTAAACAGGTGCGTAAATAGGCAGTGAAGTACACCACCTGCATTCCAAGTGATAAGCCTTGAAATGCACCCAGTCTTCTTCTAGACAGCTGTGTTCAGAAATCAGGAGCCCTGGGAGATAGTGACTATCTGGGTCCTGTCTCTAGCACGTTAGGTTAAACACAGCACATATGCCTCTTTTTGAAAGAAGAAAATTATTACATGGAAAGACAGATATTAAATCTGAACCTCTGAACTCTAATTTAACAAAAAATTAATGCTCCACCTTGCCTTCTCTTAGAAAGCACCACTCTACATCTCTTCTTTGAAAGGGCACTGAGATCTTCCCCCTGAGGAGGTGCAAAGGCAAACTGAAATCTTCCACCAGTGTTCTCAAAAAAAAATCTATTTTCAGCTGCTTTACACTGAGGCTGGAAAAGGCTGCATGAGCATGGCCAGTCATGCCTGAGCATGCTGGTTCCAGTCTGCTCTGTGGTGCCTTTGGCTGCTCCAGGGGCTGAACTTGCAAAAGGCATGATATTTGAGTCAAATACTGACATCACTCTGTAGGTGTTTTCTGTGGCCAGTGTCTTCTGTGTAGACTTTTCCAGCTTTTCCCATAGCTTATGAGAAGCTGTGGTAGGAATGATAAGTGTGCCCACCGCCTCAGCCCTGGGCAATGGTGGCAGTCACAGCTGCACATCAGACCCATCACATGATATAGTATCAGTGATTACCGCCACCAAACCCACAGCAAGACTGCGCTTGAGTTCTTGCGTTTTCACGGGAGAGCAAGACTCCTTCATTCTCCTGTTGGGGTAGATGCGCACAGAGCACATTTGCTCCGTCTGGCCCTGCATTCCCACCAGCAGCGCTTCACACAGCGCTTGTGCCAATAATGATTTTAAAGACATTTTCCCCTTCTGTTAGCATTAAACTTCTCTGGAGATCATTCTTTCCTCCTTTTCTCTTAGGAGTGGATCTTCTGTTAACTCAACAGGTTTCTCCATATCTGGCTGTGTGAACAAGAGACTTTGAAGATTTTGGTGTTGCAAGAGACCAGGATGATTGACTGCAACAGCAGCACAGTAATGGAGGGAATCACCAGGGGGATGTTGGAGCAGACAGCTGTTATATTATTTTGAACAGGCAGTTTTCCTTATAAATATTTACTGTATTGAAAAACAGACAGCTATTGTAGCAGTGATCTGGAAAAAATTTAGAAAAATGACTGGGATTTTCCCTGCTAGACCAACATCAAAAGCTGTAACTAAATATACTTATGGTCCAATATTGCATAAAATTTGGGCTCAACCTGTATTTTAAAAAAACTTCAGCGAAGCACTGTATTGTTTATGTAAGGAGGTCAATGCGACTTTTGTTTGAACAAATATTTCAGTACTCCTACCTATTGTTCACAAATTTAACCCAGCCTGAGACATAAGCCTGACAAAATTGGCCAAATGCCCCTTTGAAATAAAGGGGACTTCACAGACCTCACTGAAGCTGGCTTGATTTACCACAGTGGAAGATTTCATCCAGAAGCAGAGATCAGTAAATTTAATACGAAATTATTTAAATATTTTTCTGAAAAGCTGCTGCTACTTTTATCATCAACTCCTGAACATCTTAAATAAAATAAAACTTTTCTAATGTCCACACCAAATGAAGATTGATTGAAAAACATCACACTATTAAATTTCAAGAACTAAATATTTGAGAGAGCCATAACTGAGTCGCTGCTGTTGCTGTTTTAAAATTGGCTCCTTCATTATGTAAAATGCTGTACCTATGAGATAATTGACTTTTCCTGTAATTAAACCTGCAATTAAAAAAATGTTATCACCACTTAAATAACTGCTTGGGAAACAATTGGATGAAAAGACGAGCTGAAAGCCAACGAATGGTCTTTTCTCAGAGTGTGAATAACAACAAGGTTTCATAGTCTGTCAGTCTCAGTACCAGCAAGCTTGTCTTTGAAAACGCTTCCATTTTTCAAGCTGTTAGAGGGATTGCTATAGATCCTGGGGGCATATGCCTGAAAGAAAGATCATGATTCAGCAATAGGAGGTCTGCTTATCTCACTCAACAGTGAGCTGGCAGAGGATGAGCCCCACGCTTTGTTTACAGGGTGAATAAACAGCATACCTTCCTGGTGCCTGCGTGGGCTGTGAACCCCCTCGGTACAGAGGTGATGGAAGGATGGAAGAGCAAGGCACAGACCGCGAGGAAAAAACTGTGCATAAATATGTAGGTGTGTAATTAGTGGGGCTCTTCACACTTTCAAAAAAGAGAAAGAATCTGCCTCATCCTTACAGTATCCCTTGATCTCTTTGTTAAACTGTATTTGTAGGTTTCTATTGAAATGTCATTCAGGAAATACCATTCAGCTTCCCTTGACACACAAAGAGGGAGGACAGTATTAAGTGACCTGTGTGGTGAAAGGAAAACTGTGACTCAATTTTATATTATTTCTAATTAAATTCAGATAATTACAAAAGAGATGGGGAAATGGGAAGAGGAGGGGAAAGAGAGAGAGAGAGGAGAAATTAGATCCTATTTATAACACACTTTTCATAGAGCTAAAATCTGCTGTGCCTACTTATTTTGAAGTGAATTGGTCTACTTGTAAAATATTCCTCTGCAGAAATCACAAAGGTGCAGGAGAGGTTAAATTGATTATAACAGCATTATGATGATTGAGCTAGTAAGAACTGGTCATTTCACCCTTTTAGCAGAAATCTATTTAAAATCTAATTACAATGGTGTATTTTAATTTGGAGTTACAGGTGACATTCGCCAGACAGAAAGATCAGTAATTACCCTAGCTGACTGCTACAAAACCAAGAAAACCAAACCAAAGAAAAAGAAGTGTTTGCTGAAAAAGGAATACAGAATTTAGACATGATAACACTATGGAATCAAATAGTGATACACTTAGTCTTCTGATTTTTCTCTATAAATTTCTAAATACCTTCCTGTTTGGGTATTACAGGAAAATAGATTGAAAGAAAAAGTATTATATTTAAGTGCATCACCTTCTACACACTGAAGATAAAAACTGTTATTTATATTTTGCTACCTATGGTCCAAAAGATAATCTGACTTGAACATGCATATAAAGGTCTTTAAGAATTTGACAAGGTAAATATTTCTATTTTCCTTCATATTTTTTTACCCCATCAAAGCTAAAAGAATGTAAAGCAGTTTTAACTGTTTTAAATAAGCAGCTTGCCTGTCTCAGTTCTTCATGAAAGATAATGAGGTGTATTTGATCAGAAGGTTCATTAAAAATGATTGCATAAAAAAAAAGAAAGTCATTCCAAACAGTGTTGCTAATTGGAAAAGATGAGTTGACGTATGACTGAAGTCTGGATCCAAGTTCAGAGCCAAAGAAAATGTGTAACAATTTGTTTTCCCATGTGCAATAGTTTGTGTGATGTTATGACATTAACAAGTCCCTCAGTTATACCAACTTTCATTTTAATGTGGATGCTGGAATAATTTACATTTTTCAAAATTACATTTGAGTTTCTGAGTATGAATTACCCAAGAAAGTAATTGACTGTTTAGAAGTCGATGTTTCTAATAATCAAACAAGTGTAGAATCACTTCATTTTTCAGCATCAGTCATATTCTTCACATGATTTCTGAATTGAGCATGTCACATCACTGATATCCCTTTTGAGTTCAATTAGAGGAAAAGTGGTAGTTGGAGAAAGTAATAATTTTTCATGTTTCATCTGCATAGCTAATGTCAACAGAGTAACAAACACTATGCTTTCTTTAACTCGTAATGGGCAAATATTGTTTGAACAGCCCTACAGACCTCACAGAAGCCACACCTCCAATTAAGATTCACAGAACTATAGCATACCATCCTTACCTTTTCAGAGGAAAGCATGCCTTGTCTTTTCAGCCATAATAAAAAGGTATTACCGTAATAAGAACACTCACAGGTTAGTATTTAAGATACACAAAATAATCAGGTAATGTAAATGCAAGGGAAAAAGGAGAACAGAGAGTCAAAAGGAGATCTTCTCTGAAACCTAAGATGGATTTCAGCCTATGGAGACTGGATTACAGAAGGAATTTATGCTGAATAAAATTTACTTCCACAGCAAATTACATAGAGCTTTTGAGTACAGGTGGGCAATTGGGCTGTGAGTTCCCCTCCAAAATCTATCCATCCTAAACACCTTGTTGGGACAGAAGGAATGGTATATCTCACTCCATTACTCTACAGAAGTTTTAGAGAGCAAACTTAAACCAGACCCCTCACTTCTGCACAGCTGATGGGTGAGATGAATCATGAGTTCTCTGAGCTCTTTTTGGGGGCTTTTGTAGCAAGTCACCAATGTTCAGTTAGCTGCTCAGGATCTATGGAGAATAAGAAAATGGGTTGCTTTTTAATGACTGGGTTAGGTGGGGTTTGGGGAAAGCAGGCAAAACTTCAACTTGATCAAACAAAGGTGTGAAAGTACTACTTGTCTTGTGCAGACAATGTGTTTGACTACTAGAAACGTAAATTATGCTTTTTTAAAAAATTGCATCTGTGGTATGCATCAGCTGGCTTCTGTTAAAGGTGTGTATCTTGAGGTTCTGCTGGGCTGTTCAAGGTTAACTTTAAAAGTTTGTAAAGTAATTAACTGCTTTAGAAAGAAATGTTATTAACTGCTATGTCTTGAAGAGATGGGACTGTACTCTTTATCAAAGACTCTAATCAAGAAACACCAAAGAAAAATACTGCAAAGACAACATTTGTTCTGCCTTGTTGTATCTTATGTAGTTACAACGGATACTGTGAAGCGAGTAGGAAATTAGGTCACATACTATTTTTCAAGTTAAATTCCACAGGAAATAAAGTCAATTCTAATGGCTTTTAGCACCCGGAACTTGACTCTTCCTTGCCTTGCCCTTGAGTGATGGTACTGTTTTAAATCCAGTTTGTTCAAGGTAATGACAATACAATACACAAGAGTGTAGAGTTCAATTATTGCATCCTAAAGCTTTGAATCTGAAAAAGTCTCTCTATACGCAATTCTTTCTCCCAGAATATCGAGAAAGAGCATAAATATTATTAAACAGGCATTAGACATAGTAACTTACAAACTGAAATGGTAGTGCTGATTCTTCTTTGAGGAAAGAAAAAAATATTGATGTAATGTGTCGGTGTCAGTTGCAAATTGCAGAGGATACCTTTACAACTGAAACTGCTGAGAACTTTGTTGGGATCCAGGGCATCATTAAATATCCTGGGACCCTGTTTTGTAAAGAACTGCTTCATATTATGCTTGCCCAAAAATAGTTTCTGCAGAGAAACATTTAGACAGTGCACCATTGTAGGCTGCAGATCCTCTGAAGAGGCATGGTGCACTGAATATTAACACTATTTCACACATTCCCAAGATGTATGCAATTACCTCAGGGAGAGGAGCTGGGAATGTGAGGTCTCAAGGGCTTAGATAATGACATAAAATAAATGGCAACGATTACCCATGTATTTTTCCAAGAGACATATTATTTAAAACCTGCCTCAGCTTTCGAGAATGAAAGACAGAGGAATGTCCACTTTATGAAATTGCTATTAATGTGTGACCTAGAGTTGAAGACAAGGTTAATTATGGGTTTTTAACAGAAGTATCATTCTGGTTTAATATCACTACCCAGGCCTTAAATATTGAAGTAAGTCACATTTTTCAGGGACAATTGCCTTTGAATGAAGAATGGCGGGGCTCTGATCTTTGCTGACCCTGCTGACTCCCATTGTGTAATCCATAGCAACAGCGTTGCTACAGCAACCCGGGAACACGTAGTAAAATAGGATAAGACCGTGAAATCTGATGTCATACTTCCATGAGATGCAAAATTGCAAATAACTTCCTAAATCAGATTTGTTAATTGATTGATATATTGCATACGAATTATATTGGGTCAATCCTAAGTGAACAGAGTACAATGGAATGAATGGAAAGAATAATAGAAGGCAAGCCGATCTTACAGGGCACTTTAGTGTTCTGGTGAAATGTTTGGTGCTTAAGACAATTATCCTTAAATCATGTGCATCTTTACTAATGTTTTTGCTCTCTCGAGCTTTTTTCTTTCATCTGGATCTAGTAAGCAAACAAGTACACTTGATCTAATCTCATGCAGTTATTTTGAAATTAAATGGAGAAGATAAAACTGTAACCAGTGCTGTGTGAATAAGATGGAATTATTCAGGATATTGTATACAGAGTTTCATTTTGCCTTGCCTACAAGCTGATTTGTCTGTGGTAGAGAGTACATCCAGGCAGCCAGCATGTAATTTATATGAATGTTCACATACACAACAGAAAAGCTGGAAACATTAAATTATACTTTCTGACAAAGAAAAAATATTTTTGACCACAATATGCTTCAGAACAAAAGCATAATAGCATGTTATAACTTCTAACTGTAAATATATTTTTTAAAGTTATAAAATACAGCACCACTGACCCTGAATTATCAGCAATTTTTAGAAGACTGCTTTATCACGAGCACAACAAAACAATCTGAGAACAAAAGTTCTATTCACTAGAAAAAAAGTTCTTGCTTCTCAACCCTCACAACATTTGTTAATTAATATAACTTTGCAGTAAGTTTAAGTGCATCTCTGAATGGATGGATTGTGCTATACATATTAAAATAGGCTCAGTAGCTACATAGCACAATGCAGGAATTTTTTTTTAAGGATCAGAAGTTCTTACACTAATCAATTTCAAACAGGTTTTCCCTGTGTTTTACAATAGTCAGAGCTGGATATTTCAGAAGCAGCTGTAAACTCCTTTCACTGCATGCAGCCATAGATTTCTGAGTGATAAAGCTAAATTTCTGCCAAAGCACAGATGGTGATCTACCTATTTCCCCAAGCACAAGGTTTGATGGCTCCTGTAATTTGATTCTCTTTTGTTAGTATAGCTAGTCAATGAGGAGTGCCTTTCTCTGAAAGTTCTGCCTGTATATTAAACACCTGTGATGCTCTACTGCACATAATATGCTGCAGACTTTTCACCTCTATGGGAGATTGTAAAAGTATGTTGGTCAAATATACTAACCTTGCAAACCTCTGCATCTTTAAAGATGAGTTATTGATAGAGAAAATTCAAAGAGACAATTGTACAAATCACAAATTCAAACAACGGCGGTCCTGTTATTTGATAAAATGGTATGAGTTTATAGATGCTCTTTAAATACCCATATAGAAGAACACTGCAAACCAAAAAAGTTAGTTTTCAATTCTTTTTGTGGCTGTTTTCTTCTTTTCTTAAGGCTGTATGTTATGCCAAAAAAAAAAAAACGTAAAATTGTTCACTTTTTCACTAAACACATGAAAATTGATCATGCACTTATAGAAGGAGTTTTGCTTTTTATAGACTAACATTCATATTTATGACTTCTTAAAACAAAACAATATAGTACTTTGGGTTTGAACTAAAAGCTAAAAAACACAGTACTTTATTTAAAAAAAAAATCAATACTTCTCAACCAGCTCTGTCTTTCCTATAGTTATCTGCCATGGAAGTTTTATTGGAAACACAGATTATCTTTGTAAACTAATTGAAACAGGTCAGCAAGATAATTTGATTTTATGGCTGAAATTCTAATGCTGATATAAGATTTAAAATACTAGTGAAATCTGGCTGCAAACTCTGGGGTATACAATTGAATATATATTATATATATATAAAATATATATGTGCGTGCCTTTTAAAAAAAAAACCAAAAAACCAAAACAGAGGTAAGATATTCATAGCTTTGGTATCCCTACTGAATTATATAATCATGTTCACTAGCTGGTAATGTAGGAAAATCTTCTGGGATATCTATTTACAGAAAACGAAACAAAAACAAAAACAAACAAACCAAAAAAATTCCATGTCCATTAGCTGCAATTACAACAATACTTTTTTCAGTGAAGTCAGTTTCAGAGTTAAAGTAGAAACTCCCTCAGCAACCACTTTCCTTCACTTTGACTCTACATTTCTATAGGTCTGGAGCCATTTTAGTCAAGTTAAAAAAATGTATTAAACTGAAATTATGTTGGAAAAGCAGGGTTTCTTTTAGGCTTAGGTAGAGGAAGGTGTGTTTAATAGGCATTTTTGAGCATCCCTTCTGCTGCAAAAAGGACAGTGAGAGAATCCTGCATCCCATTTGCAAAGGACCTCACTGAAGAAAGTGTTGATGCTCCCAGCAGTTGATAAGGGCTCTTCTGGCCTGTGGGGCAGGTGTGACTGGAAGTGTGATCACCAATGTCAGGTGGTCACCAACCCCAGACCACAGGACTGTCACTCTTCATGCTGCACCCTATAAAGAAGGGCCTCTGACCGCTCAGACTGGAAGGACCTATTGACATGTGTGACACCTTCCCTCTTCATGTGTTTCAGTTTCCTCCAAGGAGAACACCTCTCATGAAAATATAGATACAAACACTTGCCTAGATCTCTTTTTGTATGAACTTACAGTTCAAAAAAGCATTTAGCTTTCTTGTTTCCTAAACTGAAATTATCTGAGACAGTCATGAACAATCTTAATTTCCCTATATGGCTCATAAGATTGGGATTTCACTCTTAAAAGCTCAAGACATCTGTGATTTATTTCAATTATCTCCCCGTACTTCAGATTTTCCTTCCAGTCAGATGGGAATTAGTCATCCATTTTGCTCCCTCATATCCCTGGCTGCACACACATATGCAGTCATGAAGGAGGTCACACAGACTCTCATACTGGAGATTCAGAGGAAGAAGGAATACCTAAATAAAGAAGTACATCCCACCTCTGCTCCTTCCCAATTCAGGTCAGAGTCTGATCTGCTGCTTCTTGCTACTGATTCATATAGTCTGCAATCAGTAATGCATAAGCTTTATTTTCTTTACCGTAAATAAAATTAGTCACAAAATGTCCCATGAGGGTTAAACTATTTTCAGTGGCTATAGTTTACTTTATGGATGATTTTCTGTCTGTAAAAGTTTCTCTATTTTTACAGAGATCCCCTTCCCTGTTATGAGTCCTATTCTGTGTAAAAAGCAAACAAAACTAATTGTTATGTCTATTCCCCTTATGTTTCCTGCTCCACTGGCATCAGGAGGAACTTCACCATTAAGCTCAGAGGGTGTTGGTTCCAGACCTAAACAGGTTCATGTAAGGCAGTAACATCGTTTCCTCTTGTTTTGAATGGCATTTCTCCTTCTTTCTATTAATGTCCATCCAACACATCAAAGACTGAGTCAAGGCTGGTCGTAGTTATAAAGAACATAATCCCCACCCGCGAAGTTTAAGGCTGAAGCTACAACCTACTTTAGCTAAAAAACAAAACGGGTTTCACAGGTGTCAGAATTCCGCTGCAATCCAGCACTAATCTTTGTTTTGCAAGAGTTAAATAACAGCAAAAGCAATTTATCTGTAAAATGATGAGCTGACTCTTGCCAGCTTTGTGTTAAAACGAGACTTCTGTAGGTATTTTTGAATGTATTTTTAATCATGAACGTGTAATTTTTCTCATATGTGAGGTAGGGAGGGAATATTTATAGTATTTGATTGTTTTATCTACTTTCCAGGCTCAATTATTTTATCAGTTGAAAAGCTGTAAAATATTCTTATGACTAAATAATTTCATATTTATCATTAATTTAATTTTTTAGCCAGTCCCCATGACTGTTCTAATTCTGATAATGTCTCTAGAAGGGGGAGGAAATATTTACACTGAGTTATCTAAAATGCTGTTCATTCAAAGACATTGTCAAATGTATAAAGCTCTTGTCAATAAAGTGGCATAACAAATGTACTTCATATTGCATAGTTCTCTTGCACAAAGAGATTCCAATCTTTTTTTACATTTTCTGTTTTTTCATAGGTTTATGTATAGCTTATTTTTGTATGTAAGCATTGGCTCTGGGAAGAACAAATCATAAATAAATCAGATTTCTATTAAACTGTAAAATATTTAGAGCTGACATTCTTGTTTTAATCTTTGACGGAGGATTTACAAGAATGCTGGTGCTGGTGCACCAAAAATAAGTAATTATCACCTCTAGTTTCCTAGGATTTTCCCTATTTTGTAACCTGTTGTTATCAAGTAGGCTTGCAGAATCAGAGTAAGTCTTTGTCTTTCAGATTATGTAGGTAACTTTGAATTTTTTGCAAACAATTTTTGTGGCAATTAAATTTTGATGGTCTGTCAGACATGTGCAGCCAGTAACATAATTGGCTCTAATTTAAAAAATAATAATTTTTGCTGTACAAGTAGCCAAAGAAAACAAAGAAAGGGGACAAAGGGTCAAAATCTGAGCCAACTGCCTTTCCTCAGGAAAAACCTGTAGTTGAGACAGGGGGAAATCATATATGAGAATCATTTTCTCACTCTATATATAAATAAAGAGAAATTTTACTGTGAAAATATTAGCCATGAGGTTGTTTCTGACAGATGTCCTTACATCTTGGCTTAATCACACTCAAATGTAATGTTTTTGAACTCTACCTCATTTCAATATATATTTACTCAGAGAGAGGGGAGAATGACAGCAAAATGCAACATTCAGAGTTTTTATTATAATTTTAGTGTATAGAATAGGCAGATTGCTATCATTCAAATCATTAGTCAATAGTGCTGGGCAAGTAGCAATCACAAGATTTAATATGTGCACAAATGTTTCACATTAAAACCTGATGGTCTGTACAGTACCTCCCCCTAAAAGGGAAAGGAGATGAAAATAATAATAAAAACTATGTGGAGGAAGCTGTAAATCGTTATGCTTTTATTTTCTCTTGGTTGCCCCTTTATATCCATAAGAACTCTGCCCCTCTTCAAGAGGCTGCTGGTTTTCATGACTGTGTGGGGCAGGAGAGGACGGTCACTGCTCCCACTCAGGGTAACTGGATTTTTGTTCTTCCAGGTTTCTTCGTTCTGCGTTTATATGGTCTCACTTCAGTCTTACCTTCACCAAAAAAAAACCTCTCCACCTCACTGGAGAGGGCCCTGAATTTACCTTTGCCTTGTCAGGCTCCACAGGGTCAGTGACCATGCTCCCCATCTTTTCAGCTCTGCTGTCCATTTAATGACAGGATACACATCAAAACCCTCAAATACATGAAGGATACACACGAAAACCTTCCAACACAGTCTGCGTAGACCTTTCCTCAGCTTTTTTTAAAAAAAAATTATTATTTTTTTTTAAATTAAGCTTGAAATACAACCATAACTGTGGTATTTAAGGAGAAAAATACTGCTGTGAAGGGGAAAAAAAGCGAAAATGTTGATAAAAGTATCTTATTGTTTGTTCCACAAAGATTTTTTGGAGATGATCGACTTTGTCTAACATTGGCAGAGTCAGCTTAATTTTTTATAAGAAAATTAAGAAGAAAATCTGGTTTACAGTCAGCTCCATATGCTGTCTATGAAAATCCTGTTTCACTCACCAGAAACACATTGTTTAACAGTTGTGAAACAGCATTTAAAGAAACATCATTGATTAATATGATACAGACTGAGACACCAATCATTTATTTTAAGCATTCACTGATCATTGTTTCAGATATTCAATAGGGGTGTGGAAGAGACAAAAAGAGAGGTGCTGAAGATCTAGATTTATTTCTCTGTGGATTTCTTGGACACCCCATTAGGCTTTCTGAGATGAAAAGAAAGAAAAAATTAGTTTCCCATCCTCTGAAACACAGTAGAAAAGAATCTCACAACCAGAAGTTGAAAATGGAGGTACTATTAAGGTTTGGCTACCCAAGGGATTTGAAAGACATCCAAGACAGAAAAGTTTTTGTCGTCCTCACAATGAAGGAAATCAGAAAAACCACTGTTGATCAGGAGGTAATGTAATTCCAAACATGTCCTTTAGAATACTAATAGTACTTATAGTATATGTGTTTAACAGTGCTGTATGACTTTGATTGCCGTTACTTCATGTAACCATCCTGGCTTTAAAGGGCTTGATTTTTAGATCATGGAACTGAGGCATGTGAAACCAGTAATTCAAAAATCTCATTTTTCTAGCATATATAGCAATACCTTTAAAATGTGAAGCTCTGCCATCAGTTATCTGAAACTGCTTCCTAATTATCTCACTATTCCTAGGATATGGCTGCTCAGAAGTGAGTCCCCTGAAGCACAGAGCTATCTGGACTATCTTAACATAGTTAGCTCAGACATCATTACCACTGCAGTGGAAGCAGTCCGAGTTAATTTCTCCTCCTCAACAGAGCAAATTGCTCTAACTTTGGAGGAGACAGTCGCAGAATAAGAAATTGTCAGTTTCCATAGACAACCTCTTGAAGTCAGCTTTTAATGTGGACACGGTAAATCATCTTGAACATTTGTGTAATCTACTGGGGATTTTTTCAAGTGGTGTCAGTTTTTCAGGTATGCAATAAAACTTTTTTTTTCCCCATGAAGGAATGAAATGGTGATGCAAAACTGAACATTTAAAAATGTTATCATTTGTGGTACTGAAAGATCAAGTAGTACAACTAGAGACAAGCAGATGCACTTAGGGAAAAATCAATGCATATGAAATATTTCTTTGATGACACATGCCTCGTTTTAGACTCCAAAGAGGTGACACGAGAGAGAGACCAGCTGCAGGGATGGAAAAGATGAGTGAAAAAGAGATAACGCACAAGAGAAACAGGATAATAACAAAGATAATGATTGAGTAATTGTGAAGACAGATATTAAGAGAGGAAGGAAGCATGGCAAGAACAGTGAATGCAGTAACAGGGTCTAATATATCAACTAGTGAATATCATAGATAGTGAATCAGAAGTTTTAATACAACATGTGAAAATAAATAAGAAAAGAACTGACAAAAGAATGTAATGCAGGCTAAAATATTTTTCACTAAACGAAAAATGAAATCAAAGAAGGGAACATAGAGGAAGAGAGAGGCATTTCAAAGAAGAAAAAATATTGAAGCAAAAACATTGTGATTTTTTTCCCTCTAGTTAAAGTTCATCTTTACTCTTTTGTCTTGGTCAGCAATAGTTGCTGCTCATTTCTGAATTTTATTTGTATTGTACTGGGGGAGGGGAATATTATCATTATTACAAAGCTGCATTTAGTGAATAGCTGCTTTTGTTTCATAGGCACATTGCTGCTAGGTAGCACTTCATAAAAACTGCCTTTGTTAGCAGGTATCCTTGGCGCCAAATTTACCCCTGAGGTATAATCCTCCTGTTGGTGGCTAGAACTGCACAACCTCAGCAAAGGACAAGTCCAGGTAAACCAGGTAAACACTCCACTGTGTGACAAACAATGCCAATCAACATACCAGGACATGTGGCACACCTCTGTGGCAGATTTGTGTCACCAAAAGTGAAAGATGAGGTACTCAAGAGGAATAAGTAAAAGACATATGAAGGAGGGCCTGTTCCACAAGGCCATAGCCAGGCAGTGAGTGCTCCAGTGGGAGTCCTTTGCAGATGAATCCTGATGAGAAGATCCACTCCATTTGTATTTGCATCAAATATCACTAACCACAATGCCTCCAGGAAGAGAGCACAACTGCTGCGGTACCATTGCATCAGCTACAAATTGCATTTGATTGAACAGGTTGCTCAAAATGTGAGGTATGAAAGCTGCACCAAGGCTTTTTTTGTCTTATTTTTTCTGTTATCCCTCTTAGTGAACTTCCAAAACTAAAACACAGTATGATATTTATGGATGTGATAGGCTTTGCATTGCAGGGCAAAGATGATAGTCCACAAGAAATTTCTATATCCATCCTAAGGTCTCCAGCATAGATCCCGAATTTATCATTACCTAGAGAGCTGTAATTAAATGTGTCAGAAACCATGGTCCTCTCTATAGAATTAAATCAAGTTTATCATATTTTCCATGAATTAATCTTCTTGATTTTTTTGACTGAGATATAGAACAGAGAATATGCTATGAGAATGCTTAGTTTTCCAAGAGAGAAGTTGTTTGTCAGTTAAAAGTAATTAAAAAAAAAATTAAGACTTCTGTAAGTTTGTATTTTTCTTTTCTCTCTAATGCAAAAAAAAAAAAAAAGAAGTATTTACTTGATCTTCCTTAAACCAAATCTAGCATGATTTATTAATCTACAAAAATGAGTCAAGCACTGAAATTAGCTCATTCTTTTTCTTATCATTATTATAATCACTTTCTTGGTAACTGCTTCTCCCAGTTAATTCAGCTGCAGATAATACCAAGCATGCAGGTGTCAGTTGATTTTTCTGAAATTTTTAAATGTTTTCATTGAATTGTTCATACTGAAGCTATCGAATAATTTGGTCCCCCACACCATTCTGAAACTCTGTAATAGCCAT
Source organism: Origma solitaria (assembly GCA_013397895.1). Taxonomy (NCBI): domain Eukaryota; kingdom Metazoa; phylum Chordata; class Aves; order Passeriformes; family Acanthizidae; genus Origma; species Origma solitaria. The sequence goes on from VZRL01005927.1 coordinate 1,418,694, forward strand.
TGTTTGCCTTCCATACAAATGAGGCTTAAGCATCACATTACTGCAGGCTTCACTCACTGCAAACTGCATTTATAGTCAGAGAGACTGAAAGTTTAAATGGTTTGAAAGTGCAGGCAAAGCTGCAAGTTTTCTAGCTGAAAAGAGCTTTATCTTGATAGTTAAAACTCACACCTGTTCAGAGGACCACACCAGGCCCTTAAAAATTAATTTATGCCCTCATAATATTGCTATAAATTTAAGCAATAACTTATTGCATGATCCTTGAATTGGCTCTAGGCTCAGGAATGAATTTCACCTGTGGTGAGTGTTGTGTGAAGGGAAAAAAATGTATGAGAAAGATTCCACAGAACTAAGCAAGCTGATAAGTTAAACAAGAGGATTGGAAGAGAGCCTGCTATGATGGGTCATATTGGATAAACAATGTGAGAAAAGTAATCTGAGATATTTTAAAAGCCATTCTAAATCCTTACCTAGGGACAAAGGAGAGATATACTACACTTTCTTTGTGTTAGCCAAGAAGGAGTGAGGATATCGTGCTTCCATTCATGCCTTTGTTGAGGCTCTGATTTTTCAAACATACTGAATAAAAGCCAGAAGAAAATCTGAGCTCTAGAGATATGAAACAAACCAGTGATAAAGGAAAAGACTGTATAATAGGATAACTATTAAATACTATTTTCCACCAATTAATATCATAACAGATGCAGCTCTAATAGGATTAGAAAACTATAGTTTGACATGGAATCTCTGTGATATAGAGCACAAAACCCCCAAGCTCTTCAGCTGAAGACAACTAAAAATGTTGAATTGTATGAGCTATCAAAACAACAAATATTTAATGCAAACAGCAAAAATCTAGTAGCAGATATCTTCAAGTAGCTTTAAAATGTTTCATTGACCTAGTATTTGAGCTGCAAGGCTGCTATTTCACACCTTGTCTGTGCTGCCAACTTCTGCTTGCACTACACAAGTACTCCATGTCTTTAAGCTTCTGACCACACAAACTACGCATTCAAGTGCAGCTTGTACATACATCTGCAAGCTTTTAGATGTGATTGATGCCTGTAACAAATAAGTGGATTTGAAGTAAAGGTTAAATGAATTATCATATTTATCTTGGCCTATGAGCTGTTATCAAGCCTTCCACAGGCTGGCATTGCACTTAGAAATGAGTATTTCAAAGTAAAAGGTTAAGGATTTTATATAGAGAGAAAAATAATCAAGTAATTGACCAATTCATTTGCTAAGTCGGGTGATAAAGACAATTTATCCTTAAGCGTCAGGATAGATGTAAGGGCGCTTGCAAAATCCTTTATGAAACTCAGAAACATTGAGCATTTTCTTTAAAACTTCACCTTTCAGTGGGAAATGTAATTCAGTTTAACAAGATAATATATATGCTTTTGAATTACCTTCCTTTTGTTTTACAGTGACATCAAATATTCTGACATAAGACTAGAACCAAGTACAATAGAAAGCAGACAAGAATTCTTGGTAGAAAATTGGCGAATTTTGGGACTTACATTCACATTTGCAAGTACTCAAGTATGGATTTCACTTCAGGAAATACAGCATACAATTACAATATAACTGTCCAAACATTATTCCTGTATTGCAACTGTATTTCATTCCCCCATTATGCATGATTTCTGAAACAAGTTTGAAAGCTGTATTCTAGAAATGGCTTCATTCCAAGTCATTCTTTAGTGGATATTACTGAATATAATAAAGCCCAGTTACTGCTGAATATGAAATTACTATTATTCATGTATTTGCTGTGCTAGTGACAAGCTTACCCTAAATTTGTGGTTAAACAAAACAAAACTTGGTGTGTGATGCAAGAAAAAACTGAGCTAATTAGTTATCTAAAGCTTACATGCTATCAGTAGTGATAATAAAATGCCTTTATTCACACTTAAGAGGCTCCATCTTATTGCTTAAATGTAAAGCAGTATTTTGAGGGCATAATTGTAGCAGTGCTCATTAGATAGAAACAGAGTCATCCTTCATCCTGCTCTACTTGAGCAAAGCTTGTAAAAATGAGCTGTAACTAGAAAACAACAAAAAAAAAAAAAATTGCAACCTATCAAAGTCTAGGTATACAGACCTTCTTATAGAGTCTGAATGCATAATACGAAAAATATAAAACAGACTACTTGGGTTTACTCGTTTTAAATATTCTGCATGTTTTTTATAAATGGATATTGTTCTGAAAAAGAGCAGTTGTTAAATATTGTCCACCTTTTCTTTTCCATCAAGTATTAATTTAATAAGTAGTAATTAAACACAAGCATCTGAAGATTACAGGAGGGTGGACATGAAACCACATATTGTGGCACATACATGTGTACATCTTCTTTTTAGGAGAGGTTCAGTACACCTGCAAGATAAGGTCTAATTTGAGGCTAAACCAATAAATAAATAAAACATAAGCTGGGGTAAAAATAGATGCACACTATGTGTTTTCCTCTCCAGCAATCCCCAATGCTCCACGGGGACAACAGGAGTTAACTATTTCAGCCATGTGTAATGGATGAAAATGGCTGAATCAGTATTTCTCAATGTTAGTGATTATTTCACCATGTGTTACAGAAGCTCAATTGAGTTAAGCACAATTTTGGTGAAAAATTAACAATTTTAAGTCTTCCAAGTAAAACTTCCCAGAGTTCTCCTACAGGAATCCCATTATCATTAATACTGGGTTTTTTGACAGGCCCCTTGTGTGAAACAGACTTATCATTTCATTACTCCAGGACATTAAATTGCTCAGCGGAGTGAGGACATTGCCCTCTTGGTGTGTTGAATCATGCAGTGTCTATGCAGGGTTTGCAAAATTCCTTTATCTCCAGTAACCTTCGTGACCCACCCTAGTGACTGACTGGCACCTTCACTGTGTGGGGTTAGGATACCTCCAGGCTTTCACTCGGAGGAGCTTTTGTAAACCATTCTTTTAAAAGCTGACCAAGGCCTTCACAGTTATGAAGTAATCCAGGAACCTATTCTGCCTAAATTCTTGCAGAGAGTAGTGTCAATGAAGCCTAAATGAGTGCCTAAATGAGCTCTACAACAAAAAGAGAAAAACATTGCGATTGTGGTGTATAAACTGACCTGTCATTACCTGAATTGAATCCGACACAGATATGCTCCCTGTTAAAAGTTTCAGCGTCCACTAGCAGATGACTTAAATCCTGGCAACTCAACAAACATTTCTATTTTAATTGTATCAAAATGATGACCCAGTTCAAATCTCCCCATTTTCATCATCTGGGTTGGAAACATTGGCTGATAATGTTGTCAGTGAAATCAGCTGTCCTCGCCAGAAAGGGGATAGCCCTGAGCAATGGTGCCTTCTCTCAATTAGCACTTTGCAAGCAAAGTTGGCCCATGAGTAAATTGGCATGAAAGCTCATTGAGCTAAATCAGATGAGACTGAGCAGTCAAACACATAAGAAGAGGTGGTATTTATCCTGACCAATCTGCAAAAAACAAACTGAAAAAGATTGCAATTTCTTATTTTTTGGCTTCCCCCCCCTCCCCCCCTCCCCTCCCAATCAGTAGTACAACAATCTATCTAATAATTCTGTCTCAGGGAAAAGATATATGCACAAAGATTGATTAGTTTGGGCTTGATTTTTTGACACAAATGTTCAAACACAAATTGTAAGAGGAAAAAAAATATATGCCACTATCTATTTTTTGGCTATGCATGAAAGATACAAGTTTAAAATGAGACATAGATGAAGTTTCCTATTTTTCACTTCATTCTTTCATTTATATCCTTCTGAAATTACATAGTATTTTAATATTGTGAGCACACCTAAAAAATGAAGAGACAAAAGGAAGATAGTGGTTCCATGCCTATTCACAACAGTTTTCTTTTGCCTTAAGAAAAATATGAGATATTTCACAAAAGAACCCAGCAGCCACAATCCTCCTGCAAGAGGCAATGTAAGCCTACAGCCACAAAGCACTGAAGGCCTTTTGAATCACATGACTATTCTTGTGGCAATGTAAATATGTTTCCTTGAAACAAGATGGCACTAATATATACTACTGTGATATTTTGGTAAAAAAAAAAAAAAAAAGGTGTGGAAAACACATAGAAGAACACCAAAAAAAGTTGATCTGTTCTACACCAGCTGTATATACTACTACAAAACAAGTAAGGAACCAAATATAGCCAACAGAACAGGACTGCTTTCAACCTTTCCAGAACCTTGGATCTTAGTGGTCAAAGTTTTCAGGATATTTCTGATTAGCTGAGACTCTGTGAATAGCCATACTGATTTCAAGCTGCCTGTACAGGGAATAGGGAACTAAGCTGCCACAGTGTGGATTTCTGCAGAGCATTGCTCCCTGCCTACCAGCATTGCCGTCTGCATTTTTCTTGCTGGGTCTGTACATTATTGCCCTCACTTGCTAAACCCGCCCCAATCTTGCTTCCTGTCCTTCTTGAGGAATACATCCCCTCTGCACTAGCAGCTCTTCAAACTCCTGATGTCCTGATGAAATTATCCCTTGCCACTGCACTGCACTGTGAAAACAGATGATGAGATAGGTGTCAGCTGGGACTGTTTTTCTGGATCCTCTTTCCTTTCCTGAGGCCAGCATAGGTGGAAAAATCAAAGTGGTTGTCATGGCCTTTCTAATTCCTTATAAATACAAATTTCAGTTGTAAGATTAACAGAAAGTTATAGTTTATAATTGATGTCTCTAGAAAAGAGGGTTTTTAGGTTTGGTGATTTTTCTGTTTATTTTTTCAAATGGCCAGCAAAAGACACTTTACATAGACTTAGCTACATTAGACTCAGTAGCATTTTGGGTTGGTATTTCCAAGGTACATTTACACTTAAAATGGCACAGTATTTTTCCTTATTTTATTAGTCATTATTCTCCTCTCATTTTCCTTCTGAATTTTTTTCTAGAAGCTTCCTCAAAGGCAGCCAAGTATGCAAGTTGCCTTTTATTTCTTAATTCCAAAAGGGAATATGGTAAGTGCCTGCTCTGCTCTTTATTAATGCATAGTTTACAGTGGAGATAATCCACATGATCCAAGGAACAAAAACACCCACTCCATGCAGGTGTGTGGGCATGGCTGAGTTTCACTGTGCTGCCATAAATTTAACACAGGCCTTGAGATTTATTCACACTGGATAAATATGCAACCCTTCAAATGATTTTGCAGCCAATGTATCTCTAATTTATAAAAGTAAATAAATAAACAAAAAGCTGGCACTTGCCTCTTGGTAGAATCTTTGAAAAGCCTTGGTATTTTCATGATTTATTTTGCTTAACAAGGGGAAAATAATGCCTAGTATGCAGTTGTTAACACTTCCTATAAACCTCTAAAACAATTTTTTCTGCTCAGTGACAAGAAATCTTCACAGGTTTTTATACAAAATCTCTAAACAGCTATCCAAGATCTGCAGGTTTTTTTCCTCCAGCATTCTTCCTCCTTCTGTTTGCTATTCTGCTTGGCTCTGCTCTTATGTGTTAGTAAGAGGTGCCATTCTAAACCAAAAAGTTTAATCAAAAGTATATAAATTTGCTGATGTGATGGTATACCAAATGCAAGGGCTGCTAGAGTAGGCTTTAAAGAAAACTCACGACATTCTGTGACACACTGAACTGCATGCTTCACTATGGCATCTCAAGAAACAAATTCTCCATAACTTGACATAATGAGAAATTAAAAAATGGGGAAATAAAACACAAAGCAAACATGAGTAATAAAGGCTTGTTCTTGGTTTGACCTTCATGGTGCTGTCTTTGCAACTACTCGTGGTTCCCTCTGCTTGCTCAGGTGGAGCAGTGTGTGGGCACAGGGAGACAACTCAGGCCACTGGGTACTTGTGGCTTTTTTTCACCTGGATCTGTGCCCTACCTAGTGAGCCCTCTTATAGCCACAACATCAACCTTGGGTAAAGTCAAAAATGTGACTATTGTTTCTGGACAATGACTCCAAGTATTCATGCCACACAACACCCGATCTATTGGCCCGAGCCATGTTTCTTCTGTGGAGTCATACCTGGCTTTACATCATGGCCGTATTCATGTTTGACTGTACCTACAGAGATCCCAAAACAAGGATTTCTCTCATCTCATTCAACCTGACTGTGTGTGTACACAGGACAGGGGAAGAAGGAGAGATTGGCGATTGTCAGTAGCCAATATTCCTTATTTCCTGATTCACAAAGCAGCACAGTATTCTTTTGACACCCTCTTTCTCACCTTCAAATGAAAGTGTTGGAAAGAAAACATCTACCCTTTCATTTTAATGTATTTTAATCTTGTACTTTACTTTGCCCACTTATTTAGGCTTACTCCACAAGTTGTCCCATTGATACTATTAAAATGTCAGCACACAGTGATCAGTCTACTTTGAAGATCCTTCCTGAAAAATAAAATGGAGCCATTTTATCTGTATACATTTTATCATCTCCTGCAGATTAAAAAAAGCCTCTTCAAACAAATGCCCATTAAAACAGCTATGGTAAGAAATTATGTGGGCAGCTAATTATGTTAATTTGTTGTCATTTTTATTGTTGCCTTTTATTATTACTAAACTGTTGCCCATTGAAACAGACAAGTCATTTCCCCTTCACAAAAATGAAATAATCTTCATGTTAATAGACTTCTAAAATAAAGGTACTCACAATATAAGAAATGCTGCAAGCAATGAATGATCGTGTTTTGGCTAACAACAGAAAGGAGTATCTGCAAGTCCCAAGGAGTGCCTGAAAAACTGCAGGCCTTGGTAAGGTGAAGAATGATGTGTGGGAGCACATTAGACAACTGGGAAAGGTTTCTTTGCATAAGATGTATGTGTAGCAGTATATAGATTCATGATGTTTTTTGTAACACACCTTCTTCTATTGTTTACACCTCTCCATTGCTATATCACATTTCTCATCAGAGCGCACTACTTTTGAGTCTGGGCTTGTGTCTTGCTGATACATCTCAAAGGCATCTGTGATACTACAGGGGTGTCATAAGTACAGATTTTTAATCCTCTCTTCTTTCTAGTCATACTCCCATTTCTGTTTATTAACTGCCACTCTCTAGAAACCCTGGTCTTGAAGATTTGCCACCTCCCTTTTTCTCTGCGGTGGTGTATGCTGCCTTCAATTCCAGCAACCAAATTAAGTCAGTGGCACCCAGCTTCTCTCTCAGGGTTTTCACCTGCTGCTTCAAGGCAGAAAAAAGAGCTGTTCTCCCCAGTCTGCAGCTGTAGGCTAATTATCTCTGGTCTGTCAGCAGAAAATTTAAAGAAATATACACTTACACCCTTTTACTTGTTTCTGTGGGATGGTTTTTTGGTTTGTTTTGTTTTTGTTGGTTTTTTTTTTCTTTTTCTTTCAAGTAAACCACAGGCCAAGTGTTCTCCATGTAATTTTCAATTTAACCCTACTGGCTTCAGAGCCTGTACAGAGTAGATTAATTAGTTGGGTAGGTTATAATTCACCTAACTCTTCTCCCCAGGCATCAGATGGTGAATTTATGCACTATTGGGGTCTCGGATTCCACAAGAGAAGTCAGACACCTAGAATTTAGGTTTGAGCATTGCAATGCCCACAAGTCTTTCTGCATCTCGGGCACAGAGACATAGCTCTGCCTAAAGCTGCTTTTCCTTTCTCCACCCCTTCAGACTGAGGTTTCCTGCCCCACCTTAGCAAATAAATGGATGAAGGGCATCAAAGACACAGAGTTAGAGCCTCTCTTTCCCTCACTCAGATTGTAAATGTTTAAGACGGTACCTCCGATTTTAGGGGAAACTCAGCCTCATTTTAGGGGAAATTCAGCCATATTTCTGGGGATACAGAGTTTTTCCAAAGCAGGATAAGTTTGATAAGAACTTTAGATGTATTAACAAGATAAGAAGCTTATTATTCCTCTTCACAGCAGCAGGAAGGAATTAAAAAAGCAATTAGTTCAATAGGTGACAGTTTCCTTTAATGACCCACTTAAATATGAAATAAATAAGGTCACACAAAGTTTACACCTGTGCTACTTCAACACCACTAAAAGAAGCATATGGAGCAACGCTGAATTCTCTGTTGACCTAGCAGTAATTTCATTCATGTTGCCAGGGGGAATACACTGCTTATTAATTAGTTTACTCGTCCTTAATATTTTTTGCATTAGTTTATAAATAGATATTTCTAGGTTAAATCAATCATTTGTCAAAGATCTGATGGGTCAGCCATGTCCTTGTCAGAGAAACTGGTGAACGCCGAACGTAGCAGCTAAAAATTGTCTCTGCTAATGGAAGAGAAATAGGAATCTGTCCAAATCTCATGGAACTAATTCTAAAATAACAAGACAAAGCAGGGAGGCTTTCTTCTCCACCTTGTAGTGGGGAACTGAAAGCAGTTGCAGACACCTAAGAAACTGAAGCCCATGGAAAAGACATATGGCATAGGATCCATCGTGTGACTGCCTGGATGCAAAATACTGAAGACATCTGAAAATGTCATCTGTGAGTCTTGACTGTTGGTGGGAACATCTCTCACCCAGAGTTAAGCTTTTTGAAGTGCAAGGCCTCAGCTGTTTCCTTGGCACTTCCTGCTGACATCCTTGTCTTTGATGCCAGCATCAGCTCTGCCTCTTTTAGCATAAAGTGCTTGTCTTTAACATAAGGATAGATTTTTACCTAAATATTAAATTATTTTTAACTCTTGCTCTGTTTTCCCTCTAGTTTGTAATGTCATTTGGCTTAATAAATTCGGAGCTGTGGCTGTTATAAAGTGGCCCAAATGCTCCCGTGGGTTGGTATTTTCTGCAGTTATTTTACCCTTTGCAAAAATTCTCCCTGCTGCCTGACCATTTGGTACAAGCCAGCTTGTTCTGGCTCTTAGTGATAGAAAATACACAAGTAAGTTGATTTCATAGATATGTTTATAGCATTGCTCCTTTCTGCCTTTACTCTTTCTGAGAAAAAAAGGCCATTGATTTCCCATTTATTTTCCACTGTTCTAATTTTAAGCCCTTTGTAGTTATATGAACATTAGGGGGATCAAAAACCACAATGCTGAAAGAGTTAAGCAGGTTTTAAGCAGAGAAAATATGTGTCCAGACTTGTTGAAGCTTTCAAAATGCCATCTAAAAATCAGTGTAGAGGAGTCAGCAGCGGCTCTGCCACTGAACATAGAAAGCAGTACTTTGCAAAGAGCACTTTCTTGTTCAAGTACTCTAAAAGTGTATTTTTAAACATCTGGAGCTGTGAAAGCTGTTCGGCTGAGAATGTTTGTTACAGGAGGAGGCAGAGGATGGCAAGCAGCCACGGGATCAACAACATAACACCTGGTTTCTGACCTAAAGTGGCTAAGAAACTGAAGATCTCATCATTGGCAGCCACAGCTTCCCTGCAACATGATCTCTTCTCTGATATATTTGTGTAGTGCTCTTTTTAGGCCTCCTGTAGGCTTTCGCTCCAGAAAAGAAAAAAAACCCCTCTGAATTCTTTCTTTCCTTGTAGAAACTGGCAGAGATACAAAAAGCAGAGTATGAAAGACAGTAAATGGATCTCAGCAGGAGGAACCCTGTTCCCCTCATAATGACCAGCCAGCACGTCTGTTGCTCCAGTGCAGAAATTCAAGTTTTGTCTTTAAAATCACCAGGCATCTTCTGAAACTCATGGATTCCCCAATTTTTCCTCCAGCCCCATATTATAGCATTCACGCTTCCTGCTACAGGGGTCGAACCATATCAAATGTTTCTCAGTCTGCCTTACAAGCACAGTGTATTTGTTTCGGTCCTACGCACTTCCATACATTTTTTGGTATAGACGTGTACAGAGTCAGTGGGAATTCTGCCTGCGTAGGGCAGAGCTGAATGCCGCCCCAGATTTACTGTGTCATCCAGCATTTGTAACACAATAGCGTTTGTCAAAGTGCCAGTGTGAAGTGCAAGTGGATTTCAAACAGCTGTAGTGCTGCCATATGCTGCCCTTTGGTTAAGCCATGACTTAAAGTTCAGCTTCCCATTTAGAGCAAAAATTGACAGATTCATCTTTTTTGGATCTTCAGAAGTAGTCAGGCTCTTTGCTGTGCATTTTCTCATCTAAATCTGTCTGATTGGCGCTGCTGACACCCCTCCCTGACATTGTACCCAGAGAGTGCCTTTGGTTTCTGAAAAAAAAACCTCCTCATGGAGTCCACTGCCCACCATTACGGAAGGGTGTGGGACCTCAGCCCAAGCCAAAAGCTCAAAGGAGAGCTTACAAATACACACACTGTCAGTGTGACCCAATCTCCCACTTTAGGACATGCGGTGAATCGGGACAATGTGAGGGTCAGAGACGCCAAACAAGATTTAAGCTATGCAAATAGGCTTGCAGTCTCTTCTGAGACATGAGCCATTCCCTCCATATTAAAGGGAAACTCCATAAATGTCAGGTTTTGGGGTAACTTTGATCCACCTCTCTTACTGAACAACAGGATAATGCCTCTGCAAGCGACTGGTGAGCAGTGTTTCAGCCGACTCCCTAGAACGCTGGTTCATGAATTTTCAAGGCTCTTCTGAGCAACAGCTGTTCATCTACCAAAAGTGATAAAACTCCAACAGAAAATACCTGGAACGGCACTAACCTGAAACCATAAATCCATACCTCTGTTTTGAGTCACGTTTGCAGTGTATTTAAACCCAGGACTCTTACATCCCTGGTGAAAGGCCTAAAGCTGCGTGTTTTCAGAGGTGATGGGGATGGTGACAGTCTGGTTGCTAGCAAGGACTTTTAGTATGTGGGAAAGGACCCAGACTTAGCTCAGGGTGCGGTCTGTCTAAAAAAGAAGAATTGAGAAATAAGTCAAATTGTTAGTACAGGGGTGATTCATGTGATTTGTGAGGGAAAAATACTTAAGAGGCATATTTGAAAAAGGAGTTTAATGCACCTGAATGGAAGATACAACAACAGAGCATTCAGAGAAATATTTCCCGGTAATGTATTATAAAGGATATATCCTAATTTTGCTATAGAGAAGCATAAGTAGAAATCTCTTAAGCTTTGTAACTGCAGCCAAAACTATAATCCTCTCTTTCTGGATAGGATACCTAAGAGGTGCTGAGCAGTTTCAAATCCTACTGCTATTAATGCAAGCTCAAAGTACTTTATAACTATGCAGGATGTTTTACAGGAGCAGTTTCCTAAACTGCTGTGGACACAATAACTGGGCAGGATGGCATCCAAACTGTTTCTCATCCAATTCCTCCTCATCTTTTCTAAGGTTATACTATAGCAAAAAGTCACATGATTCTGACTAGTAAACTATATATTCCCTCTCACTTTCTTTTTAAGGGACAAAGCAGAACTAAAGGAGAGTTCAAAGTACAGAAAAAAATGTTTGGAGCATAGAAAATTCACTAAATAGAAATAGACTGGGAAGCATGGGTACCATAAGAAAAGAGAATGAGATGAATGAATTTTAACTTTTTTTTTTAAGGTAGAAATATGCTAACAAGTGATAGAAGTTAGGAGCTAATTTCTGTGTCTCAAAAGAAAGGAATAGAGAGATTCAAATGTGGAAAGCTAAAAATTGATCAAAGAAAACACTCTTTTATATGATGTGTGACTGAACTATAAAACTCACCTCCACAGAAAGCCACACAGGCTGGGAATTTAGGGAGATTTAAAAACATCAGAATTTCAACACCCATTAAGAGTGCCCAGAGTTCTGATTTTCATTGCCTTTAAAGAAAAAGAACTTAAAACTCTTAACGATTATGTTTATCTTAGAATAGTTGGCAATGGATAGGATATTTGCAAAGAGCCATTATTTCTAAGGGACTTGAAAATGTTACCGAACGGATCTTATATTTTATAAGGATATAATTGACTCCTGATTCACGTCTGCCAATTGATTAGTACTCAGGGGCCAAATTCTTCAGGGCACTGAGATCAGTCAGCTGCATGAACGAGAAACTCCGCCAGATGCTTCAGCAGTCACGGTGGGGTCAGCCGCTGCTCCAGGAGCCCGCACTGATGTTAAGCGGAGCCGTCAAACAGTGAGGAAGTGTAAACCTTCACAGATCTCCGTCTGCGACCCACAAACAGCCTCTGCAGAGATGCTGGTGCCGACCTCCCAGCCTGCAGATGATGCTGCTGCGACAGTCACAGCTGGTTATCGCTGCATCCGTGATTCTCACCACCCGGGCAGCTTCCAAGGGTTTAATTAAGGCGGATCCTCCTCATTGTTCCTTGCAGAGTACGTCTGGCAGAGCGGCGCGGCAGATGAGCTAAGGCATGCCAAAAGCCCCGGATCAGTCCCCACGTGCCTTCCTTATAGGCTCAGCCCCCTTCCAAGGAATCTTTTGAATTCCGAGCGGCTGCTCGCCCAGCCGTGCGCAGAAAGCTGAGTGAGTGACTGCGCCTCGTCACTCGCAGCTCCAGTCCTGCGCCTGCCGCGCTCGGTGCCACGGCGAGAGCTGTGTGAAACTCCTGCCTTGTGCAACGTGGAGCGGCTCTTCCTTTGAGAAGGAGCAGTCAAAGTGCTGGGGAGTGAGACTTCGCCACCTCCTCTCCACCTCCCCCCGAAAGCCTGAACAGCCCGGAGTAATCCCTCCCTGATGGCGACTGAGAGAGAAAATAAAACCAGTCCGTCTAACTTTCGTCAGCAGTGATGAGGCCTTTCTGCAGGAAAGTGTGTTGGTTTTTCAATCCATCAGTAGCGTGACAGGGCTAAAATGCAGTGGTGAGATATCTCTCAAAGAACTGGTGCAAAAATGAGACTCCCAGGTCTCATCAGGATGCTTGCAGGCACCAGTCTATTAATGGTGTCTTGTGTAAAGAGGATGCTGTGGAAACATTGCAAGCAGCAATGGGAGACAGAAGTGTTGTATAACTTGATAAATATAGTTCTGATGCTATCTTTGAAATATTTAGGCTGAGTAAAAAATCCAAAGCAAAAACGTCTGCTGTTTTAAAATGCAGCACTAGAACAGAGTGGAGGGGAGCTAGCAAAAGGGATTTATGTCTCTTCTGCAGGAACAATGTCTTAGGATAAATCCCTTGTATTGTGTGTAATCACATAGGTTACACCTTTCGGTGGCCAAAGCATCCAGACTTCAGTTTTATCACTGCTCATCATAAGAGACTGAAAGGACAAAGCTGTGTAAAGAAGCTCCAAGCTGGCTGCCACCAGACTGGTGCACTGACAGTAAAAGCAACAGCACTTTCTGTTCCCCAGGTTTGAGCTGGCTTAAGGAAACAAAACAAATCCAAATATTGGTTGTCTCCAAAAGTAGTTCTGTTTTTCAAATATGCTCACTCCATTTTGAGCTCTACATTAATAACTGCTTCTTAATTTTGCTCAAATGATGCTTTCCAAAGTGAACTGCTGACACTTTTCTGAAAAGAAATTTTAATAGACTCAATATTTTTTCTTAAATTACAATAAGCAAGACAAAGCAGTCTGAGATATTTTTAGCTTAATGCATTGATGAATGGAAACGTAAAACCAAGTGGATTGAAATGAGCTATATTTAAATTGTATTTAGGAATTCTACTTCTTGCTATTTTCCTTCAGATGCAATTGAATAAATACAAAAGGGAGAGATAAAGCCATATAAAAATTCAAACTAAAGCTGATTGAAAAATAAGGGGCTTATAAGAAAACACATTCTTGGTACAAGAACTGTTCTCTGTTCCATCAGAACCTTATTTTTTTTCAGGAAATGTTGTCACCAGCTGAAATCCAGAGACAGGCATATAAAAGCAGGAAAGCCTAGGGCAACATTTGAAAAGAAACTTTCAGGGTAACAAAAGCTTTGTCCAGAAATGAAACCTTATTTGGGAAGATACCAAGCCCCAGCGAGGGCTGGTGTGATAGGCAGGGCTGGTGTGATGAGCAGGGATGGTATGATGAGCAGGTGATCAGGGCACGGCATCAGGGTTTGCAGTAAACAGGCTGAAGGAAAGCAGCCACCATTTACCCGACAGTGGAAATTCGAGAAAAGACCTATAGATACAGCTATGTGAATCCCTACAGCTTGGCCACTGTTTTGAGGCCTGGAAAATTCACAAGTGCTTTGTTGGTTACGTATGAAAAGAAAACGTCACACGTAATGAAGGAAAAAGTGTGAACCGAAGGCAGCACATGCATTATTTTTAATTCTTGCGTCATCATTTGGATTTCCCCAAATCTCGAGATCCTTTAGAGTGACAAGCGAAGAGCTTCCTGGCCTCCTGGCCTCACATCCTCCCATATTCCTCATGGCAATGAAAGCTAAAGTGCTATTGATTCTGAATAATTACTAAATTATTCATGTGGTCATATGCTTCTAACAGCTGAGTTTAAAGACAGTCAAAATTAGGTACGTTGAATGAATTAAGAGATTTGGAAAGACTAGGAACATAGCATGTGGGCATGAACAGATAATGTAATAACATTGCACAGCTGACCTGCCTGTTATGCATATGGAATAGGATTGAATGCAGGAGTAGGAAGGAATGTGTTTAAATATTAAAGAGAGGACAAAAAGACTCATTAAAACGTGAACAATTTTTATTACACATTTGCTGGTAATCCAACCTACTTTTAATGAACAGATACAGCAAATTGCTGACAATGTTCAATAAAATACAAAATACAATTTTTATGGCATTTGATAGCAGTCTTTTATAAAAGCAAGTCATTGTTGGTATGTTTTTGAGTACAATCTTCATAATATTCAGAACAACACTCTTATAAAGCACTTTCTCATAGCTAAGAGCCATAATAAAATCTGTTTGAGTATTGCTTATGCGTGTGCAATTCTGAACGTGGTAAGTAGGATCAGGTATCAAACTGAACTATGCTAATTTATATCCACTGAAGGTCTCATCTGGAAGCAACTATCCTCCCACCTTCAATGAATTCCCTATATTCTTAATTTAATAATTGCACTTCTTCAGCAGTCTAAGCACATGAGGTTCTGTCAATGCACTTATGAAAACACAAGTCCTGTTCCAGGGGCTATGACAGCTGTGCACAAGGTGCTCTGCTTTTTGGAGTTTGAATAGTCCTAGAGTTATTCAATTCTTGCAAATCTTTGATGTCTTTTTCACAGGATCCCAGGCTGCAGAAAGCACTGAGTTCTGGCCTGGGTTCTCCACCCCATTTAGGCTCTGCCTCCTCTCAGTGGCTAGCAGAACAACCCGGCCTGACCTCCTCACCTACCTGCAACAACAACAGATACTTATCAAATACTGCTCTTACTTGCCTTTCATCTGTCAACACTTTTCTTCTGCTTGCTGCTACTTGTTTTCCACCAAAGCCTTTCCCAGAGCTGTGAAGACCCTGTTTCTCTATGTGTACCTCCACAGCAGCACCTTGCTCTGATTTCTCCCTGGATTTTGTCATTGCAGATGTCCCTGAGCCTCCTCCTCAGAAAGCCACTGCCCTCTCACACACTTATGCCTCTCTTGCCTCCTCCCTCTGTTCCACAGGCCTTCCTCCAGAAGCAGCCACCAGCAGCTCCACCTCCTCATCCTCACCGTGTATGGGCAGGCTCTTGCACCTCCTTCTCAAGAGGGTTTCCTATGGATTGCATTATGCCTTAATTACACATCAAAGTATTTGCATGAATCATGTGAAAGATGGGTATTATTTTGTTTCACAGACGATAGCTCAGTCAGCTGAATCCAGCACCATTTGGATTATGAATAGCACAATCATTAATACACTGTGGTATATGCTCCAACATTCACCTTTTCCAAAACAAATATTACTTGATTTCTGGTCTGATGCTTCATGTAATGACATACCAATTGTGTAAGGAGTTTGTTTGGTTTTTCTTTTTTAAACCCAAGAATTTTCCCCACCAAAATTTGTACAGTGGCTGTGGAGATGGAGAGTGGCAGTTAGAAAGACCAAATTTTCATTGTCCTTTATTTTGCTAACCACTACAAAATTTTAAGCTTTACTGCAAAAAGAAAATTTATGGTGACCATAGAATCAAAATGAGCGTGCTGCTGACTGAGAGAGCATTTGATCAATGCATCACAGCAAAGCTAAAAAGACAGGCTGAAGAAGAGGTACAACATTTTAAGCCTAGGCAGTAACATTGTTATGCTTACTTTGTGAGGCACTTTTTTATATAACAGATCCTAATTCCACTCTAGGTGGATAACTACTGTGAATTATAATTTTATTTTCCACTTAGTGGAGCCTATTGACTTGGACTAGCTCTTGCCAGAGAACCAGTTTTGTGATAAAGGCTATAAATTCTGATTTTGTGCTTGTTTGATAATTAATAGTGAGGAGTCAGCAGCAGGACAAAATGAAAGTATTTTTTTTCCTCTCCAAGTTATAAAAGATACTGAGTGTCTAAGGCACATATCTTTTATTTAAATGAGTTCAGAACTCAGTGGAGGTTCTGCTCTGTTTGGGAAGGTATGTGTGTAAGGCACTCCTGTTAACAAATCATCCTTGGCCCCAGGCATAAATATACAGATAGTTATTACACTGGCAACCATTTTTCCCTCCCAATGGAGACAGTCTATAGCAACATCGATTTTCCCTTATTGCTAAGACAGTAGCAAAAATAGGTGTCCATGGGTGTCAGTATACATGCTGGTTATAAATATCTATGTTTATCATACTTGGAAAAGAGGCACAGTAATGCAAATGCCATGTAAACTTGCCACTATTGAAGTATTTATTTATCAACATCTTCCGGTATTTACCAAGGAATAAAATAAAAACAATAGCCTTGGCCTTAACTAAGCCAGAGCCACAGCTCTAACAGATGGCTGTGCCAGACAGGCTTTCAGCATAGACCAAACGTGAGCATCTCACAGCTAATAATGACGCGGAAGCCCTCGCGACAACCCACCGAGATCAGCAAGGGAAATTCCCTGTGTGCAAGCATGAAGCAGGGAGTGAGAACCCAATCCAGCCGAGCATCTGTGTGCTCAGAGAACACAAGGCTACCTCCTTTGAAGTGACTTACAGACATAAATAGAGGATTAGCCTCATGATTTACTGAGATGCCAGAGGATGCTCACATGCTTCACTCTTGTGCCTTCTGCTGGACCATGTCAGTCTCCCAAGGTCATCTGTACAAGAGCCTGGAGGTAAACCTCAGTGCCACTGTGAGATTTTCCCTTTGAGGTCAACTTTCAGCACAGATTCTGCAAACTGGATCTCTAAAATAAGCAAGAAGTCATTCTAGCCCAACCATCTCCCAATTGGGGGGTTTCTGTACATCCCATTTCAGGGCACTTGGGCCATTGCGACACACTAAGTGTCTTTGCCACACAGTAATTTTTCTCTGATTATTTAGAAAAAAAAAAAAAATTGACAAATGGGAATTGCATGACCCATACTATGTATAGTTAGCTGCCTTTCTCCAGTGAAATTTCTATGGCTAATTGGCATCTGTTGTTAAAGTGACAAATGCATATTTGCCCTCTGTAGAACTTCCCACCTGTTACTCACTCCGTGGATGATCATGCCATTTGTGTGCTGTTAACAAACTGAAAGGTGCTTCACGTTCAGGGTGACTGCGCTTTGTCAGAAAATTAAGGTATTATTTAATAAATAAATTTGCTACCATAGTGAAAATTAGGGTAGCACAACCACAGATCTTGTATTAAGGCTTGTGCTACCTGCACATGTTAGCCCCATCTCCCTTAAGCTGCAGTAAGGCAGGCACAGGACAATGCATGGCCCCACTGAAAGCACCATGAAGAGATGTCTTGACTTTGACGTATTTCTAATCCTTCCTCATCCTCCCAGTGCCTTGTTTTATCTCCTGTCCCTTCTTGCTCAGCCCTGTCACCCCAGGCTCACTGCTTCCCCTCCTCTCAGGAGAAGCAGTGACAACAACAATGCCCAGGAGGCTTCAGGTAATTTTTCTCTGATTCTGCCCACAGAGTAAGTCCACCCCATAATGTCTGGGAATTATTTATGTGGTTGTACTCTCAACTCCAAGATCATCCAGGAAACCTGGCTACTGCATCTGACTGCAATTCACTGACTTCCAAGGGCATAAGATGCCCAGGTGTTTTCCAAAATCTGCTGATATATGTAAGAAAGAGTCTGAAAGAAGTAGGTTAACAGAAGTCAGTGTGTTATAAGGAGCTTTCCTATAAACTGCTAATGATCAAGTTGGAGAGGGGGAAGAGGAAGAAGGGAGAGATGGGAGGACAGCAGGCAGGCAGGCAAGTCTGGTGACTTTCTTATTTATTTTCATTTTTTAAAAAAGAAAAAAATTGCAAAACTAAAGAAGAAAATACTTAGAAGGCAAGGTTTCCATAGGAAAAAAATATTTTATTTTTTTAAGAACAAATTCAGTTTGAAACAGATGTGGAATGTGATTCTCATAATTTTCATTTTCTGGGAACTAATTGCAATGTGGAACTAAAGCAGATTTCAAACTTATGACCGGCTAGTTTTAATACAGAATGAAACAAACAAACAAACAAAACAAAAAAAATAAAATTCAACAAAAAAGAAAAAGAAAGAAGAAATTATTTATAACTCAAGCATAATACTGTGTTACTTACAAACTGGACAAAGAAATTCTTAAATAAATATTCATGGTACACAATTTCAGCACAAATATGCGGCAATTTGGCAACCTTTTATATATTTTCTTTCCTCAGTACAGTGCAAAGGGGAATGACACTGCCTTTAAACAAGCTGTAGCTAAATACATTGCAAAATTCAAATTTTATA
Source organism: Origma solitaria (assembly GCA_013397895.1). NCBI lineage: Eukaryota > Metazoa > Chordata > Aves > Passeriformes > Acanthizidae > Origma > Origma solitaria. The sequence continues at coordinate 1,437,353 of VZRL01005927.1, forward strand.
CAAAACATCTTGCTCAGACTTTATAAAAAACCAACATTGCTCTATATACACAATCTGGTTAAGAAAAGCCTTTTTCGTCTTGTTTTCATGTGGGGTTTTTTATTATTTAAAAAGGTGAATAAGGCTACTGTAACACCCCAAATCCATATACAGTAAATCTGAACCTATTTACAGCATCTTCACTTAGACATGATGGTGCAAATTCCAATTCGGGTGACTAGGGATGATCATACAAGCAAGGCATTTACAGTAACTTTTCAAAGCTGGACCAACGTCAAAGAAAGGAACAGTTGGTAGATTGTCATAATTCTGCACCAGACACAAAACAGATGCACAGTAATTTTTTTTTTTAATTGGTTGCAGGTTGCTCTTCAGCAATTCGTCTGATTTTTTTTTCACAGTTTAGTATGTAAGTAGAATGTAGCCAACTGATGAAGCATACACATGATTTTTTTAAAAAAAAGTATCAGTAAGCCCATCTTTTCCCTTCTTCCCCCTCCCCCAAAATAAAATCTTAACGACTTACAAGAGAACCTTGTATGGATGGATTCATAGAAAAGAAGGGTTGTTAAAAAGAATTACATATGTACTGTAGTTAGTCACCATGGTAACCTTCCACAGAACCATGGATTGGGATTTTTTTTTTGTTGTTTTTTGTTTCTCTCTTTTGGACCAACATCCCAACATTATCTTCAGGTTCAGAAAACAAAGAGAGTGATCGTTTCTATGACATATTTTTTTCTTTTCTTTTCTTTTTTTTTTCCTGTTTTTTTTTTTTTTTTGCAGGTGCTCACTGGAGGTCTGAGAACCCTAAAATGCTGTTGCTACATTTTCTTTCCAAATCAGAAAGCAAAGTGTTACCATAGTAACATGACTATGTTAGAAATGTCTATTTGCATAGCACATATAAAAGTAGAGTTTTTTTATTTCCTCCCCAGGGTGGGAGCTTTAGGGGAATAGCCATGCTAAAGAGAAAACTTTAACCTGAAACCCCCCTCTACAAACCTCAACAAAATCTACAGAACACATCAGCCTGTAAGGCAAGGGAAAACACACCACAGAAAACAAATGCCGGCACACCTTGTCTCTGTTAAATATGTGATGCAATAACACTGAATTCCTGATATTTTGGACCTTATATTTCCTACTCTTATGAGATGCTTTGGAATTTTTATTTTTTTCAACTATGCTCCCACTGTTGGTTTTGGATGGCTGATTTTTTTTTTCCAGAAGTAGTTTATTTAAAAAGTGTGCATATGCATACATATATATGCATACATATGCATATATAGACTTATATATGTGTGTATATACATACACACACACACATAGATATATGTAAAATGTTGACAAGTTAAGACTATGTAATTGCCGCAAATGAATTTCACATCTTCTGGTGTAGATTCTGTGCAATCTCAAAATATATATTAGTAAAAAACCCCAAAACAAAACAAAAAGAAAGAATGAACAAAAGAAAAACTCTCACTTTATATCCCTTGTGTTCTATACACCTATTATAAATAAGACATATTTTCCTTCCCCATCTCAGTGTCATAATTTATTTTATTCTTACGGACTGCCAGAGGTTTGCCATATGTGCTTTAACTTTGCAACAGAGCACCAATGAACTGCTGTGTCAGTCAGTACCTACACACGCTGTGCAGGGATAGCACTACATTAAGCCAAAGTGCCAAAAGGGTCAGCCAGAAAGAAATTCTGCCTTACTTTTAGAGATGAGCAAGGTTTTGAGGTTTGTTGTTATAATTTTTTTTTTCAAAACTTTACCAGTGATAGAATTATAGCTCATCTGACCCGCTGGCTTATAAGCACCTTGGTCAGACTTGGCTCTCTGTTGTTTTCTTAAATGCTTTCCCTGTGTTTAGTATAATGTGATAGTATAGCAGCTGAGTCTGCTTAAAAGTCATTCAAAGCAGACTACGTTTTTGCTACAGCTTCAAAGCTGTGTATTTTATTGCCAGTACCACAACAGCCCTGCCCTAATATATCCTCAGCGGCCTGCTATTGTCTTGTCTTCTCCAGGCTTGTTCACTTACTAACAATACCCCTTTGTTCTACTGTATTGAAGGTACTATTTTTTTCTGCACACTGGTATTTGATAACCATTAATTCCTTCAAATGCAGCCTTAATCCACTGCGCATGTTATTGTGTTTCCTATTTGCCTCTTAAAACTTAGCATACCAAAGTGCTGTGCTACCTAAATGCATTTTTTTTCTTTTTTTTTTTTCTTCCCAGCTTCTATTTTTGAGGCAGCAATATTCAACTGCAACTTCAATCAGCCCTTCCCTCCACCACCCAGTCCTGCTCTTGACTTTGTTGACAGCCTAACTTTTTGGCTGGAAGGCTCCTTACTATCAAACACAATTTTTATAAATGCATTACCCATTCGAGTGAGGCTGCTGTAGCAGATGGATGGAGTGCGGATCTCCAAACATTAATGTTCCATTAGTGATTCAGGAGGTGGAGTGAAAGGAAATCTTATGTGAAGGATGGCAGAGCTCCGGATAACAGAAACAAATGGAACAGTGACGGACTAAAAGCAAGAGAACTTTAACAAGTCTTACTTAGACACCAAGGTCTGTGTGACAAATCCAGTACGCACTGAGAGAGACACACAAAAGTCAGAAGATTGCATTTCAAGCTTGATATATCCTAGAGCACCTTCTCAGGATGCCTAGAGCTATTAACATCCACGGATTGCTCCATCTTCCCTTGGCTTTTGTACATGCCTGAACGCCCACAGCACATGGCTTTGAGGATGATGAATGTAACAAGAGTACAGCAATCAGAATGGGCATCTTCTACATAAAAGTCTTCCAGCTTTTAGTGAATACTTATTCACCGAGATGGGAATTCTACAGACTAGGTAAGCTGTCCAGCTCGCGTCGGTTCCTGGAGAAAGAGCTGTTGCCTTCTCCCCCCTGTGCTTAAGTCAATGCTAATGCACAAGGCGTCATCACAAACCGCATCAGAAAGCATTTGACCAGTGAGTTTCCTCTACAACTCAACTGTACCACAGAGCTGGTTGTGTGTTTCTCAGACCTTGTAATAAATGTTTGCTGGACTCTGAGGAGGCATCTCTTGAACTATGTACACCGGATGTCCATAGTCGCCGCTGACCTTTTCATAGTGGGGGCAAAAGACACTGTCTGCAGTCCTTAGAGGAATGATAATGTCACTGGGCTCAGAACCATTGTTGTTGCCACTGCGTTTTGGGGTGGCTAATGTACTAAGTGATAGAGTTGTCGTGTGTTGCGGGGAATGCTTCCTGTGTCTTCTCCGGTACTTCAACAAAAGAACCACCAAAGTGATGATGATGACGATGAAAATGATGCACCCTGATGCAATCCCTGCAAATAAGGCCACCTCTGAACCCAGTATACTGGAATGCCCAGCCTTACTGCCATCTGTGCTAGATCCTGGAAAGAATGGAAATACAATAGACAAAAGTTATTGCCATCCTGTGACCCATTTATGTTGCTTAAAAATGTGTAGAGTAAGCAAGACTGGAAGAATTAACTGACAGCTAAACTTTGACAAACCAATTACCCTGTTAGATAGCTAAATGCAAACAGCCGAAGTCAGCAATCAATATAAAGCAAGACTTTGTGTCTGTTGGTCTCACTTTTGTGTTGCTCCCAAACCACCCTGTTTCATACATCATCATCCATCAGCGGCGAGAACTGTCACTGACAAGGCAGCCTTTGATGCACACAGCATCTTTTAACAGATGCCGGCCAGCCCCGGGCACAAGAGAGGGGTGGGATGGGACCGGAAGGGAAAATAACACAGGGAAATGGCAATTCTCAGAACAACTGGTACTGCTCAGTGCCACACTGCTCCCTCTGCTATTTTATCTTCCACATATTGATTTAAGCTAAACCATCCTTAGTGCCTCTTTATGTGGACTCCTCTTGCTTGGACATGAAACTAAGGAGCTTGAGGCAGCATGGGAGACAGCCAAAATGCCTATGGCATGCCTGTTAGTATTAACTCACATTTACTTAAAACAATACCATGCATTTGGTAGTCATGAAAAACTCACATGCTGAACAGCCTGTTGAATATTTGCTGACCGTCACACCTTCATAATACGTCACAAAAACTAAATGAATGCTCACTTGACACTTTTTCACTTCAAAGTTTGGACCCATTTCCCTCTCTTGATACTCACTCACAATGGAAAAATGATACAGATGTTACACTCCCATAAGTGTTAACTCTTCCTACCAAAGCCTCTGTAGGGATCAGCTGAACCCACTCACTATATCGAAGATTCATTAACTCAGTAACTAATGACAGAGCTAGCAAGGAAAACTTGAGGCCTTTTTCGGGAAATCCAGAATCACCTGTCAGCAAAGTTTTGCTTTGTAGCATTACTAATTCAGTGAATTTTCTTCTGGACAGCTTGAGTCTTACGAGTTAGGTTTTTTCTTGTTCACCCTATGAGTGAAATGCATCCTGAAGATATTTTTTGGAATCATCTATTTATTTTGTTTAGACAATTATATTAAAAAAAAAAAAAATCTTTACATTTAGTAAAATACCAGCCATCCATGTCTAGACTTTATATGGTCAGCTAAAAGATCAGGACATTAATTATAGATGGCTTGAAATAAACTTTATAAATGGCTGTCGAGAACCACTTGATAATGTATTATGCGGGAAGAGAAAGAGAGAGACTCGTTCATGTGCCAGAGTACTAAATGTAAGGCAGCACTGACCACCGTAAAGCTGCTTAGCAAATGCTCAATCCAAAAACTTTCCTGTAAATGAGTGACAATGTCACAAGAAGCAATTAATTTCTACAGCAGAGTGGAAGAGGGGAGAGAGCAGCTGTTGCCAAAACTTGCTGCTCCGAGACACTATCCACTGGAGCAATCGGAACTGGCTTTTTCTCCATCTCATTATGAAAACATTTGCTTTTCTGGCACTTCAACAGTAAAATAAAACACTTTTGGGGACAAAGGAGGAGAAGATGTTCCAGGGCAAAGTCCCACCACACCTACCTGAGTGGTCCTTCACAAAGGGGCTGGTGGTGGAACTCTTCCCGTTGGTGCCAGCTTCCTGCTCAGGGCGCCTGGTGGGATCCGTGTGCCGGGGCTGCCCTGCCGAGTTGGGATCTGGGGGAGAGAAAGACGACTAATGCAGCTTTGGCACTTGATGGTACAGAGCCTTACAAGCTGGCTCTAGGTACCTCGTGAGACACAAATGGTTTAACAGAAGAATCTTTATGCAAAGGACTGGGAGACGTAAGAACGTAATTTTCCTTTTAAAGCAAAATGGTTGTATTAGTTATTTCAGGTTTAAATTGTGAGGCCATCTGCAGAAACTATAGGGTCTCCTGTAATTGGCAAGAAAAGCTCAGCAGATGACATTTCAGTTTAACTCAGGAAGCTGATTGACTACTAAACCAACTTCTACTTAGAAGAATAATTCTTTCTTCCTGCACAATAGGTTATCTATATGTGAAAAGAGACAATGAACAAAAACCTCTCTGTAATCAGAATTCATAACAAGCAAACTATAGAAATATTAGCTTCCTTCTTTTCATGTATTTTAAATAATTTTGAGCAGCAGAGTTGTGGATTTTGTTTTTAAAATAAAAATAAAAATTACTGAAACACACTACTCCCAGGTGACCTTTCCTTCTAGGGATCTCTCCAATGAAGAGATCTTATTACGTTAACCCTCCTTCTGTAGAAATCTGTCAGTAGCTGAGGAAGAGAAAATAGGCTTTGCTTTCAAACTATAAGGGAGGAATGACCACACTAGACTCGACTGGCTCTCTGCTCTACACTGCTAAAAGAAGCCTGAAAACTAAAAAGGACATTGAGACCGATCAAAGTGATTTCATGAAACAGCAGATGGTCTTTACCTTGTCCAACTTTCATGAGGATCTTCATGGTTTTTGTCTGGCACACCCCTCCCTCCTGGTTATCCAGGCCCTCCAAAGACCCATTTGATGTTGCTGATTAAAAATAAAAGAAAAATAAATAAAATAAAAATAAATAAAAATCAGGAAATCAACAGGCAAAGTGATGTGAACATGAGTGTCTGAAAGCAAGGCTCTTTTAGTCTACCAGGCCCTGTTCTTGTTGCTCGGGCTGACCTATGGAAAGTTGTGAAATGTTGAAAGCCAAAGGAATGAATACATTGGTAAGCTGTACAATATATACAAATGGAGGAATGTGTTATCAAGGTTTCAAATTTACCCAGCAACCTTTTTCTTTCCTATGCACAATTGACTGACTGACTGACTTGGACAAAAACATACCATCTTGCTAAAAGGTGGTGGAGTCAGCTGAAAGGGAAGCTCTGGCAGGCTCAGAGGAGAAAAGCACTGAAAAATCACCCTTTTTTTTCCCCTCCCAACAATATCTTTATAATCACCATGTTACACCTGCTTCCTCTATTACAAATCTCCTGCTGGAAGAAGTGAACGCACACAAAAGACCCAGGTGAAAGCTAAGATTCTGAACTGATTGGAAAACCATTTCATATTTTAAAGTACAATCTCACTTTTCTCAGCATTGAGGAGCCTCCGCGGGGGCGGGTGGCAAAGGGGAATACGCTCTATTCTCACGGAAACCTTTCAGCTCATACAAACAACAGGGTGCTTTCCCCTGTGTTGATATTGTTCTGCTTATCTAGGTGCCAGCTGGAGCCACGCGATGCGGGCGCAAGCCGATGCTGCCGTGCGACGTGAGCGTGAAGCACCACTCCCCTGGAGAATCCACAACCCTGAATCACGGGCCATGGGTGAGCCCAAGCCAGCTGTTGGTTGCAAAACAGCTGCTGGAAAATCGATTTGGCAGCTCCCCGGCAGCGAGCGTTGCGGCCACTGCACTGCACTGGCCACCACGAGCAGAGCACAGCTGCCAATGGTGGGCTCTGGATTCACTATGCAGGCAATGCACGGGGGGTTTTCCTACCCTGGTTGTCCTGGGGACAGAAATTTCACTGTCATTTCTTGGAGCTGTTTATCCAAGGCCCAAAATGGACTTATGAGAGGCTGCATGCACAGGCACCAGCACTGGGCCACCAAGTGGAGAAAACAAATGGAAAATGCGATATAAGGGAGCTCAGTGCTTGCTGCAGCGGCGGTGAACTGCTTAGGCAGCACATGCTTCCCTCTGCCCCTCTCCTTTCAGCTTGTGGGCTTTGCGCTGTTCAGGTCTTTGTTTTTAATTCTCGCTCCTTCCCTTTCACCTTCCTTGGGGATTTTCTTTCAAATGCAGTCTATGTATATTTCCTTTTTCCTTCACAATGTCTTCCTACTCCCATGGCAGTATTTTTCTTGCTCTAATCTTCTCTCTAGCCGTAAAGATATAAACCCCATACCGCTGAACCCTGTTTCCTAGCCTTTGATCTGCTTCTTGTTTTTGTTCCACTTCTGACTCTTTTGTGACCAACTCGAATTACAGCCACCATACAAACTTCCCAAACTGTGCTTTCTTCTCCTAAAATTCCCTTCTACTCATACATGGTCCCTCCCAGTTCGTCCTCTTGTTCCCTCCCCCCTGTAAAAACATGACAATAGCTGTATGGCAAAAAGACTTTCCAAAATACAAAAGAGCATGTTGAGTAATTTAAGATAAAAGCTGATCTGAAATGTGCCACTGCATTGCCAGGCTTGGAAAATAATGGAGACATATAGTTTTGTTTTCTTTTGTTTTTTTCCAGAGGGAAAAAAAAATCAATACTAAGAACCCATCTTGGACATAAATCAAATGTGTCTTTGCTGAAAGTGTTTTTTATGATCTATTTGCCAATGTACCAGCACAAGGACACAGAGAAAAAAAGCAGTAAATAGAAATACCAAAGCTAAGCACCAACTGGACGCACAAATAATAAATAATGACTTTGTCTTGTGGTTTTTTGTTATTTCTTTTTTTGATTGAGGCAAAGGGAATCACATCTCCTTAAATACCTTCTACTTGATTTTAATTGACTAGAACGCTGCTTCTTCTGAACATCAATGCCTTTTTATTCTTTAAAGGCCTATCCATTTAACCCACAGAGCAGGAGACCTCAACAAGATGCAGAGGACACAGTCTGACCTCACTATAGAATAAGAAAGTAAGATGGCAAACAGAATGCAAAATTACTTCAAATACAGTCTCCAAACGGGTAGACCCAGATGTACAATGAGTCTGGTTGTGTGACTATGCAAGCACAATCTGCCTCGCTTGCTTGCTAAAAGAATGCTTTCATAGCTTTGATGTCAGATGAATGAATTTGCAGAAGTATTCACTTTTTCCACAGTTCTTCAAGGGATTTTAGGAAAGCCTACGTTATAGCTCAGAGTACAGACTGCTACGTCCTGAGGAATGGGGAACTTTCAAAGAGGACAATTTCAGCAACAAAGCAAAGTTTCCATCTCAGTTTCTCCTGTAATTAAACTGACAATTACCCAAGGCCACTGGAGGAAATTATTTTTTGAAATTCATTAGGACTACCGAAATACAACCTTGCGTATCCCTAGTGTACCAGGAAGAAAGTGGGTAGCTTTAAACACATCATTTTAAGCTTTGAAAAGCTGCACAGAGAAAAAGAAGTAATCTGCGACAGCAGAGAAAACACAGTTTCATACTGCTAATGCCCCTTGACAGTGCAGTGTGCAGAAGTCAAACAAGGGAGCGAGTACAAAATATTCCTCAAACACTTGCTGTGGCCTTTCTATATTGATCTCCAAATGAAAATTACGCCCACTGTCATGTTAGCTCCTCCAATGCACTCACAGCTCTGTGGGAAGGTGACCTAGCACTCGCAGCTCTGCTCGCACTGAAAGGATATTTCAAAAAACCCAAAAAAATAAAGTGTCCCTAATAGGAGTCTTGTAATTAAACACAAATATAACAAAAGTTTCTGGTGCCCAAAATGGAAATATTACTCTCCAGTGTGTTTATACAATCAGATTTTAAACCTTCCATCCAATTTATTCTTAAATACATATATAAAAAAGAGCAGGGTTTTTTTATACATAGGTCTAAATATGGATATATTTTACAGTCAATTACTTACACATGAGCTACCATACAAAGCCCTCTGCTAAGAAGACGAGATACTTAAATATTAACATTAATAAACATAATTAATGATTAATATAAAGTTTCTCATTAGTATTAGCATATTCTCAGGATCCCACACTTCACTTTGTACAGCAATACACAGGAACCCAGAAGTAAGTTAAATGTTGCTAAACAGGTAGCAAAATATTTTTAAATCTTTTGATGGTTAAATACCTCTGATTTTCTGAGACCTGTCCTGTTCTACTGATGTCAACTGGAAAACTAATAATTACAGTCAAAACTGCATTAAATTATTCAACAGTTTGTCCACATCTAAAAATAAACACATATAATTGTGCTAAAATCTCTACTAATTTGAAGACTTTCTAACAAAATTGTATAACTTTTAGGCCATTTTTACAGTAGTTTATCAGATACAGTCTGTCTGCATTCCCTGAATACAACAGCAGCTGCTGTTTTATAAGAATGCAAGTTTAGCTTTTCGACATTCAGAAAACACTTATCTGTTATGAAATTACGGTTAAGAGTCTTGCTGATACATACTTACTTTAAAGAAGCCAGCATAAATTTTTAGGTTCGTAAAACACGGCCTTTATATATCCTCTTTCGCACACAAGGGAGAAATTAAATTATTCAGACCAAAGAACTTCATTCAGATCTGCCTCCCCTTCTTTGAAAGATAAAACTCACATAAAACCAAACAAAAATGCCAACAAAACAAACAAAGAAACAAACAAACAAAAAAGCTGGGAACTCATGTAAATCAGTGTCTAATGTTTTACATTTATTTGTTTTTAAAACTCAGCAAGTGCTGTTTATTGTACAAAATGCATTAGTCATAAATGCAGAGGCAGGGAGTCAGTGAGCAAAGCAGAGTCAGCTGACAAGAATAGTTCCTGGCTATGATTCTTATACAGTCCCCATGGAGAGGAAGTAATATTACATTTTAATATGTCTTCATTTGATTGTTATTACTCTGCCTCCCAGGAGGCTACGCCACTGCATGGATCATGGCTGTTTTCAACCTATCAGGTTGGTAACATTGCTCTAATCAGATGGAGAATTAAGCTGCTGGATTTGTGCCTGTATATAGCTTTTCATTCACAAAGAGATTAGAAATGAAGGCACAGTCACAAAAATTCAACTTCCTTCCCTCCTAAAACACACATTACAAAATGAAAAAATGCCATCACAATTACTTAAAACACCAGCAGACAAAAATCTCAGCCTCTTAATTCTGCTACAATTATTACCCACAGTTTCATGTTTCAGGATTATGAAAAACACTACCGATTTGCAAATTAAATGCCATATGCTTTGAACCAACACAACTTTAAAACACATCTATTTCTGGAGCTTGAATATGAAATGTACTACACAGATGATGAGAGAAATTATGACCATCATATTTCATTTTCCTGTGCAAACTAAATGGACCTTAAACCACACACTATGGGAATGAATGAGTGATGTCAACTGATGGGCAAGGGCAAAACTGATTTTGTCCCTCCTTAGCGTGCTGGACAATAAAAGTAATTTGGCAATATGTTAAAGAAACATCACTGATGAGGTCATGAAGAATTAATTGCCCCCAATGTGGATCTGTTAATAGCAAATTGAGAATTACAGGTTTCTAAGGGGTAGATCAGTACTATCCAATAGCAGTGATTTTCACAGTATTTGTTCATTAAATACTGCTTGAATACTGCATCATAAAATAGATTTCTCAAAATCAGAATAAAATCAAATCAAGTAACACTACCCATTTCCAGATTTCCCCTGCTGTGCATAGAAACAGAATGAAAAAACAGCAGCACAATCCACACAAGCTTTAAATCCAGCAGTAGTAAGAAGTATTCTAAAAGCAAAGCTGCACTTGATCTCACATGCACTCTCAGTATTACTAAGTGCATGTAAAGTTTTTGAGGGTTTTTTATTTTATTAATTAATAGAACACTATTTTAGCCAGGCATTATTGTTTGTGCTCTGACTGCTTTCATCTGCTTTTGGTCCTTTTAATGATTCTCTTAGTGAAGCACTGAATAAATAATTCTTCTTTTCCATAAATTTAGATAATATATGGGAGAGGTTTAAGAAGACCAGAAATCACACACTGCAAAACCACAAATCACTGATCTCAACACGGAGGTTGTTTCTAAACTAGCCATGGATGAAGAACAACACAGCTGAGGTAACAGAATGAGTGTTTTAATTAAATGAAATTAAATTCTGGCCCCCAGTAACAATGCCGGATCTATAAGGAGATCTGAAACAACAACAAAAAAATTGTTCAGGCCACTCACCAAAGAACAGGTAGCTTGGCACACATTACGTTCAGTGAGCTGAAGAATATTTAGAGAGAGGAGAAATGTTCTAATTTCAAATACTAGCAACTAATGGTTTACCTTTGCTTGCAGTGACAAAAAAGAGATTGAAACCTTGGCTTTAAAAAAAAAATTGCCTTCTAAAATTTAACCATCAGCAGTCCCAAAGCTGGATTGCAAGTGCTCAAACTTAAATGCATTATGAATAGTTGAATGGAGTGCTGTTGTGAGTTGACTGTGTTTTTACCAACAGACAATAAAATCACAACTTTCTACTGATTTTGAAGAGACAAAGAAATGATGCTGAAAAAACCAACCAAAAAAACCTGCTGAATTCACTCAATCAATACAATTTAGGACACCAAGACTGTAATAAAAAATGTATAAGAACAGCTTACCAATAATTTCACTTTTTTCTAACATGTCTCCTTTTTTATTTGCCCTACTTGCAAAGTCAAGGTGGCAGCAGAATTTTGAGGAGCTTCTCAGCCTAAAAACCATTCAGAAACTCATTCTCTCTATTTTATTCCACACATTGTTTCAAATAAAAATGGATCTTTTCCTTAAACTAAGGCTTATGGAGTGTTTATAAATACTCCTGATGCCAGCCTTTTTTCCCCTCTATCCACACATGAGGCAAAACTTCAGCGTGATGAAAGGACAAGAATTCTCTATTATTCTTTTTCACTTTTAACTCTTGTTTTTTAAATTAAATTCTATACCATATGTCTGAGGATTTATATCTAAACAGAATCCACAAATTATATTCTGCACAGCAAGTAAGCAGCAATGCCCTCTCCAGTCAAGCTAAAACCACAACAAAATAAAATAAAGAACAGGCCTTTTCTTGCCTGGAAGAAGCAAAGGCTCTGCAGTGAAACTTCTTGATTCACTTTTCTAACCACTGCTCTAAAATGTATCTCGTCCAACTGTGAATAGCATGACTTGTGGTACTTAGATGGGACTCATGATACAAGGGTATTTATATAATTCCCCATAAAAGTCTCCACTTGTATTCATATGTTAAGGGAGGGACAGATTCTATTACTGTTTCAATACCTTTTTTAAGGGTGCAGTGCAGTAGACATAATCAGGACAGAGCCAATCAGTTTTGTACTGTAATATACTTTGGTATATACCAGCTGTATGATTCCAGGGACATCTCTGGAAATCCACAGACTCTCCTTCCCACATCTCATGTCATCCAACAGCACAAAACAGGGAGAGAGTTGTAGAGTTTCCTACATTCAGAATGATTTTATTAATTCCAGGGAGGCATAGCACCATATAAGAAAAATATGGGTGGTAAAAAGAAAAAGCCCTTTATGTCAACAAAGTCTTTCCATAAAGGGAAAAAGAGACAGTGAGAGAGTTGGAAAATATCAAAAAAGCTGTGAATTCTGACTGGTTACTGCTGCCTATCATTTAAAAAACACCACCACTTTCTCACCGAGTTAAGGAATACCACAGCTGAAGTGTACTGAACAGTAAACTATTTGCTGAATTATTATTCATTACGGAAGGTCACAGCTTCCATGCACCCGTAACAAAATCCTACTTGCTTCACTGCTGTCAAGTGCCCCTTTACAAAATCCCCTTGGAATCATTTAGAGATTATATTAAAAAAAACCCAGAAATGCATCTCAATACTGTATCCATACAAATGACAATTTGAGTCTTTCATTACAGTTAAGCATTTCTAAAAGTATTTCAGTTCTGTATTTCACATACTCTGAGAAATGTTGTCAGATAATGATCCACTGCACACATGGTTGCTTCTAGTTTACATAAACAAATTATATATTTGTGAGTGCTGAAGTAACTGCGGCAGATGTAAGCCCACTAATTATGATGTATTTAGTGTATATCTGAAAGTACACATCTAAAACAGATTACTAGTTAGTTAACTTCACCATCCACAAACAGGTATTTTATTCAAGTTTATCCTCTCTCCCAGCACGCTACTGACAAAAGCCTCTCATGGATGGGGAGAAGTATCTCCCACTACCACTGCAAGCTTTGCTTAACAGTTCAGCTGAACAGAACTAATAGAATTAGTTAGCATTGAAGTTACACTGATTGCTGCTAATGACAAGAGGGCTTGCTGGAAACAAATGCAGAAGCTTTAACATTAAATGAGGACCCACTTTCCGTATCATACAAATTCACCTTCACTCTACAAGATGTTCACCTGCCTTGAAAATCTCTCTAGTTTTTGTCTGTGGCACTTGGATAAGAAAGGGTTATAGTGAAAGTTCATATTAAATAAATAACAAACCTCTTGCTCATTCTACTGTTACTAATTGCATGCAATGATATTAATGACCCAGTAATTGCTATACGAGTAGCACTGAAGTGGAAAACATCATTTTGAGGCAGAGTTCATCTCTAGGTGGTAGGACTTCACCAGTGACTGAGCTAATACCTAGTGACAGTTTAGAATATAACACTATAGATGAGAAAATGTGCCAGTCTCATGGTTACAACAGTTTAGATGGACATGATGTTATTTGCTTTGACCACACAGAGTCTAGGAGTAACCCCAATAAAGTGCCACAGTCAGACTTTGCCCTGTAGATGAACCTCATTCCTTTCAGGGGAGATGCTCTGTACTATAACAATCTACAGCAATTTTCCACATGTTTGCTTCAATAAAAGAATACCTTCATCTCCTGCTTTTACATGTAGCACAACAAAAGTGTGCTTTATTGCAAAACACAAAAAGCTATTTACATCATCTAACTATCCTTCAGCAACACAGAGTTTGGCACCTTAGTACTGAGATCAATTATGATACTATTGGATGACTGTACACTTGGCAAAGACGATCAGAAGTTAAGCACTGTTTTGACTGCAGTATGCTTATGTTTGTATTTAGAGCTGTAAAATACCCACGAAGTAAACCTTAATGAGGAAACATTGCAGAAATAAAGCAATCTGAATTTCCAGGGTTCTACAGGACCTCCTGTTCAAATACTTGCTATTAAGAAATTAAGAGGTTTAGTGTCTCTAGAAATTATCACATAGGCACATCTTGGCTCATTTTAAGAAATTCCAGTGGGATATGTTAATCCACCAATGTTTGGAATTTTGAAAAGTCACAACTAGACAAGTGAATTGATACTTTTATACTTATGTTCATAGAGTTCTAAAAAATTAACTGGTGTTTTAGCAGTATAACATTATTTAGGTTTTTTTTTCCCTTTTGCAATGTGAATTATTTTGCTAACGTCTTGATTCTGCTACCAGATCTGCTGTGGCAGCCTCTGGGTGGCATGTGGAATCAAGTTTCAGCACAGGCTGGGGCCAAATGCATGGAGCATGGAATACAGCTCTGCAAAGAAGGCCCTGAGGCTTGTGGTGGACACTAAGTTGACCAAGAGGCAGCACCTGTATAGGAGGAGCGGCTATATCCTGGGGTATACTTAAAACTCAGTGGGACAGGGTTCTGGGCAACTGGCTGCAGGTGAGCACTCTTGAGCAAAGGTTTGAGCAGGGGACTAGATGAGCTCCAGAGGTGCCATCCAAACTATTCTGGCATTCTGCAATCAACTGTGCTTTTGTGGTCTGACACATTTATGTGCTAACATGAAATACCTGAAAAACAAATAATTTTAGATTTTCCTGGCAGGATTTGAATTCAGATTTCTGTTTCTCTCACAGCAGCCCAGTGAGCACATAAGGATTATTCTGCTGCTGTGGTTGGTGATTTTTGCTGTCCTCATCTACTGAACAGAAAACAGATAAATCATGCTAACAAAGATCCGAATGTGCTTTTTAAACCTAGCCTTATTGATTTAGTACGGACTCTTCTCCAAGAACAGCTACGACTACCTTAAGCCTAATCCCGCTTTTACTCCCAGAAATATTTGCATTATTTCCTTGGGACTGAAAAAAAAGAAACTGGAAGACTGCCCACAAGGACTTAGTTTTACAGTCTGATTTATCAGAAATAAATCCTGAAATATTCTTCATCCAAGGCTTCCAGGATTGACTAAAATCAGGAAAGAAAATTCAAACTGACATTTAACCCTGGTTTTCCACTATTCCAGCCTTTTGTTTTAGCTAATGCAATTCTCAGACGAAAGTACATTTCCCTCCATTTCAGCTCTGTAAAGATTTTAATGAAGCAAACAATTTCAAGTCTTTAAAATGAGTTTCATTAAAGCCTTTATAAATCCTTACGGAGTTCCTCATCCTTTATTTTAGGACTTAAAATACTGCAATATGTAACATATATAATACAAGCAATGGTATAAAGATTAACTATCCCACTCAATAAGCTAAATGCTCATCACCAAACTTACATACAAAATGAAAGTTAAATGTGCTTCACTGTGGCAGTGCACTTTCAAGTTTCAGTTTAGACAGATACTTTCCTCATACCTTCCTTAAAGCATAGCATGTCTTCCCAATATACAACCCCTGGATTTAAGCAGTTACTCATATCCAGAATATAAAGGATAAAATACACACTCAACACAATTTTCTTCTGCACATAGTCCTGTTAAGAATGTTTATGTAAATCTAAGAACATCCACATCTTGGAGAAGATCAGGGTTTAAGCTGTTTTTTTTGCAAAGCACTACGAATGCAACATATATAAAGACTTCTATGGGAGAATCCAGTATCTTTCTTTGTGAATGTACTATATTTCCAGTATTTATAAATTTCTCTTTCTGAGGAACTATAAAAGCAAGATATAAAAAATAGTGACTAAAACTATCAAACAGCTTCCAATGAAATTTTAAAACCTGTTCAATTCCTGAGTATTTCCTAAATAATTTTTTCTTCCAGTCTGAATAATTATTCTTCTCATTTTCATCTGATTTCATATCTGTTTGGAATACTTGCGGGGGTGTGGGGAAGATAACTGTATTTTTTTCACAACATGCCACCAATTAACAAACTGAGCATTCCTATCTTTCATTTCCTTCCCTTAGGAATAGAGACATAATAAAAGATTTCCTGCTGAACTATGTCTGTCTACTTTAAAGGAGATAAACGATTGGTATTGCCTAGGTAATGGCACCGAATATGAACAAAGTCCATCAATATAAAATAGCCTTATTCTCTTACAAGACCTGTGTGGTCTGGGACAAAACCCCAAAGGACCATGACTCCATTAATCCTGTAAGTCTTAGACTCTGTTAGAAATCTGAAGCTGCACAGACACTGATTTTTCTCTCTAATAATATTATTTGTATAAGCTGTATTTATATTTCATTCAACAAGTGGTATTGCTGATACATCCCTTAAAAGACTCTTCAGCAAAGTCAAAGACTGACCTCTGGATATCATTTTACACTAAGAAGAATTATTTATCTAATTTTCTGAGGACAGAGAAGGAGAGAGGAAAGAAAAAAACAGTGATCTGTGTACAAGTGGAATCAGTGACTATTATTGCATTGGCTTTCATTAACACCACCACCACAGAAAAAAAACCCCAAAAAACAAAACAAAAAACCACAACAACCCCCCGCCCCCCAAAAAACCCAAACAAACAAACAAAAAAAAAAAACCCCACCAAAAAAACCCAAACAACAAAAACCCAAGTAGATTTCTGGACCACAGAGTCTTTAACAAAAACCAGGAAAAACATCTTTGTTGCAAACCAAAATGAATTTTTGATACAGTGTTTGTTCCCATTTTGGCTAGTTTGGCATTAACAAAGGAAAACCTGTTTACTGTTTCCTTTTGGGCAGCTTTCAGTAGGTGATTTGGAGGCTGCAGGGGGCTGAAGGCTGAAATCTGCCTCAGAACATTTCCAGAATGCCCAGCCAGACAGATTAGCCAGTGCTTAAACTGGTCAGAATACTAAAATAACATTTTAATGTAAATCTATCTGGCCACGCAAAGAGATTTATTCTTCCCAGCTGGGCCATATTTCAGGGCACAATCTATATTGTCCTTTAATATGTTCTTCCTCAGACAGTTATTACCCTTTAATTGTAACAGAATGACAAAGTGAAAACATAAAAAGCCTCGTGATTTTTTTCAAACACAGCTAATGCTAAAGTTTCAGAATGACTGTTTTGATTTTAAATGCCACAGTACTATTAAAGCAGTTATCCAAAATATAGTGCTACTAGCCAGTATAAACCTTTAAATCAGTCAGGGATCAAATACATATAAATATATGTTTTTTAATTTAAGCCAGAAGCCAATTATGTAAGTGGGTCACTTGAAAAAAGTTGACAAAAAACATTTAAGGAAAGCTGCATATTCAATTTTGCCAACGTCAAAGCCAATGAGCACCATTAGCTCGGCAAGCTCGGCTAATGAGGTCCAGGCAGAGCAAGCCTTATAGAGGAATCTTTCACAGAACCATTCTCTAGCCCCTTCCCAAATCCCAAGTCACTCTATTACAAATTTGGAACAGGTGAAGATTTCATTGCAGGTGACTTATTTTTTACTGCTGATGACGTCAGCCCACAAACCTCACTTTACTTATGCAAAAGAAGAGATGGCGTGAAGTATGTGCCTGCTTGACCAAACTACCTAAGGAGCTTGAGGGTGGCTTGAAGGCAAGCAGCCCTACTCCCTTCCCTCTGGCACTGCTCCCTTCCCTCTGGCATAGCTTCCCACAGGCTTGCCCTGGCACTCCCTCAGCAAAAACTCAGGGTATCACACCAGGCTCTCTATGCCCTCTGACTAAAGGCCAAGTCTACTGGGAAGGGTTTAGGATGATTCCTGTTCACCAAATGTAAACATCTTTGATATATTATATGCACTCGAATTATGCTAACACGTTTCTCTCACAAACAAGAAGAATCTGCATCTGAGAGCGGCACTCAGCAGTGACACCATGACCCAAGCGCTCACAGATCAAGTACTGAGTATCTCCTCACTATTGAGAAGATCCTCATTGCTCGTTCTGAGCAATTCACAACAGCAGAAAATTATTCCCTAACCATGCAAAGACATAAAAAGACTTTTTAATGCAAACGTCAGAGTTGCAAATCTTCACACCCTTCTGCCGAAGTTTGCCCTTCACACAGATATTTATATTGTTGGGCATGATGTATCTTCCTTCATGCATCTGATTAAGGATTTCCTTAGAGACATATGGTATGTTAGCTAAATGGTCACATATTTTAGGATAATCAAACATTAATACTTCTGAGATCTCAAGCACATTTGACCTTCTCCAGTTCTGATGAAAAGAAATCAGGTAACTGTAGGAAAATGAATCTATTCATTTCCCAGGAACGAAAAATTGATCATAGCAAAGACGAGAAAAGCAAGGACACTCTGTTAAATCATTTATTCACTTTCACAATACCATTCAGTATCGTCTTTCCAATTACTGCTGTTCATAGAATTAACTCTTTGGATACTGATACTAATATTGAGGAATATCTTGCCAAGAAATGGGTTACTTTTTAATTTATTTATTAAAGTACCACAATGTGAAAACAGGTATGAGAAACTTACCCACACCTTTACTTTTTAAAAAAATACGGAACTGTGAAATGAGAAGATTTTATATGCTTACGCTTAGGGATGCACTGAATTGAAAAGATCTCCTTCTGCTATACCTATCATGAATACATCTGGATGATATAAAAATTATGGTTTGAAGTATTCCTGTGCAATCACATGTCTCAAAATGGCTCAGGAAGCTGCTTCAGCCTGTGTTGCAACTCCTCATCCCAAAATGACTAACCCCCTAATATGAATAGAGATTTTACTGTTTAATACAGCTCCACAGACCACATACTATTACCTTAGAAAAACAAACTCTGTTTTCAAATAATGGCAAGATGTAAAGGTGCATGACGATGCACAGAACATTTAAAGGGCTGACAACAGCCTGCCAGCATAAACAGCGTGAGATTAGGCTGTAGGCGCAGCCACAGCAAGCACTGCAAAGATGCTGAGCTCAGTAAGCTCTTGTGTTAGGTTTGTTTGATGCCACTTAGTTGAGGGAATGCAAGATCCTAAAATACTTCAAAACCAAAAGCTGGCACATAAAATGCATCATTGCCTTCATTTCATAGCTCTTCTACCCACCCCAAAACACCCACCAAAACAAGCAAGACAAAAAGGAAGGAAGGAGGGAAGGAGGGAAGGAAGGAGGGAAGGAAGGA
>VZRL01005927.1:1457195-1482381 GCA_013397895.1 Origma solitaria
AGGAAGGGAGGGAGGGAGGGAGGGAGGGAGGGAGGAAGGCAGGAAGGAAGGGAAAGAAAGAATTACAGGTCTGTGAATAGGGCTGTATGCAAATAATTGACAGCCTGATTTGTGTACATGACTAAGGGGTATTTTATTACTTATAAAAATGACAGCAAATGTCCTGACTACCAGAACCTGCATTGACAGGTCTGTGTCATGAGCTTTTGAACACCATTTAGCCCCAGTACTCTCTAAAATGGTGTCCTGGCTGAGCACTGGCCTAGTTTTCTACCCCTCTTAGTGCTTGTGAGATGAACATCGCTGAGTTCATTGTTTTCTCCTTGAATGACAGGAAAGCGAGGGTTTCAGCTTCAGGATGGCTAGGTTTTCAGGGGTGGGGTGCTTTTTTGCCCAGCCTATAAAAATATATAGGTACTCTTGCTGCAGCTTGGTCAGCTATTGATAAGTTAGCCATTTGTTTATGCCACAATGAGCAGGAAAAGTAATACCCTGAGGCACTCCAGTATTACTGCTAAGCCACTGTGATTTTTGAGGCATTAGACTGAAGGCTGAGTAAGTTCTTTCAACCAAGTTATGCTGTAATCTTCCTGGAAATGCAACGTCTATTATGTCTTATTGCCATAATGAAATAATTATACAAAACTAATGAAAATGAGACGTACTTAATAATTCTCTGGGTAAATCCATGACATAGATATGACAGAACTGACAGTGCATCAGAAAGCTCCATTTGTGCCCATAATTTTCAGGTAATAATTTTAAGAGTGCCATTTGTTCCACTACAGTTGGTCTTCTGTGGATGTTTTTAAAAGCAGCACTAAATAATGAGCACATTTCCTCATTTAAGCCAAATATTTGAGTGTGGTCATTTTTTGATGATGAAAATACTACACATTTTCACTGGAGTTACAGATAATTATCCCTCAACATGTAATTCTGTTGCTTTCACCCTGGTAAAAATCTCACTGATTTCAGTGGGAAGTTTGTCAAAGTTAGTATTGTTTAAGTGGGATAAGGTTTTTACATACCCCCCTAGCTAAACAGAGAAAGTGCCAATATTAGGTGATCTTAGGTGATTATTAGGTGATTTTAAAACCAAAAAATGGTGGTTTGTATCTCCCGTTAACTCTTACTTAGTAATTTCTAAAATTAGTAATTAATATTATTAATGTAGTGCATTCTTACTTAAGTTTCTGTGACATACAACCTGTTTTATATATTACCATGTACCATTATGGATATAACTGGGAAGAGAGCACTCATTTATATTGAATGTATTTCCATTTCCATTATAAAGGTACTTGATGAGAGCACTTTTTAAATTGCCAATATTTTAAACTTAGAAATTAAGAAATAATTACACTGGTAGACATTACAAGAAAGAGTTAACAATCCTCCAGTTTTCAAAGAGGTGGCAGAAATGTGTTTGGGAACTAATTTTTTAGCAGGACCTGTTGTGACAGGACAAGAGTTAATGGTCTTAAACTAAAAGAGGGTAGATTTAGACCAGATATAGTGAATAAATATTTTACAATGAGTGTTGTGAAACACTGGAACAGGTTGCCCAGAGAGGTGGTAGATGTTCCATACCTGGGAACAGAGCTCTGAGCAACCTGATGTAGTTGAAGATGTCCTGGCACATTGAATGGGGCTTGGCCTAGATGACCTTTAAAAGCTCCCTTTCTTCCCAAATTACTCTATGTTTCTGTGAAATAAGACACACAAGTATCTAACATCCTTTTAACTGCAGAAAAGCCAAAACACAAAATTGGTTCTGTCACCTAATAACTCTTGATACTTGCTCAAGACTTCAAAAGTGCCCATGGGGCTAAATGAGACCCACAGGGCATAGTATTACAATGACAAAATCTAAACTAATGCAAATTGTTGTTGTACTGCTGAGGTCTCAGTTTATGCTAACTCCTGATTCACATCATTAACTTTACACATCATAAGTAATTTGAATCACTGAACACAGTGGCTTGCTTTCAGCCATAAATTCCAGATCAGAAACTCACACAAAGTTTGTATTGCTGGACAGAGGCCTGTGCCATGCACATTCATTTTGCAACCCAGGACCATGAAAAAGGACAAAATTCAAGGCCATGCTAGTCTAGGTTTCACCCAAGAACTCTCCTAGCTACTCTACAGACACAGTAGGTATGTTTTGAGGAAAGGCATGTCCAATTACAGGCCCTTACCAGTAAACCTTGTGAGGAAACTACATTAACAAAATTGGCACCAATGTGGCCAAACGATGTTTCCTGTGAGAGTCCCTGGACCAGCTGGAGCAACAGCTAGCCACATCACATAGGACACCTCATCTCAGAATAGCTGGGTCACCGTACTCCTACTCCTGGCATAAGAGAACCCATGGACAACGCCATTAGCGTGGCACATCACCAGGGCTGTGAGCAGGAAATGTATGCAGTTTAGCTGCATACAACTCTTAATGCAAATACAGGACATAATACTGTGCAAACATAGAAGTACAATCAACTGTGGTTTACATAAACCAAGGAAAAAAGAGACAGAGACCCTTCGGAAATCAGGAACAATATTGAAAATATACTGACAAGAAATTATTTTCAAGTAAAAAAATACAAACCCATTCATATTCCTCTTAGTTTGCTTATAATGTACAAGACAGCATACAAAATAATGAACAATTATATTTAAAAGAATGAACAACTGAAATTTTGAACTTACATATGACGTAATAATCTTTGTTCTTCTGAAATTCCAGGCCCCAGAGATTAGGACTGAACTCTTGAAACTTGATGGTAAACTTAACATCTTGATCTGGCTTGGCACAGTTAAGAAGAGGTGTATTGTCCTTTTTAATAGCACAGCTATCTGCTTGGTCTTTATCAACCATGTAGACCTTATAATATTCATATTGGCCAACAGTTTTAGAGTCCACCTTTGGGCATATAATATCCAGTTTGTCTCCTATCTGTGGATATAGTACCAATCCTTGTCCAGGAAGGAATCTAAAAGGAAGAGAAAAGGGGGGGATGGGGGGAGAGAAGAGGTAAAATGTGAGACACTTGATAAAATCTCACACAGAGAAGTAGCAACTGCAGTGGACAGGAATAAACACAGTTTCCAAAACCAACTGACAGACTGAGCAAACCAAATCCTCATAATCTGGGCTTGATTCAATATTAACAAGATGTTTATTTAGATCTTGGAAATTATAGACAGATGAGTCTTACAGTCCTTATCCCACTTTTGGGCACTGTAGCAGATTTTACATCTGTCTCTGGCAGGCGCTGCTGTTTCTTCCACTGAATCTGGCCATGCAGAGCAGCTACAATACCTGGCGGACTATGATCCTGTTTTTCTGTTTTGCCAGTATTTCTACTATTCTTGCATATATTTTGCTAATTTTGGACATGGGAGAAGGACAAAAATAACCTTTCAATCCCCTTGAACAGCCATGTGGGACAGGAAAAACAATACATTAACATGTTGATTGATATTACTAGTGCGACACAAAGGAACATCCGTCACTCACCAGGACCATGCTTACAGACCTGGGATGGACAGAGATCTACCTGATCCATGGACCACAAACGATTCTGATAAAACACTTATATCCAAGACAGCATGACCACTACACTACAATGATGTCTCTTCATAAATTCCACCATTACTGTCACTATTTTAGCTCTTTTTTGATTTCTTTTTGTGCTAGTACTGAAAGACAGGTGTGCTTTTTGCCTTAGTACAGGAAGACTTCTTACACAAACTGGCAGTGAGCTTTAGTGTTTGTACTTAGACATAGTATTTTGTCTTTTCTACTCATATTACTTAACAGGCAAACATGACCAATTCTTCATGGAAAAAATTATAAACATAGCATTGATTCATCCAAAAAATGTGGAGTCTTGTTCTCACAAGGACAAAAGCCACAGCAGGTTTGTTGCTCTCTCCATTAAGATATATGTGTTTTAAATAAGGCCAAGAAGTACATGTTTTAGAACAACAGCCAACAACACAATGTACTTGAATGCACAGACCTAAAAGACTGACTTTCTTTCCTCTTTCTCCTGCCTGCCAGCATTTTCCAAAGATCTTCCTTAATGGAGAATCAGCCTGAAAAACCAAGTAAAACAATTGCTGCCTAATGAACACCCTTCTCCAAGTGCTAGTATTTAAACAGCACATGTAGTAAATCTAGCTTATTCACAGGCAGCCTTCCTGGAAACTTTAAATTAGAGTATCAAGGCCCACGCGGAACAAAGCTGTAGGCGTCGGTGACCTCCAGCCTCTGGCTTGGCGAAAGAAGCCACCAGCATGAAGTAGTGGTGGGGGAGAACGCACTAAATTAAAGGATGATGTAACGCCCCAAATTTTGAATCCATCATTTACAACTGCTTGCTCCCACACAATTCAAGTTTATGATCTGTGCTAATTGACCAGGATTATTTTCACTCACAAAGCCTGTGTAAGAATTATATTTGTTATGAAGCAGCACGTAGCAGGACAAAGACATGTAATTACAGATTTAGGGAACTAGAACAATGAAATGTTATGGCAAGAAAAGCGACTGTTGATGTATAAATCACTGCGCTCTTTTGTGCTGTGCAGTGTAATTTCCAGACTGCAGAAACTAGGCTTGGCCACGGCTGTTCAAACTGAGATTGAAGTGGAGACGGGGCAAAGCTGTGCCTCCTCCTCCCGTTTTCAGACATGCCAAAGGAATGCAGTGACTACCGCCTCCTAAAAGATGAAACGGTGAAACAAATGGAAAGGTGGAAATGCACCCTCAGAGTTACCAGCCTGGTGAAGGACAAGCAGATGTACATGCAGATGTGGCACCTAGGGACGTGGTGTAGTGGTGAACACAGCAGTGCTGGGTTAACAGTTGGACTTGATGATCTTATGGGTCTATTCCAACTTAAATGATTCTGTGATCCTATGAGTAAGGGAGAGGCCAGTACTTCAAGGGTACCAAGGAAAGGCAGGAAGGAGGATCCCAGCCAGCAAATATTCCCAAGGGTGCAGCACGTATTGTGATTCTGGCTCTCCTCAGGGATCAACTCCAACCAGGCAAAAGCAAAGGGACAGAGTTTCCAAGGCAACCTCCATCATCTGTGACTGACTTGACTACCTTGTCTGACTACAGCCCCATTTTAACTTTGCTCCTGTGCAGCAGTGCTGTACCAGGAAGATGACAATCACTCATATTCCCCCATCTTCATGCCAGGACAAAGGCTGGTCACTGTATGAACCCACTGCTGCAAATACTTCTTGTCAGCAATTCTTCTTCACATAACAGGACTGTGTAATAGGAAACACAAGAAATTTCAGAGGACTGAATCTTTGCTTATAAGTTAATCAATTTAGGTTCCCATGCATAACAAATACGAAATTCATAAGGTTAGATAAATGTACTTGTCTGTCCTTATCAATAGTATGAACTAAAAACTCTCCTGAAAAACAAAAGACACTGATTTTAATTTTAGACTTTGTGTATATAAATGAAACAGCCACAGTATATGCTCTCCATGCAAACTCTGAGCACAAACAGGAAGGGTTGAGAGACGGTATGCCAGGCAATCCTCAGAAACAGCTGCAGGAGAGAAGGCACTTGGAAGCCTCGGTTTTAGCCAGGAGTTGTCCCATAAAAGGCAGAGGATAGAACCACCCCCGACAGACAGTTAAAACTACATTTTACAAGAGCTTTAAACCAATGCACTTGTTAGACTTTATGGCAGGGAATATTCTCGCTGTGACTCTGAAGTCTGTACAGTTTTAGAACTAAACTCAGTAAATCTTCCACTTGAGTGTCTGAACTTGCAGGATCTAACGCTGATGGGATTAGGAAAGAAAAAAGGCTAAAAATGCAAGGATTAATCTGAGAACTTGATTGTACTGAAATTTTTTCCACACTTTGCAGTTTTGATCATGACCTTTGCTAGGAGAGATATTTTTCTAATTTACTTTCCTTATTTTCTTACAACAATAAAGCCCAAGTATGGATGGAGATAGTAAAAAAGTTTCACCTCATGCATTTCAGTTCACATACAAAATTTACAGTGGATGATTAGTAGCAGGCATGATTATTATCCCTGCATCTGTGTAATGCTTTTGCTACTGTACTTCCTATAAAGACTTTAAATAAATCATTTGCTGGATACTAAGCATTTTCTGACGCTATTTATGAAATGTCAGGAGGATTAAGACTACTGTTTTATGATCCTATTTTTGAAGACCTTATATCTGAAAAAAAAAGGACAATGTACATTCAGCCTTGGTAGAGGTTAAGAAAACCTACAGGATTAATCCTGAGTCTTTATTTCTGCAAGTGATCATGTTGCCTTAAGTACTCCAGAGTAGCATCAAGACTGATGAAATGTTTGCAGGACGGTGTCTACAAAAAATTAAGTTAATGAAATGGCTTTAAAACTCTGATCGAAATGTGCCTTCAACGAATTAAAAAGCTTTTTGTTTCCCCATCAAAACAGAGATATAATAAAGACGGAGCAAGGTGTTTCCAGGATCCTGTGACTGATCCTGTGGAGGCTGCTACTCCAGTGGTGGCTTGGGACAGTGACATGCTCTCCAAGTAGTCGGGATAGCAACAGCACTGGAACCACAGCTTTCTATAAAAAGCTTTCTAACTTTCTGCACTTCAGCTCTAAATATGATTTACTGAGAAACTTAAATACCAACATAGGCCCCTGTACCCCAACAGAAACTTAAGAGAAAAGCTTAGCAAGCTTCCCAACTCATTTCTGTCAGCAGTCAGGTACAGCAAGACTCTTAGAGCATTTGAAAAATCCTGCTCACAATAAATAATCCTGGTGCTTGCTGTGAGAAAGCACAGAAAAGTATATTAAGTACCATATAAGCTGTATGATGAAATTCATGCGCTTTCTGTCTGGCACTTTTTGATACAGATGGCATTTTTACTGTCAGCCCAAAACTGGTGTATTGTGGGCGACATTTGACATCTGTGCAAAGCCCATGAATGTGAATCCCTCCCACACGTCCAACTAGTCATGCAGCTCATCAAATAACAACAACTTGTAGAGTTCCCAAACCTTTTTAAAAGTAATTATTGTATTTGACCAAAAAGTCACATGACACACAAACAGAAATCAGGAACAGAGTAGTTCGTTCCCCAGTCACACCAACGCTACGACAATTTTATCCACCACATTTATTAAAATAAGTACTCAGTACTCAGTACTTATTAAAAAAAAGGCTCAGCAGCAGTTCCTGGCACTAATGTAACCTTATTGGTCAAAGTCCTCAAGAAGTTAATTTAATTATGAAATTTTATAAAAAATTCAATGTATATTATGCATAGTTTCCAACTAATTTTTTAAGAATCTACTTATTGTACAGCAAAACTTAGCACATTCAACCACATTAAATTAGAAAGGATTTTTTCTTAATGATAACCACTCAAACCTACCTAACCTCATAATAGCAAATTCTGAAAAAAAAGTAGAGAAAAAAGGCCTGCCCACATTCTCATTCACTCAGAATATTCTACCATTTCTTAATACACAGACATTTCTGAAATTGTGAAATTATCAACAGAAAAAATTCTTAGATAAATTCTAAACAGATTTTGTTAATCGGTATTGAGTGATGTAACCAGGTGTTTTGTCAGGGTTTTTCCAACTTGCAAAGCTATACACATATATGTATGTACACATACTATAAATACATATGCAAACTTAGCTTTAACTATATTCTAGTAATTATAAAATAATCTTAGAAAGCATGTTAGTACTTGATGCAAGGCTTGTGCATTTAACTGGGGAAGCAATGCCAAATTTCTGTGCTTTAATAACTTACCTGAACTAATTGGTGTAGGCAGTTAGCTTTAAATTAATGTCACAAATATAATCCTAAAAATGTGAACAATCAAGACGCTTCTTAAAATGCAGCCTGAAACCTACTGTTGGGGAATCCTACCCACTTAACTTTTTGAAGTTTAACTACCAGCCCGACTATAAAGTTATTCATTGAAAAGTTTTATTAAGGAAATATCATGAATACTAATAACACAGTATGTTAGTCCGTTACTTGTAAAACTGCAAACTGAAACAGAATACAGAATAACATTCCACATACAAGTCCTTATTGTTTAGAAAGAATGGTTATTAAATAGTATATGTATTAATCATCTGACTTTTGAGAAAATAAAAACATTCATATTTTGAATATCACTTTGTCCACAGAAGAAATATTTAAGCAAGGCAGAAGTCCTACCAGCTTGATGCAAAGCAAATAGAAGTTCCAGGAAAAGGCGAGTGATATCAGTGAAGCAGCAATGGGCTTATTATGATGAAAATCAGTTTCCTGATTCCTAAAAACACTGAACTGCACAAAATCCAAAAACACAGACCACAGCTCTCTGCAAAAGCTCTATACACAACTTTCACATTAGTTTTTGTCATATACAAGATCATGTAAAAAAATTTGCCATGCAGATATAGGGTATAACCCAGCTGTAAATCTGAAACGCTTTTTGTGCAGAAGCAGTGATTTTATAGGACTCATTTCACTCCAGTTTAAATAGATTGAGAGAACATGAGTTCAATGAGAAGAGGATCAGTAACTGCTGTGGACAGACAGAAAAACAAGCTTCATCAAAAAAAGATTAATATGGAGTCTGTCTCAAAATGGGTACATGATTCTGTGAGGAAAAAAGGTACCATGCTTATGTGAAGTCTTTGCAAGGAAAAATACCACAGTGTGACACAGCAAGGTGACAGACTGCCTTTATACACAGACTAGAAAATGAAACTTTGAAAGCCAAAAAAAGCATAGCATTTCATATTATTAAAATACTTTTAAGTGACTTGTGGAAGCTACTTTTCTTTACCAGTGCAGTCTTATTAAATCATTTTAATACTACAGAAAAGTTTTACACAGCATGCTAAACAGGGATGTTTTTGAATTTAAATAAAATTTAAGAAGTTTAATCTGCTAACCTTTATTTATATGTAACATTTTTCCACACAGCTAATGAAACCATTCATGTAAGGAATGGTTACTAGCATTAATGGGACTTGCAGGCTAGAAACTAAATGGAATTCAAACAAATAAATAAACAAATATATTCACGTTCATCCCTTAAGCTCTTTAATGGCAAGTACCACATTATACAAGGCCAAATAATAAAATATTATAACACAAGTTGGTAAAGCAGCAAGTCCTGTATTTCTCACTTCTACTTTAAGGCAAGAATGTATGTTCAGGCTCCCCTGCAATAAAACCTGCAGTAAGCTCATAAATGCTTTGAAGCAGTCCCCTGAAACTGTAGGGACTTCCAGGTCTCCATCCTGGGGTTCAGGGTACCTCATTGTCCTCACTCTCCCTCACCTCCAAAGGAGCCCATCTTCTGTTAGACTACCTGGGTTAGGGTTAGATGGCAGTGCACTGAAAAAGGTAATGGTAACCATTTTATGTTGTTTAAATCACCATGCTGGACACAAAATGTCAGTGGTGCCACCATTTCATGTGTTTCAAGTAGCCATGCAAATAGGCAGTGTTCTTGGTGCCTTTTTCTGGACCTACGCTTACAGACATTGGCTGCAAGATTTCCATTGACTTCTGTAGGACAAAATGATGCAGTATGTTTGCAACTGAAATTTTAATAACCTACACAAGAATGGTTCTGTAACATTACTATGTTTTCTCAAAAATTTTACTGGACAGGGAATTAGGAACATGTATGAAATTTTCGTAATTTAATTTATCCATTCATTGCACTACCTTTAGCAAAATACTAGAAGAAAGCACTTAAAATACAACAAGCAATTTCTAATAGGAGTCAACCAAGGATGGGCTAAGAGTGCATATGCTTCTCCCAAAAGCAAATATTTTTTTTGCATGGACCTGCAGGATTTGACAGTCAAATTGTACCATCACATCACAGTTCTAAAGGCACAGAGCTTCTACTGTACAGAGACACCCTCAGACACCATTTGTATCCAAACACATCAGAAAATGCCCTAGCTGGTCTCCTAGAAAGATCTGTCACAAGCTTCCTTCAACAAACTACTCTTATGACTAGTGCTGCTGCAGAAATACAGACACCTTTTCATTCCACTCAGCTTAGAACTGTCACAAGTCTAAAGGTGCCTTGCACTAGAGTGAGCACAAACCCTGCAGCTAAGACATGGTATTTGGCAAAGCTGTACCCCTTTCACCCTTCATGGATGTGGAAGGTCACCTGCAACCCAGCACCAAACACATCTTATTGGAGACACTCAAAGAGACAATCTGGTTCCTTAAAAGCTGTGATATAGAAGGTTACAGATGTGATTTTGTTCTTCAGAAAAAGTAAGTCAAAGGAAATGCCGCAGACTCCCCTTCAAGGCTACCTGGGTTCCAGCAGAGGTAGGTCACTTTGCAGTCCCTGTCGAGAGTATCAGGTAACTGCAGGATGGGACCATAGCATCTTGGAGTGGATGCAAGGGCACCAAGGGCCCCTTTCCCCAGCCCACCATGTGGAACCAAGGCAGCATCCTGACTTCAGCCTGGCATGCAGCTGCCAGAAGGGTTTTGCTCTTAGGCAGTGCATCTGTTTCAATCAGATGTCGTCTCTGCTGGAGAGAGGTGGTATAGTTTTGCTGGAAAATTGCCCTTTCCCTTGCTGCTTTGGTTCTCACTTGCAGAAGAAAGCAAAAAACCCACTTACGTAACTAAAACCTTCAAACCAACTTGTGTTTTACCCCTCCACCTCCAGTAAAACCAGAGTGTAAAAACGAATGCCTGTTTTTCCCCACGTAAAAGTCAGGCATGTTCTCCCCTGCCTTAAAAAACTTCTGAGATCAAACACCTATCTGTTTTTTCCTGTGCAATGGGTTTTTTGCACAAAAAGACCTGGCTCAGAACATTTACCACAAGAGTAAGGTTTGAAATGTTGAAAAGATATACAATCCCATCTTTTAAGTTGATGAAGGAAATTTTTTTCAAAAAAATAGATTTTATATTCCGTTTTCATACGTGACCTCCACATAAGGCACGATTAATAGCAATTAACTTTTAGTATTATATGCAGAAAGCCATTACTGCTCTGCTTAAAGTACTTAAAGCACTAGAGAATTCTGATCCATTTACTAAATCAATTCCTGTTACCACAAAAGAACCACTAATGTGCTTCACGACAGTCTTCTAAGTAAGGAGAAGGGAAAAAAAGGATGAATATGACCAATGTTCTATTTTAAAGTGTATTATATTAACATTTCATCAGCATTTACAGAAATATGAACCTCACAACAGTGCTGGACTTACTCAGCTTCAGCAAATGGAATCATTGCTCACTTGCTCTCATGCACAAGCATGGAAACACACAGGCACATTCTTCTTTTTATTTCATCTCAGCAGAAATGTGCTTCCTACATGGAGCATAAAAACTGCAAGTGGCTGCAGTGGAAAGTAGCAGCCAGTCTGTATAAATGGCTTATTCTGAGGAATTTCTGAAAGAAAAAACACTCAGTAGGTGCATTGTAATTAGTTGCTCTTTCTAGTTACCTCTTGACAAATGATGCATGCGGGTCTGGATGAGAGCCCAACTCTTGACCCATGCCATCACTACACACTTTAGTACTTCAAGCAGAAACCCCTAGCCTCAGCATTCTTTTCATTATGTTTTTTCCAGAAACGTGGTGCTATTAACGCACAACATAAGAATCACAGATGATTAGCAAAGTTGGAATTCTTTCAGAAGTGCTTCATAAAGCCATGTCCTAAATATACCTGAGGAAAGTTTTCTGCCTTTGATTCCTTCCAAATATGTAGCATGTTTCAGGGCTCCATTCAAAGACAAAAGTACATGGAAATACACAGGGCAAACATTATTTCCACAACACTTAATGATACACTTTGGCAACATTTGCAAGCCTTTCAAACAGAAGATACTCTTGCGATCAGTACTTTAATATGGGCGATTATAAGCCTATTGAGAAATGCAACTTTTGCCACAAAAAGTACCCATAAAAATAAACATTTTTTTTGGATAGCACTTTACTGCCCCCTTTTGCACTTTAACATTAGAACAGGTTTCAACGTGAACATACATCTGAGAAATACTGGGAAAATACGGGGTAAAACGACAGGGCATCCTATTTAGTCACTAGTACACTATCAGGCACTGCTTTAGGGACATCTTCCACTTGCCTACACTACAAACAAATGAAACATCTAGCTTTCATTGTCCTTAATCTTCCATGGAAGAGATCAGTAATGGATGGTTTAAATTACTGTCTTACATTGTAATCTGCATGTTTATGGGCAACTGGAAAAGAGGGGGATATTGCTCATTAACACCAGTTGTCTCTAGCATAATTTTCTAAAGCAAAGACCATCAGCAACTTGAATTTGGTTTATTCATCAGGATGACAAAGGGCTTTCCAGTCTGAGGCCATGCATATGTTAGCAATGCCTGAACTGAAAAGATGGGTGTATCCTTTAGAACAAAACTTCACAAACTGGCAGGCAAGAATATTTTCATGAAAGGTGAAGACAAGAAGCCTAGACATTCAAATACCCTGCAAGCCTACAGGCATAAACCCGTTCTGCAACTCCACACTGCAATTACAGTCAGTACAGAATCAATGTATGCCTGTGTGTGTCCACATAGATCTGCAAAAGGTAATAAATCTATATAGTCTAGTGGCCTGTTATTTATAAAATACTAATTCATTATGACAGAGCCAGAGTGGGACCCATCCTGTACCAACCCTCAGCTTTCATTTGACAAAGTCCATGTGCTGCTGTGTACACTTACATTTAAACTTAATCCATTTTCCTCTGTCATCCTACAATTACAATACAAGTCACAATAATATTAAATTTCAGTGCCTACAGCATTGCACAATTGAACCATTACTGTAATGAAAACTGACTCCCTTTGATATTAACACTGGTGTTTTCTCTCATTTGCTAGCCATGAAATACAGGAAAAGACCAATGTTGTTTTAATTAAAGAATTGTTGTTCAAAATATGCTACTGGGAATATTAAAGTAGCTCTTTGCTCTCATGGCAAAGATAATCAGGTATTTATATGGTTTGAATTTTAGGAAAAAAAAAGAAAGTAAAATAAAAAAAATCTGTGCCGCAAATGCAGTGTAACACTAAACTATTGCTCGACTTGACTTGTGCTCACAGAGGCAGGGTGAGCCAAACACAAGAGATGGCACTTTATTGAAAAGATGCAGAGCAGTAGTTAGCATGGAACAGAAAGTCAAACCAAACCATGTGTGTTTCTTACACAAGTCACTAAAGCCTTTGCTTTTAGAAAGCTAACACAGAGCAGCTGGCATTTGCCAAAGAGCTACTTTACAAAAAGTGCAAACCAGATTGTTCTATTGCTGTGCTATTCTGTCCTCTTCTCTACCATTCCTGTTAGAAAAACAAATGTCTTATGTCAGCGACAATATAAGGATGCCAACCAAAGTTTGCAGTCTTCCTTCTCTTAACTATAGTTTGCTCACACCTGTACAGTCTTGTTTCAAGACATGCTCCAAGCAAAGTTTATAAAAGAGGGCGGGGACTGTCTTGTTAGTTGATGAGACATTAATAATCAGTGATTGTATCTCCAATTCAAAGACAAAATTTCATCTACTTTGCAATTGTTAGAAAATATATTATTGCATACCATTTGCCTGCATAAGTAAACACTGGAAGTAGAACAAATTGTAAGCTCACAACTTTAAGGAAAAGTTATGCCAAATCAATAGCAGAATTGTATAACAAACAAACCTATTTTGTCAAAGCATTTCTATGCCAAGGAGAAAATGACCTTGAACAAAAATCCAAACGGGACATCTACAGTCAGTCTGTACTTGCTTCTCACATTAAACCTAAGACTCAGCCACTCTGAAGCATAGAAATCCTATGTTCTTACATGAAGTACCAACTTTTCCAAGGTTTTCTGCAGAGGCAGAATGAAGCCAGGTGGCCACAGCCACCTTTCAAGGCAGTTGTAATATGTGACATACAAAGAACCAGCTTTTGGCACACTACAAGGTCTGAGCCTCTGAAACTAAACTGACACTGGAGTACTTAAAAAAATTCTCTAAAGGTCTAAACGTTCCTTTGACACACAATTGACACCCCTGCCCCAAATGGAAGAGTCCATTAGAGGGGTTCAGCAGAATGCTGGGGGCAACAGGAGATCCAGCCACTCAGTTTTAGCCCACTGCCCTGCACTCGTGAGACACTGACGTTCGGTTCAGCCTCTACTGCACGGAGGCTCAGCCAGCACACCCCTTGCAAACCAGTTCCTCTCTCAGGGGTGGAAACCTAGGCTCTTGGGAACATCCAGGTCACTCCCAGTGATCAGTTGTCAGTGAAAATGTGTTGCTGGCATTACTTCAAACAGTGAGCTAAAAAAAGCATAGAAAACTCAGTTGAAACAGAGCTACCTGTGCAGCCAGACTCCAGGGGCACAGCTGATGGACCTGCTTGAGCTCCCAGCTGGCCACTGACTACTGGCAAGCTATACATCTCTTTCCAAATGCAAGCAGGGCTGTAGCTTCTGACATCATTTTCTGATGTAAAAAAAAAAGCAACGATGCTTCAGAGAGATCTCTATTTGTCCAACCCCAAAAAACCTCTTCACACTGGCCTTGGTTCAAGACAGCTCATGCTTAATTCGTCCTGCTTCAGCAAAAATATTCAGCATTCAGCACATGCTCGACATGAGCTTTTCTGAATAAGAGAGTTTCCCAAGTCAGGCTGTAGGAGCACAGCACAGTCCTGCTTGCCTCAGTGTCACATACCGATCCACAGAACAGAAGACTACAATCAGCTATAAATTTAAGAACTACCTTTTGGTTTTCTTGAAAAAGTGCCTGAAAACTGTCTGATAGAAGGAACAACAACTGCCACTAAAAATCGCCTTTTAAATATTTTTCAGGCAGTGAAGTAATCTTGTCTGCCAATGTGACTTCCCCTGTACATCTAATCTATACAGCTCGGAAATTTCCTGAAAAAAGAAACCCCCCAAAAACCTGAAGGTCAAGTGTTGTGCAATGATTAAGCTAGACTGCTTCTGAACTAAACTGAAATTAATTAAACATGAAGAAAGCAACTGAAGTGTGG
Source organism: Origma solitaria (assembly GCA_013397895.1). Lineage (NCBI taxonomy): Eukaryota > Metazoa > Chordata > Aves > Passeriformes > Acanthizidae > Origma > Origma solitaria. The sequence continues at coordinate 1,472,284 of VZRL01005927.1, forward strand.
ACAGAGAATGCTATGGGACTGCAAATCCTCAAAAGGAGTCAAGATGTTCCCAACTCCAAATTTACACTTTTATCCAGTCAGGTATAGAAACCAACTGCTGCTCAGGCAGTAGGTAAGCAGATGGCAAGCACCAAGCAAAAATGAAACTGCGAAATGATGCACCACTCGAGGAGTCAGAAGAAGCGCAGTTATGTGTGCTTCCACCAGTGCTCACTGCATAGGTTCCTTAAACAAACTGCTTCAAACTTGCAGAACATCAAAAGCCAGATGGGTCTTCCTGAATGAATCCGCAGGCAAGGAGCCAGGATTCTCGTTTGCTGCAGAAATAGGACTGGACTTGATTTGAGTCTTCTTAGCTCTGACAGGCTGGAGTCTGGCAGAAATCCCAATCCAAAATAAAACAGCATTCAAGTGAGACTGGGCTTTAACTTACAATAATGATAATAAAATTTCAAATCACTCTTATTCGCTTTAAAACGCATTTCCCTTTACAGTGCAGTGTTCACCTTTCCCACTGCTCTTCTCTGGTTTGGGTATCTAAATAAATGCCCTATTCAAACAAAAGCTAAAAAAACAGTGAGAAGCAATTTGCAGCATCACAAATTTTTCAGCCTAACATTATCATTTCACCATCTAACCTATCCTGCTGTGTAAAACAAGCCAAGTAATTTCTTGTTTTCCATTGACACAAGGTAAAACTTTTCTTTAAAGCATACAAAGCTCTGATACTACCACATAAAGTTTTGTAAATCCTATTTTAGCCATCACCCATTAGACACTTTAAAAGAACACTATAGGTAGGAAACCCATCTTATAGTTATGCATATGTCATACATCAGGAATGATTCACCTAGCAACACAATCCTCTACCAGCCTTTATCTTTTTTGGCTTGGACTTATGTTTAAAACCAGAAGAAAGTGCAGACTATTACATCAAAGTTTAAATCAGCTGCATTATAATTATCATGCTGATACCGCAATAAACACTGGGTGTTGGCTGGCCAGGATTGCCAAAAAAGATAGAGGTCCTGCCCTTATTTGCTGTCTTTGACAAAGTATATAATCACATCAAAGGAAAGTTCTGTGCATCACAGCTAGCAGAAAAAAATCCGTGTGTTTTCTTTCCTAGAGTAAAATGATAGCTTTTTTTCATTACAAGAAACTTTAAATTTTGCTTATAATGAAAAATAATTATAATGTAAAGCCCTTGCAGGCTTGCAGTACTCACTGAAATCACTGGAGGTATTTTCATGGAGTTGAACAGGAGCTAGGTAGGCTAAGATTAAACCTGAATTTGCAGGGATAAAAATGATAACAACAAAAAAAACCTCAACCCAGATAATTCAAAACTACATTGAAAACACTTCATGCTTAGAAAATTTCTGCATGCATGTTTTATCGTTTTGGGTCTTAAGATCTATCTGGGGGTGGGAGAGCAACGCAAAACTGTTTCTTGTTCTGCCATTTTGTTTTTACACTTGGCTTCCAGAAACATACTGACCTCAATGTACATGTTTGCTCAAAGCCTGTCCACTCTTCAGTGCTGGGGATTTCTTTTCCCATTTAGGGAACTGGAGTGTAAATTACAAAATTTGTGTTTTAAATACACCTTCGAGTTTTTATCAGTGAAAACTCCTTAAGGAGGGCGGAACCTGGAGGGGAAAGACTCTGGACACAGGGAGAGCTGGGGTGCACTCTCCAGGATGCTCTCTGTAGATGATTCCCCATTTTTCCCTGTGCCCTGCCAAACCTGTCCAGTCTTATCTGGGACATTTCTGAAATGTGACATGACAGGCAGGTTCGGAAAGCTAAACGTTGGATAATGGTGGGCAAACAAAGGACATCGGTTTTTGCATTATTTCTTTAATTACTTTAACCCTTGTTCGAACAGAAAGCATAAGGCCAGAGTAATTCAGCTTCCCCCTTTGTCATTTGCCTGCCATAAATATGCACCAGTCTGCATTTGAAAAGCTGAAGGAGGCCGCAAGCTTGCTGGACATTTATCATGCTCTGTTCCCTGTTAACAAGCAAATACTTTAGTTGAATGGCCCATTAGCAATCATTATCAAATGCAGAATGCAAGGTGCTTGGATGTGACCAGCCTGTAAATTAGATGAGGTTGCCCCTGTGCTTTGGAGAATTTCAGCAAATGAATTGGATCTTTTGCTATAGATTTGTGAAGGTTAAGTTTCAAGACAGGAAACCCATCCGAGCACTTCAGGCCGTGTGTATTCTGCCAATCCGTCTGGCTCCCTGTATGCACTTGTTTATTTTTCATTTGCTAAATTACATCAGCATCAGCAGCTTGACAGTTTGGGGTCTGGAGTTCCCTTTTCAATCAGAATTGTGAAGATTTCCAGCATACTGTGGGACATGGTAAGAACGATAAATTCAAGCATGTAATTAACATCTTTATATTAAAAAACCCCTGGAATAATCAAAACAACAACAAAAAAATCCACTTTAAAAGTGTCCAGGCCACTGCCAAACAAACAGCATGAATTCCATTTTGCCGAGCTCATCCCAGGCTCATTCCCACTAAAAAAGACACAACTGTTATTGTAGGCTTCGGTGTTTTTTCCCCTTGTGTCTAGACTGTGCTTAACAAATGCAGAGTGCTTTCTTCTCCCCCCTTAGCAGACAAATGAACAGGCAGTAATGTAGATATTCTCATTTGAATCGTACCCCTGATTTGCAATGTAATGCTGACTTTAAGTTGTGGGCGTTCAGGGTTGTCAGTTGGGTAGAAAAGCAAGCATTAACTATTTAAAAGGCTCTTTAAGAGAAAAAGTAAGAAAAAAACATATCCAAGTAGCTGCACTAGGAGAGGTATTTTACTACCTTTACAGCTGCAGATCGCTTAAAATAAATGATGAAACAATAGCTATATTGTCTGCCGGCTGAACTCAAGGGACTGACAGCAAACTCATCCCAGTGATTTTAAGTTGGCCAGGGAGAGAGGAATGAGGGGAGGCAGATGCTTATCTCATTCATTTCTACATTTCAGCCAGCCTTTCGGAAATAAACACCACCTAGAGACTGAGCCAGATCCATTTGGTTATCTGCAGCTTGACTGGTAAATAGGAATGGATGCTGGTTTGTTTGTGGTTGTTCGTTTTTCCGGGGTTTTTTTCTTTTATATTTTTGCAGGATGGGAAACACAAGAGATGCTGAAGTATCACCTGGCCAAGGCACAAACAATGCAGTATGTTTATCTTTGCTGCTCCCATGCAGTGTGAGACGGAGACCACAAACTAAAACACAGCTGAAATCAAAAGGTCTCTGTTTTCCTTCCAGATAACCCCAATCCTACCTATCCTCTCTGTTCTCTGTGCCTTGCCAGCATGCTCCTGCCCGAAGCCCAAATAGATTAAGGCAACAAACCCCAAGTGCAGCCAATTCTTCAGAAAGGCTGCTGCTAGGCCAGGAGTTAAAAAGGAAAATCTTCCACACCTCACAATTGCAGCCATCTCGAGTTTTAATCGGCCCCATCTCGGCAAAAAGCAGTAAATGAAATCTATCTTTACCATATTATACACCACCAATGAGCAAGAACTGAGCAGCTTTTCTTCGCCGCTTCAACCACCCCAAGCCACAAGTAGGCCTTTCATAGTTCCTAATCCCGGCCCCCAAGTTTTGTGCGGTTCTCACATAATACCTTACAGCCCGGAGCAAGGCCCTTAGTTTATAACACCCCTTTCAGAGACGTGTCATTTCTAACATCAAGCTAATCTATATGTTGCCATGGCATCACCCTTTATCTGCCTTTACATCTTATGAACTGCATGGATTTACCACATTATTTTTATCTGAAAGACAGAAAATGGTGGTTTTATTGCCATACAATCAGATTACTGCTGCTAGTTTCTCTATGCCTTTTTACCATACTTCAATCAAAAGGGATCAGTTTCTTTATACTCTGCCCTTGATTTACATTACATCTGTAAAGACCTAGTCTGGGTTGTAATCCCCTTATTAACTATGACCAGGGTTGATTTGCCTAAAAATAAAAGCAAATTGTGTCAGACCTTTTCACTTTGTTTTTGATTCGGAACTACAAAATGGATTACTAAAGAAATCTTCGGAGTTCACACGGCTGGTATAGTACTGAATTTAAAATGAGAATTAAACAAGTTAAACATGGGAGCTGTGTCAACGGTTTACATTTTCCATCATGGGAGAAAGGCTGAACTGCATTTGTCTTTGTGTTCTCTGGCTTTAAGGAGACAATGAAGCCACAGGAGTTTTTCCAAGCTCTTCTAACACTGTCCATTTGCCATCCTCCCTTCCTCTGCTTTTTCATGCAACTCCCCCACAAACTCTTCTCCCTTGCTGCTGCTCCCTTCCCCACCCCCCCAAAAAAACTCTCCTCCCTCAAGACAACAGTGTGTTAGTTAAAAGTCTACATTCTGTGGCACTGAGTATTTTAATCAAAATATTTCAAGCAGTTTAACATTCCTATGTAAGTTTCCACAACGCCTCACAAAGAATGAGCTCATAAGCAAATCCATGCAGATGTATGATAAATGACCAGAAAAACAGGTTTCTTTATGTCAGCAGCCAAGGCAGACAGACATTAGGCACACATGAATAACATTTTAATCACTATTTTTTTCTCAGAAGAACACTTTCTTCTCATTTACAACAAGCAATTTCAAGTAGTGCAGGTTTGCACGATGCATGAAGACCAGATCCTAAAGAAAAAAAAGGCCTCCAGAGGAAGCCTGCCTGTGGCTGCTGCGCAGAGCTGAAAGGCCTGTCTTTGCCAGCGTGTCAGAGCAGTCACCTCAGCTCCTCCGCTCCTCATTTCCCATGCCAGGCACCTTGGCCGAATTTGAGAGGATCCAGCGTGTCACACCTCAAGCAATGTGATCTCCTTACAATAAAACAGGGAAGAGAAAAAAAGGGAAGGAAAAAAAAAAAGGAGAGGGAGGCATTCTTGTGTGTGGGAAGAGGGAGAACTTAAGTGATTTTAGCATGACTTTTAGTCACTGCCTTTCTAAAGGCAATTACTTCATTAAACAAAGTGAAATAACGTAGCACAGCTTACAGATAACATGCCTTAAGATAATTACTATAAATAATATAGCAATTATACTCTACATATAAAGGGCTGGGGAAAATAACCAGCTCAAGAAATCGGCCTTCAGTTTATTCTGAATTCATTCTGCTAATTCACTTGTGCTTCAGAGACCTGGCTACAAATGCCAGAGCTATCAAATGGACTGGAAGCCACCACTTGCTCCATCTATTAGCACACCAAGTGTCAACAGCTATGTTTTGGGTACAATTTAGGAGCATGTGTTTAAACCATTTTAACCTTCCACTCCTGTTTCTTCAGCTTGAAGCTGTAATTGCTTAGGTTAGAAAGTGTAGTCCCACAGCACAGGACTCCCAAATAAATTCTTGTCTAGCTGAGAGGTTCCCAAACATGTTGTGAGATATCGTTTTAGCAAGCTCTTTGTGCTCTGGCTGGCTTGCCAGTCCTGTGAAACAAGGGCTGTCCATTACCTACAGTTTATCATCCTGACAAAATGTGAGGAATGTGGATGTGAAAGCACTAACAATTCCACCCCTGGTGCTTTCTTCTTTTTTTCTCTCTGTATTAAAACTGACAAGATTAACCCAAATGCAAACTGCAGAGCATAGTTCAAGGGGCTATTCAATCGGTAGTGAATGTGCATTTGTTTACCTACAAAAATAAGAATTTCAGATACAATGAGAAGCAGACTAGTCTATATGCTACTGAATAGAACATTTAACAGGGTCATCCATTGTAGTTTATTTTATCAGTTTCTGACATGTTAGCATTCATTCAGAGGCAGGCTGTGAAATATCCCATATATAACTGGTTATCAGAGGGAGAGAAAAACAGCTATATAATCTAACTTAATCAGTGTCAAAGGCACCACTTATGAGGATAACCTTCCTCATGTCACTAAGGAGAACCGCCTTGATCGCTGGCCTATAGCACGCAGGGAATAGCGACACTTAAGACATAAGTGATGCTTTTTTGAATGAGATTTTGCTACTGCTTCACTAAAAGGCTCCCCATAACACTACATGTGGTCCTGCGTGTCAAAGGCAGCGCTGAGCCCTTGTGAGGTGAAACTGAGGTAATCCACGCTATCTGTATACATTGTTTGTCCTGGCAGAAACAATACAGGCAGAAGGTCTCCCGTTAAAAAGTGTCAACAGGAGTTAAATCTAGAGTAATTTTTCCTCTGTGTTTTCAAGATCAGGTGATGTAAAGTTCTCCAGGTGGTAAGTCTGTAAATGTAAAGTCTACCAAGACCACCTGCAACAATGATGTTTAACCTCCCAAGCAAAAAAGTCATAATTATTTTATGGAGATCACTTCAATATCACGATTTGGTCAAGGCAATAAAGCAGATCTCTAAAAAGGTAGGGGGGGACAGGGGAGGGAGCTCTGTGTTCAAATAGCTACTGCATGGCTCTCCCAGCCACCTGCTAGAAATTTTAACCTCTAGACTTCAGTGCAAAACCAATTCAGTTTATATGTTCACCTTAACCTAAAATTTATTATTTCATACTTTATATTAACCTGACTAACAACTTCTCCCAGCATTTAATTGCCTACCTGTTCAGCAGATTTATGTGTTGAGACTTTCAATAGAGTTAAATGTACAGCTTCCCTAAATAAATTAACCAGCACCAAAGATAGTTATTATTTCAAGCCTAGAAAGGAGCTGTATTATTATACCATGCCAAGATCTATTCAACAGCTTTACTTCCCAAGATAACATTCAGCTTGAATCCAGAGTGAGGACAACCTTGTCTAAGGAGAAATTATTCAGGATCCTTCGGGCAAACAAGTGTGAGAAGAATTAGTAAGAAATCCTGCTCTGAGAAGTGGAGCTGCCTCACCACACCAGCAGCAATATCAGGAATGCATTTGCAAGCCTCCTCAAACTCCGGGCCTCCAAGAGGCCTATAAATCACTAGCCCCAGCAATTGAAAAGACTAATTTTAATAGTGTACTTCTTCACTGTGGCGATTAAGCCTCAATGAATCACTCAAGAAAATTCAATTACATCAGCAACACAACCTATTTTTAAGCGTGCATTTAAGTTGAAAAAGTAATTAGATATTATCATTAGATCTACCATTAGCAACATTCAAACCTTTTTTGTAATCAAACAGTTTAGAATTAACTAAATGGAAACACAAATCGTGTTTGACAAAAGAAGCATATCCCCAGGCTCTGTGAGATTGGTTGAATTCAGCTGCTCGGATGCTTTCGTTTCACTGATGGCTAATAAAAGCGATCAAGGTAAGTTAAAAAAAAAGCGAAAGCAGGTTCGGGCTGGCAGAGGAAAGCCCAGAGCAGCCGGCTCTTCTGCTTTGGAAGAGTGACCTCTGTAGGCATAAACCAAGCGAGGGCTGGGATGCAAAAGCCTTCCCCTTCCTCCTAGGCCGAGCCAAGGCTGTTTTCCACCAGCACAGCAGGCCCACTCCTGCAATGCAACCCCGGCTCTCAGCCTTTGCCTTTCGAGAGCCTAAAGAGCCTTATAAAGCCCGCTTTATAACCAGCCAGGCCGTTTATCCTCTGATGTGATGCCGTGCCTTCTTTCTTAAGCCAAAGAAAGGCTTTAGCTATGCAGCATCGTGGAAGTACTGAGCCAGTGACTGGAGCTAAAGTTCATTTTAACAGGCTTCCCACCTGGTGCATATACAAAATAAGCATTTGTCAATCAATATTACAAATAAAGACTCTGAATTGAGCAGTCCATAGTGCTGCTGCCAGTTTCCTTTTTTTTTCTTTTTCTTTAAGAAAGATCAGGAAACTTCTCAGTAAAGAGAAACAGAGCAAGTATTAAAAAAAAAAAAATGTACAGGCAGAAATCTGTAGCGATTTTTTCCTTCAGTGAAAACAACTGTAGATGATGACTGTAAGGGCAGGGTTACTTGGTAAACCTGAGATGCTACTCCCAATTCAAACTTTGAAATCTTCACCAAACTCCTAGAGATCCTGCCACCTGTGCAGGATTAATCCCTGATCCAGGAAATACTCCATTCATACTTGTCTCAGCACCACCTAACATTTCCTCTACAAAGTCTCCAGGGAAAGCAAGACACGTACTTACTTGACTTAATGGGAAATTCTAAATTCAATTAACACATGGTTATATACGGTTTAATTTTAAATGCATATAATTGAAGATAGAGTATGTATATAAAAATTATTTTAACCCATTTCTGGTTTAAAATTCCCATAAGTCATTAGAAACTACTTCTTTCTGCCGTGATTTTTGTTTTACAAACTAGTGATTCTAATCACAAAAGTTCAGAGGAGCTCACAAGTGAACAAAGCCAACTTCCATTTTGTATGTCAAAAATCCAAGGAGACAAAAGAGAAGTATAAGTAGCTTTTCATCGCTGCCTCAGACTTTTCTTTAGAAGGACGGCCCACTTTTCAAAAAGTTCCTCTTTGCAACAGCAATAATTCTGTATGTTTAAGTAAAGAGGTTGTTGGGGTTTTTTTGTTGCCTTTTTTTTTATTTAAGATATACATCTATTTTAAGCGTGAGCTTTAAAAGTGAGGTCCTGGGAACGCATGTACATTTTTGCCTGGGTTTGTTAATGAAGAATGACACTAAATGGTTGTGTGATGGGTAATGCTTAGTTCATTACTCACTGACATGTGCCTTGATACCATCAACTCCACAACCAAATTTAGCCCTGTTATAAGCAGATGTAACTTCGCTGGAGTCAATGGGATGAGTTTGCATCTGCAGACGGAGAAGTTGAAGAGTATCACCCTTTCCTGGCAGCTCAGCGCAGCCCGGCTCCTCCGCTGCTCCAGCCCGGGCGAGCCCGGACCTTGCCCGCAGGTTTTACCCTGCTACCGCCGCACAACTCCCCAGCCCGCTCCCGCTCCGCCGCCCCGGCCCGGCCTCCCCTGACCCTCCCGCCGGGGGCAAGGGGCGACGGGGCAGCTCCGCCGCCACACGGAACACCCGCCCCGGGAAGGGCCGGATCCCGCTGCCAGCCACGGCCGGAGTCCCCTGCCGCCGCCGCTCACCGCTAGCGCACCCCGCCCCGTCCCCGCGTCTCCCGGCGGCCGCGGCCGACCTGCGGCACCGTCCCGTCCCTCCCCCGCGCACGGAGGACAGCGCCGGCCCCCGGGGAGACGGCGGGCGGGAGCGGCATGGAAACTTACTTGGGGTTAGAGGAATTCCAATATATGGGCTCTAAAACGATGGACCGCGCCAGTGCAGTTCTGCATAAAACCATCACGGCTCCCCAGCAGTACTTCCAGGCGGAGGCATCTCGCCTCCGCGCTGCCATGGTCGCAGGCGGCACCGAGTCCCTCCCCGGAGCCTCGCCAACTCCGCCGTGCGCCTTCCCACGCACCTGAGCAGCAACAGCAGGGTGGGTGCCCCGTATCCCAACAGCCGGGACGATTGATAGGGAAAAACAGAATGATAAAAAAAAATTTTTAAAAAAAAAATCACACACTAAGAGTCGACGATGCACTTGGCGAGAGCTGCAAGCAGATCTACTGAGTCATGTATGCCACTCGCATGTAGGAATATCTCCTGAGAGGTCAGATCCAAGCTACCTCCGAAGTAACAGCAATAGCAAAAAAATGCAAACGCCTCAGTCCTTCCTCTTATTGGGGGTCTCCCGGCTGCCTTGGAAGATGCCACTCAAACTGCCAACTCCCATTTGGATCCAGAGCGCCATACGCGTTCACAGTGTCTAAGGCTCGCGTGAAAAGGAGTAAAACAAACAAAAAAATAAATTAAAAAAAAAGGTAAAATAAATGGTGGTGGGAGAAATAAAAGGGTCGGCAGAAAAAAGACACAGCTTCGGCGGAAGGTTCCTCCTGTGTGTCTCTCACTGCTCCCCGCAGTTTGCAATCCGCACGGGCACCAACCCGGGCTCTTTCGGGCAGCTCGGAAGCAACCGCGAGTCAATAAATCCACTCCGAATCAGCTCCCCCAGTCCCGGGGAGGCGCATCCGCAGGGCTCCGGCTTCCCCGAGGGGCACTGCTGTCCTTGTCGCCGGCAAAGACCACGGAGCGGAGCAAGGAAAGAAACGGGGGCGGAAAATAATGATTAAAAAAAAAA